>LS556015.1:84933-105546 GCA_900490775.1 Pristionchus maxplancki | reverse complement strand
ATGCATGAAGTGGAATTGTTCAGAAAATTTAGCGAATTCATTAATTGTTAAATTTACGAATCGCTGAAAAATCCAATGCTTTCATTTCAAATAGTTATTTGAATTTCACAATTCTTGCATGTTTGATTCCATTCTTTCTTCAATGCGTAAGTGTAATTCTCAACAAGGAATTCAGCGTCCAGGATGACACTGAAATGGATTCTTCCTCTGATTCTCTTCAGATTGCCCACTCTTCAGGTGCCTATTCACCCTCTCGTTAGACAGGACGAAATAGATCTTCCTTCCAGGTCAAAGAAGCCCACACAATGGCAGTGGCCATGAAGCCCGTCTACATTGCTAGTTATGTCATCAAAGTGAGCAAAACGGGGATTAATTCATTTGAAATGATTATTTTGTAGTTCGCAGTCAACTTCACGTGCATTTTCTTCTTCCTCTTCGAGGATGCCTTCACTCTTCTCACGGGATACATCGAATTTGTTTACACCACTGTCAGTTGCATGTTTCTCTGCATAATGCCTCATGGGTAATCTACTGGTCAGTTACGTCAAAACACTAGTCGTCATGTCAATTTTCCCATGTTTTTCTGGCACCGAATGATTAATGCCGAGTGAATATCCTCAGAGTCATAGTTCTGGGACTTTTTGACAAACATCAAGATCTTGATGCATCAAAATGTAAAACAAACCTAATTTCAGGTGGTTGCAATCAACGGTGGTCTCACCACGGGCCTTCTCATCAAAAGCCATCCACGAATCAGAATGAGATTCGAAGAGGCCAAATCCACTGTGTTGTCAGTTGACTCATATCCATTCTTCAACGACAACGATATCTTCAGATGCCGTTCGTCTCGAGTGACTCCTGACGTTCGTCCAGTCGTCGATTCCGTCGAGGAGGGCAACACTTACTTCTTGATGCTCGAACAATCGTGGAGATAGTGATCGCTTCGTAGTCAAGGGGGAAGTCTGTGCCGAAGTGGACGAGATTTATGGAATCTTCCCATCGTCATCGTCCGTTTGCACAGCGGATCCCTCGAAGATCAGCATCGTTTTCCTATTGAAGACTTACGGTTCACTTTTGATCTTACCAATAACTTGTAAATTGTGTTTTTTTTTCCATCACTTCTACCCAATTATTGATCTATCTATTCGGAATCATGTAACATGATCCACATTCCTTCATCATCTCAATTCCATACGTACATCTGGTCGTTCTCCGTGGGCACTGAAAAGGCTGAATAAACTGAAATAGTCAACGAAAGTCTCCTCTTTGCAAGTGTTTGTCTCTTCCTTCGGTAGATCGGGAACGAATTGCAGATTCTCCACTCACTTCCATCCGTCTGTGCAGTATTTTGCCATTTCGATGTGCCGTAGTCACGAGTAGGACCCTCAAAATGAAGTGTGCTTCTCTCCATTCCGAATGGGCCGGAATGAATTGGTTGCCTGTCTCCACAGAGATGGGAGAACGAAGACACATCTCTTCTTCTCCTGATCTCTTTGTCTCACTTCGTTTCTTTATTTTGTGTCTTCCGAAAGAATAAATTCAACTTTCAGTGTCAATTTTTAAAATGGTTTCTGAACTTCAATTATTGTCATTCCCTATTGTTTTACTTTCCTGATTCATTTCCACTGACTTTGCCGGTTTCCATTCATCTTCCAATCTTCGACCTATCGCTGATTCACAGAAAAGTCATTATTTCAACTTTTTTTGGCTCGTTTAGGTTGATGCCATGACGCTCATGCATATTCCGATGTCCACTTTTGCCATCCATTGTTTTGCTGTGATCGTTGCAAAATGAAGGGTGTAGGAGAATTGATAACCTATGCGATTCCATCGCATCTCTTTCAATATCCCGCCAATCCTCGAGGGTGTAACAAATTTGTCGGAAACTGTCGTATCTTCAATCTCTCTTCTATCTTACTCGAATTTTGCCCTTGGCTAAAAGTGCAGACAATTGCCTGTGGTTTGCTACTGTCTAGTCGTCGAGAGTTATTTCTTCCCCATTCCGAGATGTCCTTTCCTCCCTCTAACTCAAATCCTTCAGATGGTCAGTCATCGTCTCGTTCTCGCTTTATGTGGATGCACTTCCTTCTTTATCATCTACTATTTCACATACGTCGATGTCCACATTTTACCCGTGATCTAGTGAGTGGTCTCAACTTGTTGGATGACTTTTTAACGAAGGAAGAGCGAGTTTTTCAGCATCGACAGATCTTCTGGAGATTCGATCGCTTTGATAGCTCCTGCTGAATTCAAGAGAGAAGTGATCCTGGAGGAGAGGGAAGAGATCAAAGCGGAAGAGAAGTCAGAGGAGAGGGAAAGAGAAGGGAATGAAGAGACGACATCGACAGTGCCAGCGATAAAAGTGCCCTACACTTCAATCTTCATTTATCGAGCATATTACGATGACAGGTAGGCTAACTTTGGACAAACATCAAGAGTAAAATTTATTTCAGAGCTTCCAATGGAACAGTACGCGTATTGCTCATGTCGAAATGCATCAAGGAACAAGATTTCTTCCAAATGAGTAAGCTTCTTGTAGTAAATATTTATTCCGAGATAAGATTAATGAATTTCGTATAGGGATCGGCTCAGAAGTGCAACCGATGACTCAACAGCCAGTGGAAGGATCGAAATGTCCATGGGGATGGGCCCCAGGGTGAGACATCTCTCCACTTTTATTGAGAAGGATGACTTTGAGAGATGAAAAGACCTGAAATGCATTCAATTCAGTTGCAAATGGAATGCCTACGCCCTCGAGTCTCTTCCCCTCGATTCTCGTCCGAAGAAAGTGACAATTATTGTGAATGGAACGAGAGAAGTCGAAGTGGACGTCCATAAAGTCCACAGAGTGAAGAAGGGAAGACTGCAGGTCCGTTTTGATTGGAACAAGCAGTGAATAAAAATTCCTTCAGTTATGCGTTCCTCCTCTCTTCTGGTACACTGACTGGCCGAGGATGGTGCTCTTCTTCGAGATGTGGAAGTAAATACCATAAAATATGTCATGATGATGGAACCTCGGATATTTGCAGAAAGCACAATCCGACCTTCATAATCTACGCAAACTCGATATCAAGCAAAGTGATGCAAGTGCTTGAGCACTACGAAAAACAGGTGTGAATTATTCATTGAGCAAATTAAAATTTGAACTCAAAAATGCAGGATCTCGTTCAAATCGTCAATTGGCCTCTTCTTCCACTGGCTGAGAATGGAGACGATCCCAATCTGTGAGTTACTTTCCTCTCAATCCTAAATCAATAAATCTCCAGTTCGATCTACCGTCTCTCCCATTCTCTCGCACACAATGATTGTGTGATGAGGATGAGATCCGAGTTCGGAGCACTGGTGGATATTGATGAGTACCTCCATCTAATGTACGATTTCATCTGCAATGGCACTTAGATCCCCTTCAAATTCAGGAACGGCCAGAATCTCATCAGCTTTGCTAAAGAGCAGTTGAAAATCAAGAAAACTCTGGCATCATGGAGCTTTACTCATCACGGACTATTCGTGAGGAGGGTTAGGATTGGCAAAACCACTCGATAATTTGCAGATAAAACCTCTCGATGATACATTCGAAGGAATTCACACTGCGAATGTCGTGAAAATGCAAGGGCCGCCGAAGGTGAGAAGAGCGTATCCAAGAAATTAATGTACGATGATTCCAGACGCTCTTCCGACCAGACAAAGTCAAATTCCTCTCGACTCACTGGGTTGGGAAGTTCTCCGAAAATGTCGGACATCGAGCGGTGAAATTCGATTCCATTTGTCTCATTTAGTGACGTGCGTCGGCAACTATTCAAATATTGAGCCACGCTACACCGGAAATCGACTCGATTTATTTCGAAAATATTTGTACAAATTGAGAACTCATTGCAGTTGCGGCGACGCGAAGGAATTCTCATGCACAATCGAGTCCAATTCGGAGGGAATAAAGTAGGAGATGAAATGGTTCTGGGAGAGAAGTAAGTGCGGAATCAAGTGAATCGATACAATGTCCCCCATGCAGCACTCCCTTCACTGATGTCCTCTTGAACTCGACCCTCTCCGTGTCTCATTCAATCTTTGGAGATGACCTTCCCCACTATGAGAATACCTCTTCTGTCGTGATGGGCAATTGCATGAAGCGGTCAGTTTACATGCTTTCAGGCTTTATCTTAATCAATAATTTCAGTTGGCGATCACAAGGGTGCAAGGTTCCCCTCATCAACTGTCGATCGGACATGCTCCCTCTCGATGATTGGCTATTCATGAATGCCACTGACGATTCCCACTACACTGTTGTTTAATCAGCCATAATTTCCATTCCACGAGTAACTTCTACGTCAATATTGTCGTTTTCATTACGGGTTATTGAAAAATAAAGTATGAAAGTATAAAAAGGATCCTTGAAAAATACGAGTAAGAAACAGTAATCAGCAAGTATTTCTCTCGCGCTTTCTCTTTTTAGTGCCATTTTTTCCCGTAGAAGTCCTCTTTGCAAGTGATGCTTTTGTATCGGAGAAACAATGAAATCCAGTTTACCAGAATCTTCTCCCATAATGAATTGTGTTCACAGTAAAATTGAAAAAATGCGTAAACTGCTTTATCAATTGACAATTGCGGGAGTCTCGACAGCAGAGTATCCCACGAAGTGAACGGCTCCTTTGTCCTCCACTCTCGTCAAATCGTAGAATTTGATCCCACTCCCATCCTCAGTTCTCAATGGAGGGCAGTTCTGCAATAGATGTTGAAGATGTTCGTGGAAAGTGGAGAGGAGAGTGTTCCTCACTCACTTCCATCGTCGGTATATCCTTTGCCTTTCGACACGCAGTCAACATCATTGACAGTCTGTACTTTCTCTCGTTCTTCCCCGAATCGTAAGCCATGTAGATCTGGAACTAGTCATTCGATCTTGATTATACTGCCCAACTAACGCGTCCGGGAATGTAGTAGTAGAGATTGTTTCCGGGAAGTTCAACGTTGATCATTTCAATGTCCTTCCAGAGTTGAATCTGAAGAAGTCAACGAATATTTTCGAAACCAGCTTTCGTTATCTTCAGCCTCATTACCTCATCATCACTGAGTGCCGGTGAAGCAGTCCATTCCTTAGTGAAGTTGGTAGAAACGATCATTCTGAGAGTGACGAAGAATCGCTGGCCGATTCCAGCGTCGATTCCAGCGTACGGACGACAAGTTTCCTGCAGAATGGAACTGATGATGTGAGCCATACTCTGTATATTCTTAACCTTGGAAGGCTTGTCAATGTCGCAATACGCACGGTAGAAGACGATTTGCCATGTGTAAATGCTGCCGCCGACCGATTGGAAAGTTCCTTTCTCTACCTGCATGGCGCATTTGTTTTGTGAGCAAATATCTGAATGTACTTGTCCTGGCACCCAGATTAACCTTCCAACGACGTTCTTCCCGATGACTTCGTTTACTTTAACCAGATTCTCCCAGATGAAATGCTGGAAAATTCGAAGATTGTACGAATCTAGATCAATTGATGCTCACAATGTGCTGAGAAGGATCCTTCAGGTTTTCGATTCCTCCGGGAAGCCATTCAATCGATAAAGAAGCGGAGAAGGAAGCAACGAGGAAAAGAAGGAAGGAAACCATCGTTACTGCCATTCCAGAAGGATTTTCCTCTTTTATGTATACCCAAGAGCCCTTCGTTCATCTTCTTTCTTTCTCCTACTGTAATAGCATTGGAATAGAAGAGATTAATAAGAAATCGAATTTTCTGCACTTTTTTGTTTATAAACATACTACATAATTTCTAAAACAGTATTCACTAACAGGGCTCGAGATTCCCGATAGCTCGTGTGTCTCGTTCTGATTTATTTCTCGAGAAGATGCCTTGCTTAGAATGGTTTTGTCACTATTTATTTGCCAGTATTTTACAATGCAAATTTCTCGTTTCCATTAGGAAACTGGGGATTTCACAATTCTTGCGCGTTTGATTCCTTTTTTTTCCTTCAGCGCCAAAGTGTAATTCTCAACAAGGAATTCAGAGTCAAGGATGACACTGAAATGGAATCTTTCTCTGATTCTCTTCAGATTGCTCACTCTTCTGTTTTCTCTGTCGAAGAGGGTAATCCAATTGAGGAGAATCGACCTTCGCCCACACGGAGAAAAGAATGGTACAAAATGAGTGGATGAGGGTGTTTCCATCAGTCGATCTTCCTCTCCCCTCCTCCCTTCATCCATTCTCAATTTCAGCTATTTGTCAACCCTTCAGTCTGTCCTTTATGTGGGGAAAAATGACTGAGAGAGAGCGGGATCCAGTTTCAAATCATTAAAACAATTTTTTTTAAATCAGCATGAAAATAATTTCAGCTTCGCCAAAGAAAATCACACCCTATCTTCTGAGGGATATCATCCAGATCATTACGGGGTCAAATATCACCCGTTCTGGTCCCACCTATCCCTATTTCTTCACTGTCGTAGAGGTATGAACAATTTGAAAAAAAAACATTTCAACTAATTATCTAATTGCATTTCAGGAGCTGAAACCTGCCACAAAAGAAAGCTCGACTAAGACGATTCACTATGTCAAACTGGCCCTCACTGAATGCAAAAGAGCACAGGATGAAGAGAGAATTGTGAAACCGGGAGTAAGTGATGGGTAGAAGGACTGGTAATCGATATTATCATTGAAGGAGTGCAAACTTCGTCTGGGATCAGATGGAAAGGAGATCAATGAATATCTGATCATCACCAGAGAAGATCTTAATACAACTATCAAATACTCTTCCATCACATACAAGCCATAGAATGGCTTCAATACTGCTTACTCATTTACTGATAAATATTGCAAACAAGTTCAAATATCTATAATGCACGTATTATTTGAAGTCCTCTCGATCCCTCTCCTCCCCCTCCTCTAATCCACCCATATTTGCTTCTCAGTCTCTCTTGATTGCGTCATTCCTTGGATCGAGACCAGATACCCTTCCCCTCCTTTATATGATCCCCCTGTGTAACAGACGCGTCCCCTTCCACGTCTGGTGAATCGAAGAGAAGAAGGAAAGAAGAGAGAGGAGGAGATTGATGGAAGGAGAAGAACAGAGGAGGAGGAGGAGAGGGGGAGGAGAACTTCTGGTCCACTCAGCACCGGTTCTGTCCTATCTCTGGTCCGTATTATTAGGCATCTGAGATCACCTGATCCCACAAATTATGAAAGAACTGATTTCTGATATTCAATAGCATCGATTTTATGTGGAAAAATGACATTCTGAAGGTAGATACTAGACCTGGGTTGTCATAATTATTCAGTCTTGCTTTTCATCCTTCTTCAAGTTCAGCCGACATTTGGACGATGCTTGATCACGCGTATTGTACTGAGTGGCGATCGAGGGGGAAAACAATGACCAATCGAGGAGATGAATCAGATTTTCCCTCGAGGGAAGAAAGGAAGAGTCTGCAGACACTTTTACGCTTCATCTATCTCTATTTCCTCTCCGTTTCACAATGTTTCCGAATCATTTCAACTTCATTCTTCCCGAATGAGATCACGCGAATAGTCGCGCACTTTCACTAATAATCAGTGGTGGAGACAGACCCCCTAAACACATTAGTCCCTCCCCCACTCTCCCCTATCACTGTACTCCCTTCTCTCTCCTCCTTCTCTGGTCTCTCCCATATCTCCTTCTCTCCTCTCGATCCTTCTCAGATTGCGCATGCCTGCTGAACTTGTTTGATTTATGATTATCGCATCGATCTGCGAGCTCAATTTGACCTTTTATGGGGGCTCCCGTCTGTCTGAATCCCATTTACTCATCCAAATACCTGCCACATCATCGATTTGCTGTCCTCTTTCTCACTCGATTCACATATGGTCAATCCTCCCTTCTTCACCTCTCTTCTCTCCTCCTCTTCTTCCCTTCCTTCTCTACTTCTTGTCCCCTCGTACTACACTCCACCACATGTTCCGTACTGAAGGAAGGTGACCAGTCTTTCCTCTCCTTCTTCCATATTAGCCTCTCCTGGTTCCATCGCATCTAGAAATGCCTGAAATGGTTCCAAACCATCATTCCTCTGTGAGTACACGCGACCCTCTCTACCCTCATCTGACCTCTTCACTCCACTTGGAGACACGGTAGTCCCCCCTCCACTCTATTTGTAGAAGAAGCGAGGGAGGAAGAGTCAGACTGAGATAGGGGCCAACTCGGTCAACCGATTGCCCCTCCGATCGAGAGACTTCCGCACTTTTTCTGCTTCTTTGCCGGTCTGCAACACCTAAACTCCGCCCACTTCCTTGCCCCTTCCAGATGTCGTCTGGTCCTTGTATGGGGACCAATCCACAGGTGATAAGTACGACTCAATTGAATGGTCATCCTCATCTGTTCCTCTCCTTACTTCTCTCCTTTTTCTCCCCTATGTTCCCTTTACGACTCTCCTCTTCTTCTTCATCTTCCACATCTGGTCACGCAGCACGAGACCCTATTTCTGTCATTCACCTACAGTAATCCCCCCTCTTCTGTTCTTCTCCCGCTATCGTGTTTATGAGTCTCATTGATACAATATCTCTCCCCTTCTCCTTATCATTCCCTTGTGCAGTCCCGTGATAATTCCTCCAAGTCCCTTCTTCTCCCCTATCAGTGACCCTCCTCCTTCCCTCCTTCTCCTTCCCTTCTCGTTCACTTTTTCCTCCGTTGCAACAGCTGCCCCTCCTTCCTTCTGCTATCGATAAGAACTGAGAGATTGGAAGGAGGCTAATGGAAGGGAGGACTGAGTCATTCGAGAGAAGTCAAGGAAGACTGCCACAGGCATCTACCATTGTGACTCATTACTATCTTTTTGTCGGAACGATTTATCGCGTTTACTGGGGATTCTTATCCCTGTCTTCATCATCATTCAACGAAGTCTCAATTATTTTATTTAGTGACAATGCTAACGAAATATAGCGCGAGGGCAGTAGCTCATTATCATCAGATTTTCGAAATATATTAGTCAAAAGTGCCCATCCACCGCGGTGATCTATCCCATCTGATCCTAATTCGAGGTGTCAACCGTGCCTCTCTTCTATCATCTTCCCCCACAAGAACAACTCAATCATTCCAATCCCTCTCCTCCCTCCTCTCCTCTCTCCTCTGCCAATCTCTTATCTCTCCTCAGGTCAAGGGACCTTGGTGCCTCTCTCGAGTCGCCCTCTCTCTCCTTCTTCTTCCTCTCTTCGTATCTCCCTATTGATAAACCTGAGATCGTTCGGGTATCTCGTGTACTTATCACAAATCATTCACCAATCGCGCATATTGCTTCGTTTCATCATCGTTTATTCTCTGAAACAATTTTTTTATTGAAATGCCCGATTATTTGAAGCTGAGACGATTGCTACAGTGAAATTCTTGAACTTCTCATAATTCACGTAATTCTTCAATGTCACTAAACCTGCAAACCTCATATTTTCCATCTGATCTCTTCGCTCTCCCCTCATTGTTTGAGTGTTCTCACAGGGGGCAACAGTAAACTCAAGATGTTCTCTCCCTTCTCCTCTCCCTCTCTCACATCTCCTTTTCGCCCTATTTCTCGCAAGATCGAGTCTCGTTTCACGTCTATCGATACTACAATCAACCACTTTCAACGATAATCTCTCGATTCAGATGGGTACCGGGAGGAGGAAATCGTTGTCCTTTCTCTTACTACTCTTCTTCATTCGAATCGATGCTCAGCCTGCCTCTCAATTTCCCTCCGTCGATCCAAACCACTATGGAGCTGGTGGGTTCAATTTTACTTATTTTACATGTTTTACATGCATTTTCTCCTATCATGTCAATATGTATCATCCGTTAATTCTGCGATTTCTTATATTCTGCTCTTTGATTGGCTCTATTAGCTGTAGATCACTGGCGCGTTTGATACTGCCGATAGATCAGAGTGAAGCGAGAGAGCGAATAGAAAGATGCAGAGGGGGACACACAAGCATGTGTACTGTTGAGTATTGATAAGGTGTGAGGAGGGGTATCAAGGGGGAGAGGAGAGAGTGGAGGGAAGGAGGAGAGGAAGAGGGAAAGATACCAGGGGAGAATGTCAAGCTGCTTCTTTCTCCTCTCTTCGATCTTCCCAGTCTCTCTTTCGCTTAGTGACTACTTCTAGTGAAAAAGAGAAGGAGATGAATGATGATGCACTTGGAAATTAGTGCGAATGAAGAACCGAAGTGATTAATTGCACCACGTAACGTTTACGAAATCACGAATATCACAGAAAGGCATTGCAATTTCTGGATTGTTACAAGATGAGCGACGAATTCATATGTTATCAATGGGCGTTGTAACATGCTTCTTTTCAAAAGACTTTCTATTTTTAAATATTTATAAATCCTTTTTAGACGGAAATTCTTGCTACGAACGCGACGGGACTCCTCAACGATGCGTCCCCGATTTCATTAATGCAGCGTACAATCTGGAAGTGCAAGTGACGAATACTTGTGGAGTAAACAACAGAACCAAGTATGATTAGATACCACAACTTGAATTATGTTTTCTCTTGATTAGTCCGAAAATAAGCAAAGCATCATACGACTGTCAACAGTTACTCTTTCCAGGTTCTGCGTGCAGTCAGGTCACTCTGGTCTGCGCAGCGTGTGCGACGTGTGCGACGATCGCCATCCGGTAGGCATTCTAATAAAATTTTGCATTGTGTGAGGCAAGTCGACGTTTTCTAGGCCTTCGCCCATCCCGCCAAGTACCTCACTGACTTCAACAATGCGAACAACGAGACGTGGTGGCAGTCGGAGACGATGTACGAGGGAATGCAGTACCCCAACACCGTCAATCTCACCCTCGTACTCGGTCTGTCGTTTACTAATTGCTTTCTTGTCGAAAATCACGCAGTGTGTGATAGGACGACGTTTCCCACAAGAAATATGAATACACCATTGCAGGCAAGACATTCGACATCACGTACGTCCGTCTGAAGTTCATCTCTCCTCGTCCCGAATCATTCGTCATCTACAAGAGAACCTCGGCTGATTCTGAATGGGTACCGTGGCAGTATTATTCGTGAGTTTCACTTAGATTGGGCAGCAGCTAGTGACAGCCGGGTGAAATTCCTCGAACTACATGACTAGTGATGATGCAATCTCCTCACAGTGGCTCGTGCCGCGCGACTTTCAATCTCGCAGACAAGGCTCCGATCCTTCCCGGAAACGAGGCTGTGGCTCAGGTAAATCAGCATTATCCGCATTATTCATGACCATACCCAGAGATCAAAGATCAATTCCAGTGCACGAAGGAGTTCTCGGACATCTCTCCTATCACTGGAGGCAACATTGCCTTCTCCACTCTCGAAGGACGACCCTCTGCACATGCATTCGAAGACTCAGTAGTGCTGCAGGTGAGAAATCAACGAGTTATCGAGTATTTATTGAGAAATGTGCTGTAGAAACAGAAAATTCATGAAAATAAAGCTGAACTTTTCAAATTGCAGGATTTCGTGACAGCATCTGCCATCAAGATCGTCTTCAATCGCATGAACACTTTCGGAGATGAAGTACGGATCTATTGTGAAAGTATTTTCGAAAATTGGACCTATTCAGGTCTTCGGCGATCCTCAAGTGCAGCAGTCCTACTACTACGCCGTCTCGGATTTCGCCGTCGGAGGACGGTGAGGATTGATCTTTGATCTTCCATATCTGATCTTTGATCTCTCCAGATGCAAGTGCAACGGTCATGCCTCGAGCTGTGTCCAGTCGACGGGAGAAGGGAGCAGCCGACTCGTCTGTCAGTGTGAACACAATACGATGGGAGCGGACTGTGATCAATGCAAGCCAAGCTTCAACGATAGACCGTGGAAGCCAGCCACTTCTCTCGAGGCAAACGAGTGTGTTGGTATGTGCGATTTCTTGTTGGCGGAGAGACATTTTCGAAAATCGTGCTCTTCTATTCTGACTCATCTCACGTCGACCTCTTTCCCTCTCTCGACTTCTCTCTAGGAATCTCTCCAACTCACTGATTAATTACCCACTGCAGAGAGAGGTCCAGTGAGAAAAAGAGACGACAGCTCACCCTCATTGAAAAAGCGAGGGAGAGACGAGTCAGAGTGCAACAGGGGGCATCGATTGAATCGGAGGAATCATCGAGAGATCAAAGATCACCATTCCAGCCTGCAACTGCTCCGGTCTCTCGAATCGATGCTTCCACGATCAGGCTCTCTACGAGAAGACTGGCCATGGAGGTCACTGTCTCGACTGCCAGGGAAACACTCAGGTGCGATCGATGTAGTTCGTAGTCTGATCTTTGATCTCTAAGGGAGTCCACTGCGAGGAGTGCGTGCCCAACCACTACCGAAGGGGAGACGCCAACTACTGTGTGGCATGTGGATGCAACGAACAGGGATCTGTGTCGACCCAGTGCAATAATGAGGTGGCATTTCGTTTCTTCGATCGTTTCTTTGAAAATGGGTTAAAAGAAGGTTCCTAATCCCGCCCCATCTCAGGGTCAGTGCCAGTGCAAACCCGGAGTGGGCGGCAAGCACTGCGACCAGTGTCTGCCCGGATTCTACGATTTCGGACCCAACGGATGCAAGTGAGTCCTAGTTGCCGGCTCTTGACCCGGCTCTGTCAACCTCCACCTCATCAGGGACTGCAAGTGCCACGTGCAAGGATCCTTCAACAACGATCCGATGTGCGACCCGCAGACTGGAGTGTGCACGTGCAAGACGAATGTGGAGGGAAGAGACTGCGGAAAGTGCAAACCTGGATATTTCGACCTATCCGCCTCCAACCAGTCAGTTGATGATCTTTGATCTCTGATCCTTGATCCATTACTTCTCCAGATACGGTTGTGCCCCTTGCTTCTGCTTCGGCCACTCCTCAGTGTGCTCAACTGCAGAGGGATACTACGCCAACAACATCTCCTCCGTCTTCAATCACGGTATGATTGATCTTTGTAGTTCGTAGTCTGATCTTTGATCTCTTGTAGACAAACAGAAGTGGAGCGCGGTCTCCGATGGCCGTCCAGTGGACACGCAGTGGGCTGAGCTGGATAAGGTATGGAGATGAGAGAGATCAAAGATCAACCCCTCGCTCTTCAGGCTGTCGCAGTGTCAGACGCTCGTGGAGGCATGACCTACTTCCTCGCTCCAGAACAATTCCTCGGAGATCAAAGATCATCTTACAACCAGGATATCGTGTTCACCCTGAGAGTGAATCAGGAGGGACCGAGACCGACGACCAAGTGAGAAAAACTGATCAACTGAGGAAGAGGGCTTGACTGATCTTTGATCTCCGCAGGGACATCTCTATCGTCGGTGCGGACGGGAAGGAGTTGGGACTGCCAATCTTCGCCCAGGATCAACCCATTCCGAGCAGCACCCATGCAACCACCTACAAGTCAGTTTCACAAGAGAATAAAGTAGAACGAGAATGTTTCAATCTGTGTAAAATCAAATTCGTTTCAGATTCCGTCTCCACGCCGACCCCGAATACGCGTGGCATCCTCGCCTTCCCGAGTTGGATTTCATCGGAGTTCTCTCCAACATCACTGCCATCAAGATCCGTGCCACCTACTCGCCGAATGGTATGAGTTCTAGTCCCTTCTTCATCATCTTCTCACTCTAGTCAACATTCATCCATTCAGACATCGGATTCCTCTCTGCCTTCCACATGGGCTCTGCCGCTCTCACTGCTTCCTCTGAGGATCCTCGAGCCGCTCCCTGGGTCGAGCACTGTCAGTGCATGGAGGGATTCGTCGGACAGGTACTGTAGCCTCACCATATCTCAGCTACAGTAATCTACCTATCTCTATCTCAGTTCTGCGAGTCGTGCGCTCCTGGCTACCGTCGCGAGGTTCGATTCGGTGGTTCCTTCAATCGATGCATCAAGTGCGACTGCCACGGCCATTCTGATTCCTGCGACGCCGAGAGTGGTACGGTATTGATTTATTGATTATCGATTACAGTAATTCACGAATCCGTTCAGGAGCCTGCATCTGCGACCATCACACAACTGGAAACACTTGCGAGAGATGCGATAGAGGATTCTTCGGCAACGCCCTGTCCGGTGCGTGTATTACTGCAGACGAAATCAATAATATCGTATCCTACCGTAACCCTCATCTTCGTTGCAGGAACAGAAGACGACTGCAAGGCCTGCCCCTGTCCCGAGGGAGGACCTTGCACTCTCCACTCAGATGAAGACGTTGTCTGTACGGACTGCCCCAAGGTGAGAGAAGAATGAACCATCTCTTTGAATTTCAAATATATGAGAGCGCAGAGATCAAAGATCAATCCTTCAGGGCTACACTGGTCGCCGTTGTGAGGAGTGCATTGACGATTACTACGGAAACCCCAAGGAACAGGTCAGAATTCAGATAAAAAATCGCCAGGTTTGTTTTCGAGAATGTAACTTGTTCAGGTTGCTTGCCAACTGTGCGACTGCAATGGAAATGTCGACCCCAATTCGATCGGAAACTGCGATAAGTGAGTTGACAGAACGGATAGAATTTCACGGAAGAGAACCAAAAATCAATAATCCCCATCTCAGACTGACTGGCGAGTGTCGCAAGTGCGTCTACAACACAATCGGATCGCACTGCGAGAGATGCAAACCCGGATACTGGGGAGACGCCCTCAAGGTACCGTACCCCTCTCCTACCGTACCCTACCGTCTTCCTCTCAGGAGCCGAAGGGCGATTGTCGTGCGTGCGCGTGCTACACGGCGGGCACCGTTCGTCCCTCTCACGACTACGATGTCCTAGAGTGCAAATTGGATGATGGACAGTGCGATTGCCTGCCCAATGTCATCGGACTACAGTGCGACACTTGCAAGGTCGGTTTGAATAGTCAGTTCTCGATTGATATTCATCCTTGCAGCCCGGATACTACAACATCACCTCTGGAGCCGGCTGTGAGTCGTGCGGTTGCGATCCTCTCGGATCCACTGATTCCTCCTGTGATCTCCAGACGGGACAGTGCTCCTGCAAACCAGGAGTCGTCGGAAGGAAGTACGACTGTTCTTTGGTCTCTGATCTTTGATCTCTCATTCTCAGATGCGATCAATGTGCTCCCTACCACTTCGGTTTCTCTGCTGAAGGATGTCGTCCGTGCGAGTGCGAACCCATCGGAGCCGAGTCTGCCCAGTGCGATGTCGTCACCGGTGAGATGCCGCAGATTTATTGATCTACCGTACTCCTGACCTACCGTAACCCTCCCCCTTGCAGGCCAATGTCTGTGCCGTGACCACATCCAGGGTCGTCGCTGTGATGAGTGCGTGGAGAATCGATTCGATCTGAGAGGAGGATGCAAACCCTGCGATGACTGCTACACCCTCATCCAGAGCAGAGTCAACACCTTCCGGTTTGTCGATTTATTCATTAAAATTACAAAGACACTACATGAAACATTGCAGTGCTTCGATCGGCGCCCTGAACAACACCCTGAACGAGATCATCGAGAACCCCGCGCCTGTTCGTTTCGTTATCGCTATTCTCGTTGAGAACGAGGAATCAACAATTCAAAAAATTATTCAAAATTGCAGGTGGACGACGATGAATTCAAGTCAAAGGTCGAAAATGTCGGAGCAGAAGTGAGCAAGTTGGTGAAGGAAGTAGAGAAGACTCTCGGTGAGAATTATTTCATGAATGAACGAGGATCCTCTTCAAAACAAAAATAAACAATAAATTTCAGCCGCTGACGAGGCAGCCATCGTCGGCAAAGTCGCCCAACTGAAGAAGGACGTGAAGGATGCAATGAAGAATGTGAAGGAGGTACGGATCCAGTGCAGAGAGACGCAGCGACTAACCATAACTCTCACCACAAAATAATCCAATTCCAGGTGGATTCTCTCGTCGAGTCGACGAAGAAGACTGCTGCCGATGCGTCTCAGTCCCTCCAGAGATGGAAGATCATGCACAAACAAGCGAAGGAGGAATTGGAGAGGGCCCTTTCCTACCTCGAGACTGAAGGAAACGCGCAATTGGCTGCTGCTGAGAAGGCTTCCAAGCAGTTCGGAGAGCAGAATGAACAGGTGAGAAGACAGATAGAATCCCTGATGGACCCAAGTGTGGAATCTGCATCTCAATACCGTCATTTAGATGTCGAAACTGGCCGAGAAGGCTCGTTCCGAAGCCGAGAAGCAAGAGAAGAAGGCAGCAGAGATTGAGAAGATGGCGAATGAGGCGTATGGACAGGCGAAACAGGCTCACAACGAGGCGAAGGAGGCCATCTTCGGAGGACAGAACATCTCCCGACAGATTGCTGAGATGAAACAGAAGGAAGAGGATCTGAAGGTGTCACTGGAGAGAACCAAGGTGGGGTTTATTTTATTCAGCGAATGAAAAGTACTTGAAAAATGATCACTTTCTCGTTCAGGAATTGGCCCTCGAACAGAAGAAGGCCGCTGAGGCTGCCAATCAGGCTGCTGCCGAGGCACTCACCACTGTTGAAGGACTCAAACTGCCCAATGTCGACCCCAAGAAGGTACGGTAGAATACGGTAGATTATGGTAGTCTCACCGCCAATCGATTGCAGCTGCGCGAGGAGTCGGATCGTCTGATCAAGGAGGCGAAGGAGGCGAGAGAGGCAGTTCAGAATGAGGCTGCTAATAATAGAGGAATCGAGGAAGAAGCGGAGCGACTGAGAGAGGCCGCGAGGGCTTCTCTGCAGGTGGGGATTGGGTTACTGCCCTGAATCAGGGATGAATCTCTCTCTTGCAGGGTGCGACTGACCAGCAGAATGTGGCTGATTCGATGATGGCTGATGTTGATGCTGCCAGAGTGAGGGCTGAGGATGCTGTCAATGTAAGGGAGGAGAGAGAACTAAATCAGTTCACGATAAGATTGACTAAATTAACCATTACAGAGCGTCGAGGAGACTCTCAAGGATGCCAAGAACACTTTCGACACCCTCAATGGTTCGCTATCTATTTTTACTGAGATACTGAATTTAATTTCTTGCAGAATTCGACGAGCGCACGCAGAAGAACAAGGCGGAGGCACTGAAGGAATTGGAGAATCTCCCGAAGATTGAGGAGACGATTAAGAAGGCTGATGAGACCACTAGTGGTATGTGTTGTAGTAGGGTTCAACCATTGAATTCGAAACTAACTTTCGGAGGAATGAATAATAACGTTTATTTTTCAGAAGCCAAGCAGGCGATCGGCAATGCTCGAGAGGATGCTGATCGATCGAAGGTAGGTCATCGATGAGAAAAGAGAGATCAAAGATCAATCTCCCTTCAGGATCTGGCAGTTCGTGCAGAGGAAGACGCTAAGAAGGTGGCTGAGGAGGCGAAGAAGTTGAGAGAAGCAGCGGGAGAGAGCAAGAAGAGTGCAGAGGGATTGAAGAAGGTGAGTGATCTACATTCTTCGATGGTTCAATAATCATCATCATTAATCTCAGGATTCGACCGATCTCGAGGCTGAACTGGAGAAGCTCAACTCGACTCTTGAAACGTACAAGAAGCAGACTGAGGAGGATAGAGTGCTCGCCACCGAGGTTTGCTGCTGTCTTGATAAATCCTAGATGTAACTTCTCCATTCAGTCGGTCCGCAAGGCATCTCTGGCCGAGAAAGCGGCGAAGGAAGCGATGAACAGCACGTCGACTGAAGTCGAGAAGGTCAAGGCTATCATCGCCAAGCTCAGTGAGTCAATTGTGTCGAATCAGAAGCTCCAGAATTCGTCGAATATCGACACGATTGCTCCATTTCAGATGCTGTCGAGGACGTTTCCAACTCCGAATTGGACGAACTGGAGAAGATGTGCGAAGACGCTGAGGCGTGGTTGGGAATTCCCGAGAGGGAGGCCGAGGTGAGAAAAATCCGTCTTCTCCTGGATCTGTGGAAATCCATTTTTTTGCCTTTAGTGACTCACGGAAAATGGGCATTAAAAATTAAATAATTATAAAATCTCAGCTCTCGACGATGCGTGAAGAGAAGTCGAAGATGGAGGGAGCCATCAACGACATCAAGAGAGAACTTCTCGAATTGAAGAGAGAGTTGGATACGATGGACTTTATCTCTTCCAATCTTCCCTCGCAATGTTTCAATCCCATCCAATTGGAGCAAGAAGGACAGAAGAAGAGAAGGAGGTAGATCAGAGGGAATCCATTGTCATCTCCCCTCCAATATTAAGGAGTAATAAGTAATAATGTGTAGCAGTCTATTGAATTTCCTAAGCTTCTTATTAACTCCTTCAGTAAATTATTCGTACATTGCTATTCCACATTCATCCCGATGTTATTCTCTCATTCATTTCATTTATTAGAAACGATTTGAATCCGTGCCTTACAATCGAAATCTCAGTTGTTTCCCATAACTTTCATCTATCCCAATTCGTCTTATGCTTTCTTTCAACTTTGATCGAATCTTTCTTGTTCCTTCGAAAGAATCGACCACTCAATGCGTAATTATCACTCAAAACACTGCCAATAATTCTCCCATCTGTTTGTATTCATCATTGTTTTCCTTTTCATTTCGATGTACGATTCTCACCTTGAGATAAAGAGAATCTGTTGATAAATTTTTAAAAAAGTTATGTTTATTGTGATAAGTTATCAGTGATATGAGTAAATCTATGAGTAATAGCCGCACATTCAAACACAAAAATATTTTATTGAAAACAGTGGTACTTGAAGTAGGTGATTTTTCGATATTTCTACAGTGTTATTCACTGCATTCACACGACGAAACGAGCAGGAGGAGTCGAGTTGACGGCTTCTGAAGATGATGTCGTTGAGGTATCGATCGATCCTTCTCCTCACCCGGATTAGCCGCATCTCCCTCGGTTCCCGTCGTCTGAGTGGGTTCAATCGACGGTGCTCTTCTCACATCGGGTTGCTCCTGTCCTCTCGCTGTGAGATTGGACGCCAATCCGAGATGAGCCGTGTCGCCCCGAGGAGGAATGGCCACTGGAAGGGAGAAGGGAGGGGATGGAGAGGGGAGGGAGGGAGGGTACCAGGAGGGGATGGAGTGCCGGCTCGGTCGAGTGGGGTATTCCTGAAGGTGAAATTCATTGTATTTCTTCCTCTCATCAGTCTGCTTACCCATTTATATCCACATAATCCCCTGCGCCCGAGTGCTTCTTTCTGCAATTTCTCTCATGCGATCAAGAAATATTCTGACGACTCACTTGTGTTTCTCCTTCAAACTCTCAATGGCCGCTTGCTCCAACCGCTTGTTCTCCTGAAGAGAAGACGTCATCTTAGAGAGGAATCTTCACATCTCACCTTATACTCTGCTCCCTTCTTATCCAGATCTTTCTTTCTGAAGACATACGAAATCGCCTGTAATCGAGTCATTTCCAATGCCGATTGGTGTTTCAAACCTTGAAGAAAAGCACGATAATCTCGATAAAGGTAAGGGCGGAAAAGCCGAGACAGAGACCGGCCGTACCACCGATGTTACCTGATGACATTGACAGGCTCCATTTCATATCCTGTAATTCGTGGACTCACTGAGCAATTCTCCGAGAGAGGGCGATTTCACAGCATTGTACATGATTGAACTCAGTTCTCGATAGTAGATTGTGACAACAACGAAGTTGTTCCTTAATTCCTGCCTTATTTTGTATTTTGAGTCAATGGGCTAACTTAATTGTATGTTCTGATTTAATTTCTTTTATATGCAGCGCTTCAATGGCTTTCTTCGACAATGGACCGCCGTATGAATTGAACGATTGGTAGTCGTATCTGAATAATGGTACTAAATCCATTGTAATATCGACGATTACCGATCGCATTCTATTTGGCAGAAGTCGCATTCCGTGTTCTGCTCCAGTGAAGACGCCTCTGTGATTAATTTATTGAGAGATGAATTCGAATAATTCTCACTTATCACTTCCTTATTTTGACTGCATTCTACGATCTCTTTGGGGGAACAACTGTCAAATTCTGAACGGTAAATGAGCAGTGGAAACAGAAGAAATTAATGAACCTGAATCAATATCGAACACTAGTGGAGCACATTTACAGATTCGGTTGTAGACTCTGAAGGTAGCATTTATTGAGGCTTGAACGAATGCAGCTCACTTAGCCAGACACTTTGATCTACAGTCTCTCGCTTGGTACTTGAGCACTGTATTGTATCCGTTCAGATCGACTCCATCCCAATCAGTTCTGCACTTTGAATTGAGTACGTACTAAAATGAGTATTAGGTCTCAGTAAATCAGTGAGGAGCAACTTGATTCAACTGAATTCCGGAGAATATCGATTGACCGGGAGCGACCGAAATGCCCTGAAATACGAAGTTTATTCGAGGAGAACGAGGGATTTGCCGACATGAGCAGATCGATAAGTGTGCATTTCAGGTTCTTCAAGGAAAATTCTGAAAATAATTAAAGGGCAAGTTGAGGAGACGCGTCGAAAACAAACCGAAAACCTTCACTGAGAGGATAATTGAAGATTTGATTATGATCGATATCGATTGGATAATAATCGTCTATGTGAGTATCCAAGATAAGTTGGAGACTGAATCAGTTCGTTGGTCGATGGTATCAATTAGGGTTGGTGAAATCGGGTTAGTTCGGTATTCGGGATCTCGACTTTCGACTCCCACTATGTCTCGATTTGTCTCGAGGCCCGGTCGGGCGGCCCGGGTACGAGACTCAACGCTCGAGACGAGACTCGAGACACGGGCGGCTCGAGTCTCGGCCCGTCCCGACTGTCCCGACTTTGTCCCGACTTTCCCCTCGCGCCGA
>LS556015.1:57521-67966 GCA_900490775.1 Pristionchus maxplancki | reverse complement strand
GATTGAGGGGCCACAGTATTCCCGCCTGAGGGGTGCTAAACAAGGGGGAAACTCTTCTTCCCTGAGGGGAGGGGCCGATTGAAACTCAAACCGAGCGGCTTATGAGGGGTGCGAAGGGAGGGGCGGAGTCTGAGTAGGAAGGGGAAGAAACATTGGAAGGCCTAGAATAGTCTTGTTTACTACTTCCACTGCAGGCAGAGAGTGTGAAACAGGACCTCTTCTCATCAGGAGGAAATGTCAACTTTCTCTCCTTTCTCTGCACTAGATTAGAAGAAGAGTTGGCGAAGCCAATAGAATCCTTCTTAGTACGACAAAGTTCATGGACAGGAGGGAGAGATTATAGTGTCGAAGGGGCAGATTGGATGATCAGAATGAATGGAAGGATCGTGAGGGAGTTAATGGCTACAGAGAGATGACGTCCCCGAAGACTAACCTACTATCTAGAAAGGCCAATAAGTGTGATCTCTCCTACTACGGTCAAGCTAGTAAGCAAACAGTTGATGATGATACTAGGATGGTGACAAATAAATAGTACCCCTGTGACAGAGGATGCTCTACTGTTTACCCATGTTGACTAGTAGATCACTTGGACTGAAACCGATTATTCCTAAGATCACTTTGAGAAGTGCTTTTCGATGGAGGGTCGAGGGAATCTCGCTCATCCAGACCAATCAGTCCCATCTCAGGGCGCTGTCTTAGCCCATGGAGAGATCTCCCTCAGTAGGTCATCGTCTATCCTCTAATTGCACTTGTTTTGACATGGACGCATGTGCTTAGTGTGCAGTGGAAGGTAAGAGTACGGGGGGAGGATAAGCGAATTAAGAGGATCGAGAGAACCCGCAGTCTACCATTCACAGCACCGAGTTATCTATTTGAGTGTACGATTCCCATGCGAGTCCCCATGTCCCTACTTGACAACAGCATGATTTGAACTGAATTGGTCAGTTAAATACAAGAAGAATAGGGTGAAATAGGCGGGCAGAAGCAGGCTAAAGGGTAGACGCTCTCCAGCTCTGTTTGCCAGTCCGTGGGAGGATAGAATGACGTATTGCTATACGCTCTCCCACACAATTACGATTATATGATGTTCTACTGATTCGACGACGAGTCTTCCCTGGGGATGAAGAACGGCAGAGAACAATAATCTTGTTTAGATGCCAATTCTCTAGTCGTCTCTTCTGTACACGAAAAGCACGAAGTACGTGATAGAATGGAGTACTTTCCCCTCTGAGGACCTTCGATCTTTCGGGTTTGGCCCTGCACCCCCACCCGCTCTTCCTCCACTCTTCCTTATCAATAATCAGCAACAGAACTGCACATCCTCTGACGTTCTCATATTTTCCACTAGTGAAACTGAGCTGTGATGTGCACTTTGCACGTCTGTAATTGAAGGGGACGAAGCTCAGTTTAGACGTCGTCGATTCCCCGAATCTAATGGAGGAAGCACAAGAAACGCCCAGTGTTTGCAGCATGAACTTTGCCGAGTATCCGCTACAATTCTATTTTATTCCATCAGACGATCGAAAACCTCCTCGAGTCGTGTGACTACGCAAGAAATTGACGTTGCCCCAGGATGGAAATGGAAGAATGAAAGGGCATGTGACTAGACAATTGGAAGAAGAAGAGGGAGATACGTCAGAGAGAGTGATCTATGCAGATCTATTCACTCAATTGGGAGATCATGGAAGCACTTTGAATTCGTTCGGTCACATCTTAGGACACTTTTTTCGTGCGACTACTAAGAAAGAAAGCCCTTTTCAATTGAATAGAGATGCCTCAATGAAGATTAGATACACTTTCAATACTATCTAGATTATTTTTTTCTGTTCATGGACACATTGTAAGAAGGGAGGATTGTGAAAAGTACTAAGATGAACCTCAGACATTGAATAGACTTTTACAAAGGAAATCTTTATTGATTCACTCATCCCTTTCAAGAAGGGGTTATTTGACTCTAAATGCTATTGTAAAAGTCGGATGTCTGAAGAAATCTGTTGAACTTAGTCCAATCCATTGAATAACTCTCTAGGTGCTTCTAGATAATAAGAGATCAAAAAGCCAGATTCCTGATGTCCAGTGAATTTAGTTGACAGAGTGGGTGGAATGCCCATCAAGGGAATAAATCCGTGCACGGAAGGGTACCCTTCTTCCAAACATTTCCAATCCAAGATGATTGGAATCCGTCTCACGTAGAGAGACGCCTGCGAGATCGTGATAATCCCCGAGGGGAGGAAACAAGAGAGAAGGTGAGACCATGATTGACAGATATGGTCAGAGGATCGAGAAACATTCGAAGTGAAATGACAAATAAGTGAAACGTAACGTGGTTTAGGATGACACCCTCACTCACTCACTCAAATGTCCGCCCTTTATCAGTGGAGGACATTGAGAACTATAGAGGATTAGGCCCAATCCTTCGGAGAAATGATGAGAAGGAAATCAGAGAATCAGAAATCAATGACGTGATCGATCTTATTCATCAGAATTAATTATTCCAGTGCATTGAGTAAGAAAGTCACCCTTATCTCAGTGTAGATTGTACTAATTCCCACGAGCTTTTGAAGGGCTGTAAATAGTGATACTTGAGACTTGAAAGCGCACGTAGACACTACCACGTCGAAAGGGTAGCAGAGCACAAAACTTAGATCGAATCATAATCGAATCCATTGCGATACAGTGCCTTCTCTCTAGTTTGGTAACGGGAAGAGTTGTCTCTCAGTCTGAACCAGTTGTTAGTCTCTCGTCCCATCAGTCTCTGCTATCATACGGTACACTCCCTCCTAAGAGCAGTTTCCAACGCCGAATCTGTCGCTTATCAAAGAGAATATTGCACGACGAGAGAAACGTAGAGGACAATCTCAGATTAGAGTGACAATAAAACACGTGAATGGGATTGAGGAATGAATCAGAGAAGGGGAGTGTACGGTAGGGCGGATATGGTTGAAAAGGCAGCGAAATAGGCGTATTTATAGATACTTCAAACCTATTCTATGCCCGCCTACAGCGCTGAGTAAGCGGAACTTTTTGTTGAAGAATACGAGTAGACAAACGTATTTCGTCCTCGATGGAATGCTCACTTGTCAAACATTCCTTAGTAATCGGAAGTGTTTCTTTTTGTAACAGTTCGTCTCGTGATTATTAGTCACGAAAGTTGAAAGAAACGACTCGGATTACGCACTTCACGAAAATAGAGCGGCTGTGTGATCAAAGCATCTTTTTGCTCCAGTGGGAAACTACGAAGTCTGGGAGAATGTAGGAGGATGAAAGGAGGAAGAAGAAGGAGTGTGCACTTACGAGTCCGAATCATGTCTGAATCCAGGAGAGAATGAGGAGAGAAAGGCGTGAGACCAGTGAATTGTCCTCGTCTGACGATACAATTAGTGAATGAGACCTTCTGTCGTAAGCAGATCAGAAACGTACTAGGCACCATTCAGAAATCGGCCGCTGTTATCCGAACGTTTGTTGGGACTCGAGAAATGGGTATTTACTGCTGCCGGTGACAAGTTTGTTGTGTTCTCTAGATTGGTCGATCGAAAAGATCGGATGAAATGCGGTGGAAAAGTGCGAATAAGGGAGTGGTTAGGTCACAATTCCATTGTCACGTGGGAGGATGGAGGGGTAAGTTTAGCGAGGGAGACTAGAGAACACTTCCTCCTTCTCTTCTCCTTATCAGGATGTTCGTCTGATCGAATGAGAACATAGGGAAATTCGAGTGATTGTGGCCATAAATGGTCTGATTCCTCTCTTATCGCCGTTCCTTCCAGATGAGAAGAGACACGCACACACGAAGAAGGCCGAAGTCCATCTCTGGAGTTGCATCAGCTAGATAAGAAGATTGTAGGTAACACATCCGGTGCAACCTTGAAGCACCGATTTGCAGTATAACGAAAACAGATAAATTCCAACCATTTATGATGTCGATAACAACCAGATCGTTGTTATTGCACAGTAGGAAGCGCCATCTCGAGTTCCTTCCGGTGAATCATTCATAGATCTGCAACGGGGAATTCGACCGTGGAATGTGTATCCCTCAAGGTCAAAGTCCCTCAGCTTCCACTTCAAAACAACAAATGGACAGGGATACTTCATCGATCTGTTAGTGTTCCTTAGCTTCGTTCATTCGATCTGTCTAACCGATCTCGTCTCTCTTCCTCTCGTAATCTCTCCCTCGATCTTCACTCAACTCCTCTCTGCAACACAGGGAGGAACGTGCCAGATTGGAGGGTCAGACATGAGAGGGAAGAGTCCTTTCCACTTTTCCCGCCTCATATGCGTCCATTTGCCATTATACAATGACTATTTGAATTTATTCAAGTTCCAGTGAATCCCATCATGCCTCCTCAAACCATCATCTCTTCTTCCCCTTCCTCTCTCGATGAATTCCTTGACCAACACAGAATTTCACCACGGTTCGCGTTCTTGCTGGAGCATCCCGAGGAAAGGTTAGCCCGTTACTCATTTCTTTTCTGTAGTAATTTTATTACAGACTTCCGGAACGTTTCGAAAGCTGGCACGAGATTTGCGGTAAGAATTTTGGAATTCATCATTGTTAACCCAGAGATAATTTCTACTTGATAGATCAGTCGTTCGTTGCAGATTCTCTTCCCGATCTAATTGAATCTGGCACCAATGTGCGACAACTCATTGCGAATCTACCGGAGATCGAAAGTATGATTCATTTCTAGCCACAATTAGATTATTTTTCGATGATAATCCTGAACGAACTGAACATTCTTCATTCAGTCCCTTCCTCCTTCACATACGAGCAACTTCGTCTCTCCCATCTTCTTCTCTGCACCCTTGTCTCTGCTTATCTGTGGGCGGATAAGTCGACTAAGGTGCATTTTTTTGAAAAAAATATTCTGCAATGAACTATTCTGAACAGTCAAAATGAACGATTCCAGCCTCCCTCATCCCTACCTCGTTGTCTCTCAATTCCCTTCCACGCCGTTGCTCAATCACTCGGAATGAAGCCAGTCGTCTCCCATCACTCCACCTGTCTGGCCAATTGGAGACGGATCAGTGGAGGTTATTCTGTCGTATTTCAAACTCAATCCATAAATTGTTCTCTGCAGACCGCGACCCCTCTACAGTCTTCGCTGATGATCTCGATCTCATCGCTTTCCGATTCCTCAAGACATCGGGCAACGTTTGGTTCTTCACGCTGAATGCACAGGTTCGATCGCCACCTCTATTCTACTGCTCAAGTCCATTATCTTCAGCTGGAATTCGACTTCGCTCCAGCCATTGTCGCTGCTGCTTCGATCTGTCATCGAGGTGAGTGATTAGCTTCCTTCAATTCAAACAATATCCGACCAACCAGTGCTGGAAACGCATGAATTAATCCCAGGTGCCTCCTCCACCACAGCAGAGATCGGCGAGGCACTCGATCGAATCATCACTGCAATCAATGCGTGTGCAACCCTTTTCTCGGTCAGTTGCAGTTCCATCTAACGAGTTTGTCTGCACTCTTCTTTTTCGGAGAAAAAGGTTCTTTTAAAAAGTTTCGAGAACCCACACAAGCAAAGAAAAGAAAGAACGCACCATTAGTTCAATCGAACCATTTCTACAGCGTTTCCGTGAGCGTCTCACTCCCGTCGAGTTCTACCACGGTCTTCGTCCCTACCTCTGGGGATATGCCAATATTGATGGAGGCGTCGTCTTTGAGGGTACGGAATTCTCACCGAATACTGAAGCCAGATTTCTCTCCAGGGTTGCCCGATGCCACTCCCTCTCTTCTTCCCGGCGCGAGTGCAGCTCAATCGTGTACAATTCAGACAATGGACGCATTCCTCGGAGTGAAACACAACGGTATTTTCATTGTCTCGATTCCAGGGAAAAATCCAATTCGATTTGCAGGTGCGGAAGAGGCATTCCTCCGTGAGCAACGGGACTTCATGCCTGCACCTCACAGAGCTTTCATCGAGTGGATTGAGGTTGAATACTGTCAGCGCATCAATTAGTCGTATATCCTTCAGACCACAGCTCAATCATCTCCTCTTCACTCCCTCATCCATTCTCATCCCAAATTCCCCGATGCTCTCAGGGCTCTCGACAACTTCCGATCCATGCACATCAGAGTTGTTAGTTCTCTCGATTGATCCACAAACACGATTGAGAGTCATTGCAGGTGTCTCTCTTCATCTCCAGTCAGAATTCGAATGCTTCTGAATCGGGAACGGGCGGAACTCCCCTCATGAAGTTCCTCAAGACAGTCAGAGCTGATTCGAACGATGTCATGCCTCATTGAGTGCGATCTGAACTTTTGTTGTATTTATGAAAATTGCTTTTGATAAATCTCTTTCGGTACAATGAAGTTGATCATCTCCACGATCATTTCACCATTTTAATGTTCCAAAAATGGTCATTTCTCAACGGAATTGTTAAAAATGTACTATATACAAGTGATTTCAGAACCTTCCAGAATTAAATCAAAATTGACATTTTGAATTTCCGACCATTTCACACATTTCTATGGCCTCGGAAGCACTAAAATAAATTTGTTGTGCTTTGTGTAATGCGGGGGGCAAACCCTCCTCCCACCCGTATAAATATAGTATGGGTCAACGGATCCCATTTCTAGCTCAGGTGACCGAGGGGTGGTCGAGTTTTCCTGAGCAGGTCTCTAAATATTCTGCCCTGCCTTTCCCCTTCCTTCTTCCCGTTGGCCTTCCCCCTCTTCCATCTTGTTTTTCCCATGCCTCTCATAATTGAGTACGAGGGTGGTTATCCATTCATCTTCCTCGACGATGAATCAAATCTCGCCGGAGTCTTCACAGAACTGTGGAAAATTGTCGCGGAACTTCTCCAAATAGAAATTATCTTTCGACGAGAAGTCGGTGAGTTTTATTCATTTTTTCCTTTCCAAATATTGTTTCAGATTCCAAATCGACCCTCATCAACATAACAGAAGGAAAGACGCTCACGAGAATGGACGGAACTAAATTGAACCCGGAGAGAGCATTGAAGTTCACGTACAGCAATGCCATCAGATTCAGCATTGTCAGCAATTTAATTCTATTAAAAATAGATAGAAAAAATACATAAATGTATAAAGATATATGTATAGGATCTTCTCTACGAGAGACAGCGAGCTGGTGACTTGGAAGAATCAGAGATTTCCTTCTTCACGGTCTTCAAATGGGAAACGATCGCACTTATCTTCATCGCAAACGTAATCTCATCCATTTGTGTGTCTCTGCTTCTTCAAACCGCGAAATCAACAAGTAAGAATAATCTATAAATTCTCAGTCAACTTCCCACTTCAGTTTCTAAATTCATCACTCTAATCGTCCAAATAATTTTCCTTCTCTGTCTGACAGTAATCGTTTTTCACCATGGAGCTGGATTCCAAGGAAACAACGTTGTTATCAAACCGGGGAAGGAAACGTTTGTTAGTATCATCGTTTCCTTCTTCGACAATGATTTTTCAGAACCTTCACTGGACTTATTGAAGGTTTGCATGATGGCTCGCGCGAGTTTTGGACTGATTCTCCACGTTTCGTCTATGATGATGTATTTGTGGCCTTCTATCTATCCAATAGTATCAATTTCTAGGTTTACGATCTCTTAATTGGCTCGAAGAACATTCACACACTGCCCGATAGTGAGTCCCTTCTCACGAAGATCTGTGAGGATCCTCGAGCAGTGACTGGAATGCCTCTCAACTGGATTATGGAGATGAACCTGATTGAGAGTTCGTGCCCCCTAGTCAGGTATTGCAACTGCTCGACCCACTTCATCCATTCATCTCAGTGTGAAAATATCAAACAATGTGGGGGATGAAGTGCCTGGTCTCGAGACATTCGCCCACACTTTCTCCTCTCATTACATATTCTCGAAGGATGTCGATAGCAAGATATGGTGGGCAGTCAACGAAGTTCTGTCCAAACTCTTCAGTCAAGATCGAGTAAGTCATCAATTCTTGCGAATCTTATCATTATTCTCTAGATCGACGATTTCTGGATTCCCCGTCACGTTAAACGTCTTCGCCACTTCAAACCTCCCTTAGCTGTGACCTCTGCCGATTTCCGACCCATGAACCTATTCAGATTGTCTATAATATTTTACGTTTTCTCAGGATTGACGATCATGCCCATCTTCGTTTTTCTAATAGAGTTAGTTGCTCAGAAGTTCTCTAGAAGAGGCAAGAGACTGCATCCAATTATTGCACGAATATTGTGAACATTTACATGTGATAATAAAGTAGTCACTCTTCGATATGATCCAACTCTGTCTTTCTCACGCTTCTTCTCTCTTCCATCTGTCCTCCCCCGTGTGAATTCGCCTCACAAGGGCCTGTCTCTACTCCGCTCAGTCTTTCTCCCAATGGCTCCGTTGATAGTTGAATACGAAGGTCAATTCTCCCCCTATGTCATCGGGTCACTCGGAGTTACTGGAATCTACGTCGAATTGTGGAAGATTGTTGCTGAGACTCTCGGATGGGAAATCATCTTCAGCAGAGAGATAAGTGAGTGAACTACAGAGTTATACCAGCACTCATCTGATATTTTGTAGATCGTCAGAGCACTTACAACAACATCTCTGCTCTACGTACTACCACAAGACTCGATGGGTCTCAACTCTCTCCAGAAACAGTCCATTCGTTTTTCGCCAGTGTTCCAATACGTTACAGTTCGGCGAGTCACTTTACTTCGATTATTGATTGTTCTCCTTTTTAGATCTTTTTCGCCGAACGTCAAAGAAGTGACGATTTGGAAGGGTCAGAGCTGACTTTCTTCACAGTTTTCCGTCTGAATTCTCTGCTTCTTCTCTTCGTTGGGTACATCGTGGCCAGTGTTTGCTTGTTTCTACTCAAGAATGGACACCATTCACAAGGTGGGCTCAAGTGATAAACAACGCATTGTGTTACCCTTCAGTGACGACATTCATCCGACAAATGGTCAAAATTACAATGCTTATCTCGCTGACTATGGTCGTATTCCATCATTCGGCCGGGTTCCGAGGAAATAATATCATTAAGAAACCGGGAAAGATAACGTGAGCAAATATCATTTAGAGGTAATGCTTCAAAAGTTGCAGCTCATTCGCGGAATTGGTTCTCTCACTGAGAGATGGGTCCAGAAGATTCATTATTCCCGTTCCTGATATCTTCAACAAAGAGGCAAAAACATTTCTCGAGGCTTTAAAATGATGAATTCTTAGACGATACATTTCCTTCTGGGAAGTCAGTCGATGAAAGTTATCCCGGACAGCGTAGAATCTCTTCGACAAATGTGTGCTGATCCGAACATCGCAACTCTTTTGCACTCTGGTGCATACTCTGAGATGAATCTGATTGAGAAACCTTGCAGAATAGCCGAGTAAGAGAATCTTATATTCGTTGAGTATATAAATTTGTTCAGAATAAAGCCGACTGAAGTGAATGGAATGCGAGAGAAGAACATCGACTCGTTCAGTCAAGTTGTCCCATCCTACTTTCTCCTCTCGAAATCAATCCATCCAAGTGTCAAATATACTCTCAACAGCGTAATTATACGAATTTTCCCTCAGGATATGGTAAGTGGCACGTAAACATTTGATCTGCTCAGAAAGAATTTAAGATTGATGGTTTCTGGACTCGAAGAATGGCGAAGCAATTGAGGAACTTCAGAATAGACATTCCAGCAGATATCGAGTACAGTCCCATGAACCTTCTCAGATTATCTCTCATTTTCTACATCTATCTTGTTCTCGTTTTGATATCACTGCTTGTTTTCTTCTGCGAGTTTGTCATTGGCTTACTTTTTCCATTGAATGCTATGCTGCAAAAAATGAAGTTTCAGCCATAGCAATTGAAATTTTTTGATAACTACAATCTCAAATATGGTCGTCCATGTAACTTTACTAAAAGAAAGAGGGAAAACAGAGTTCAATTTTTTTCTAGGGCTTTTTTTGTTATTTCGGGACCAACGAAGATGCGTTATTCAAAGAATGAGGCTCATCTTTCTTGGTGCATCAGACACGCCGAGCAGAGGAGTTGGAGTGAGATTGATTACGGTATGAAAACACAGTGTGGTGGGGATCAGAGGATGTGATGCAACATATTACTCTAGGTATAATCTCAAGATGTCTGTCTGTCCGTCCGTATGTATGTGTGTATGTCACGCTGGCATAACTCGCTTCAAAGTGATCGTACAGACTCAGGACCGGCACCATTCGACTTCTCATCAAAAATGTTGGATAAACCTGATGGACGACGGAAGGGGGCATGTTTGTGCAAGAAGTGTGAGAGATTATTACTTAATCCTAAGGCCGCCTTCTCGGAAAATAGGGCTTTGATAATGTCACCCTATTATGCTTGATAATGCCACCTTCGTGCGAATAACAACTTCGGTGAGTCCGGATTGACTCATTCCGTACATGATCAGGGGCAAATACGCTTCTGAATGAACAGTGACTATAGAAACAGAGTTGATGAGTCCAAACATTCATTCAATGATCAT
>LS556015.1:41880-55113 GCA_900490775.1 Pristionchus maxplancki | reverse complement strand
ATGATCATTGAATGAATGTTTGGACTCATCAACTCTGTTTCTATAGTCACTGTTCATTCAGAAGCGTATTTGCCCCTGATCATGTACGGAATGAGTCAATCCGGACTCACCGAAGTTGTTATTCGCACGAAGGTGGCATTATCAAGCATAATAGGGTGACATTATCAAAGCCCTATTTTCCGAGAAGGCGGCCTTAGGAATAATCTCTCACACTTCTTGCACAAACATGCCCCCTTCCGTCGTCCATCAGGTTTATCCAACATTTTAAAGCCTTTTCAATGAAAAAGACATCGCTTTTTTTAGATAATCCTTGCGGTGCTTGCTGTTGTCTCTGTGGTTGGCAATTCGATTCTGATTGCAATCATGCGAAATCCTCTGAGTGCTGTCCTCGGTCATTATCGATGGCTTCTGTTGTCCTTCGCTATAGGAGAAATCACTACCTCCGTGTACCATGCTGTCGTGGTTCCGGTTGGGCAAACGACCCCCAGTAAACTTATAAACCGTTATCCTTTTCATATGTTCTTCCAAATCGAGAACGGATGCGTCGTGTTCACTTGGGCCGCAATCTCAATGCCACCTCCGTTCGGATTCATGCTCAATACATTCTACTGCATTCTTTTATTTGAACCTCTCATTCTTCTCACGTTCCAATTCATATACATATTGGCCCAACTTAAGAAGTGAGTCAAAAGTTTTGATAACCAAATATCTAAAATATTTTCAGCCCATGGCTCATTAACGACCGGCCTTGGTTCTTTCTTTTCATTGCTGCGGTCTTAAATGTGGCCCTTTGCGCGATAATTGTCTTCAGTAACATAATTCTCGAGTTCGAATTATTTTATTTCTACTAAGCACTCATCTCACCACTCAGGGATAATGAAAAGGATATCTTCGGAGACGACATTTTCGAAGAGTATGGAATTGATACGAGCCTGAAGCCGCCTCCAAACATGATTCACATTAACTTCATTGTAAGTTCCAAGTAATATTTCCATCCTCGTGATAACAAGCGAGAATCAAACAAGAGCCAAAAAATTTAACTAGATCATTTCAGTCCATTCTGTTTTTAAATAACGAAGGTTTCTAGGATACTCGAAGTGGTGAAACCAATTGGATAACGATTCACGGAATGACATTCTGGGGAATTGTCGTAGGCTGTGCACTTTTACTTATCATCGGCTGCAGTCTGCAAATACGTAAGGAGTTGAAGAAATCATAGTGAGTCTCATTTCTCTTCGTGTAATCGGCAAATAATTCAGTAAATACTCCAACCAATCTCGTGTGAGGCACCACAAACTGCACCGCGCGCTCTTGGTCCAGGTGAGCAATTTGAATCTCTAGATATGTTCGAAAATTTGTTCAGTTTTGTGTTCCCTTCGTTCTCTGCTTCCTACCACATATCACGCTAATCCTGCTTCCCATCACTGGCATTCGAATGGGAGAAATTCCCAATATTCTGGGTAATCTCGCCTCGATTTCCCCTGCTGTGGAGGCGTATACAATCATATTCCTGATTGAGAGGTACGGTCGTGTTTTATTCCTTTCGTACTTATCTATACCACTTTCTAGATTTCGATGGCTTTTGATAAGTTGGTGGAACAAGACGTTTCGGCCTACCCCCTGAGCAGTATGTTATAAAAAAAAGTACTGTAAAAAGAATTTATCAGGTCAGATTCATCAACTCTCTCGACCATTCCCATAATTAGATAGACTATGTATCTTCCATTTACAAACCCACTGCCATTCACAAATTTCTGTCATATTTAATATTTAATACATTCTGTCATATTTATTTGTATAATTCAGTCCCCGACAAAACACTATGTTAGTGACAGACGTAACAATGAATGGATCGAATACGAGTAACTTAATCATGCTTTCATTCATGTCCGTTAAGTATGTACTGATAAACAAAGGGAGTGTAATCGTTGGTGTTGACTTTATCCACACCCGCATTAAAATTCGGTACCATCGAGAGCAGGAAGTGGTTGCTAATATGAATAAATGATTCGGTCGTGCCGGGGTCGGCGCAGGTCAACGGGGTCGATTGTTGCTCGAATCGTGTGATTCGAGCAGCGATCGACAGACGTCTTCTCTCTCTCTCTTGTATGTAGATATGTTATCTCTTCTCGAGTTAACTGGTCTCCAAAAAATCAAATAGTCCCTTGTTTGATATTCAGTTCCAGAAATATACAGTTTTTTTTTAAGTTACAGTGAAAAAACCCTGAAAAAAGTTGATCCATTCAAAAAATTTCGATCACACTCATTCTCCATCGTCAGAGCAGTATTCTGGGTCGTTATCGATAGCTTCTCTTCGCATTCGCAGTTTTAGACATGACCATTTATGTATACCACGCCGTAGTTGTTTCGGTAAGGCTAGCGGTTCCCAGGACTTTGTAATACGTTTCCCTTTTCATTCATACTTCCAAATCGAGTATGGCTGTCTGGCGTTCACATGGGCTGCGATCTCTCAACCGCCACCCTTCGGATTCATTCTCAATTCCCTCTATAACGTCCTTTTCTACGAACCTTTCATCCTTCTCGTGTTTCTCTTCATCTACCGGTTGCAAATACTTACCAAGTAAGGCCACGGAAGTGATATCCTTTTTTGAGTTCACGGAGTACGAAAGCAGTTTCGATAATTTTCAGCCCGAGCTCAATTAACAAACGCTCGTGGAGTAATTTTTGTAATTTTTTTTTCGAGTAATTTTGCTCAACTTCCTCTTCTCCATCCCTCAACGTGGAGACGAATGAAGTGGGCATGAGCTATGAGGAGTACAAGGTGGGAAGAAGGGAGATCGGAGTATTATTGTTTCTTCAATGTTAAGGGATGGATAGACTTTCAACTATCTAGTGACCGCTTTGTTTAGGGATTGTTGATATTGAATCCTCACCCACCATCAATTCAGATCCAAAGACCAGAGATAGATTTCCAAAAAAAAATTGAGAATTTAGAGAATTTTTTTTAAAGATTTTTTTTGGAATTACTAGTTGGGGGATTACTAGTTGAAACCTGTATAAATTTCAAATCGATGGAAGGGAATGTGAGGGATACATTTATGACGTTGATGTCAAGCATTGTTGTTCAGAGTGTCGCGTCTGAATGCAATCGATTACATCGTAGTGAAGGAATTGTCGTCCATCGTATTGATATTCAAGGAAGAATTCGAGAAGGATGGAGAGAAGTGAGTTAATTCGACTGGACTCTATATTTCCAAAACTATTGGAAAAATGAGATCAGAATTTTTTTTCAGATGTTTTCTATTGGGACTATAATTTATGACGTCGTAAATTGATTCATCGAAGACTATTGATTAGAACAGCCAGCTACAGTACCCATCATTGATCTAGTCAGTTGTTATTCTAAATGTTCCCGTTCAAATGTAAACTATCATGAATTATACGTATGCAAAAAGGCGCTAATGTTATGATAGTTTTGTGTCCGTACTATTATTTGCTGTATTTAGTAATCAATAAATAGTCATTTATCTCAATGTACAAAACCACGGTATAGTTGTCATGAAATATATTCGAGTGGAAGAGAAGAGGATTAATAATTGGGAAAGAAGGGGAAATCGATGACGTTTTCTCGATTGGGCTATTCGATCGTCGTCTTCTTCTCCTTTCCATACACTAGCAGGTAGGCGAACTTGCTCGCATCCGCCAGCATCTGCAATGAACAGAATATCATGAATTGATATCACCGTAATCTTCTTCGATCTACCTTATCCATTCCCTCTCTCCTACCCTGTCTCTCCATCTCACGCACTCTCTCGCTTTCTCTGGCCGACTAGAGATCATGCGTGTGAGGGAGAGAGTGTGATCGTTACCTCTTCCTCAGTTATTCTCGTCACTACATCATCATTGCATCGGAGATACCATCCTTTCGTGGGATGGTGCACATCAGAGAAGTAGTGGCCAGAGTGGGGAGAATCGTCGCCTTACAAGATCAGGATTTAATTATCGGTACTTGCTCTATAGAGATGAAAGATCACTCATAGGTTTGGGACAGGTCAGATGCCTTGATACTTATCTCACAGACCATTCGAGAGTGTACGGTAAAATAGGAAAGACTACCAACTGACCTGGAATGGGGCTATTTTTCGTGTGCTGGACACATGCGACAATTCGGAAGTGATCGGTGTTGGTCTTAAATAAAATAATTTGTTCAATGTCTATTAGGTCGAAAGCTGAGACAGCAAGAATCAGCAATATCTACCGTACTCTACTGGATGACCTACCTCTCCTCTCCCATCGTCCTTTCCACTGTTTGACATGAGATCGATCGAGCCAGGTACATCCACTACTGTGTTCACCTTTCTCATTCGAATTCCTGATAAAAATTGTGAATACCACCAGAAAACGTGGAAAATAATAGTAGTACTTACGCTTCTCATTGTCGATATTGGGTGTGAACCGGAGCAGGTGGATAATGAGGTATCTGGAAGGAAACAAGCATGAGAGAAGATATTGGAGCGACTTTCATGCTTTTTTTGCGTAGTCATTAGAATAAAAATGTGCGGCTCTGAGACAGAACTGATCACAATGAAATCGCCTAGTAATGCCAAAATACTCACTGCCCCCATGCGACCATCTTCTTTGATCCAATTGCTGTCGTCGACTTGTTGCACATCTGGCACTTGTAGTCGTCGATGCTGCAAGGGATCAAAGATCAAAGATCACACTCCCAGGACTATGGTATCTTTCATCATATCTTAGGATTATCAGCTTATCAAGCTGGAGATCATAGATTCATTCAAGTTTGCCGGTTTATAAGAATAGAGATCGAAGACCAAAGATCAGACTTTCAAGATTAAGGTATCCAGTAGCCTACACTACGCAAATCGAATATCACCCACCTCTCACTTCCCTCGATTTGTGCAGTGATCATCTCGCTCAGTCGATACCTGGAACGATTTGACATACTTCCTTCCCATCTGTTCCATTATTTCTACGATGGCGTATCCAGTCTATTTGAATTCACTTCTCGATGTCATTCAATTGCATAGCAGTTATTCGAATTCAATTCCCTTCTTCCAATCAAGAAATGTTTCCACATTCTTTGATGAAACGGGACATGACACACATTTAGAAGACAATACACTCACTTGGTCACTCCATTCTCCTTCCCTTCGACATCAGGAATCGGCAGCTCAAAGGTGATGCCATGGGCATCTCTCGAGAGAGTGCTCCCACAGCTGCAGACCTTCCTGCACACAATATCATTCTATTCCCATCTGATCACTCTAATCTGAGGATTGACTCGTCACTCACTTCTCTCTCCATCTCATCCTCATCAGGTCGACAGGGTCGAAGATCCCTCGACTCGCACACTCCTCCGACAGAGACTGCAGCACGGAAAGCATGCACTCTTGCACATCCTGCAATGAAGACCATTCTCTATTCTGTAGTAGTCCCAACCGTACTTGCTGTGAGCCGGGAGGGCGGAGGTTGGGCTTCGATTCGAGAAGGGCGTCTCTCGTTCTCCTGTAATCATCCAAATTGCTGATATTCAGTTTCAAAATTGACTCTTCCAAGTGAAGAAGGCGTCTCTCGAGTTCGCACGCTCTCTCAACGGAAGAAATGGCGAGAGAGCACACGAAATGGAGAGACGAATTTATACAACCCCCAGACACTACGGCACTCACTCAATGAGGAATGTCTCCATTGGCTTATTGCAGCGGTAGCCCAGTCGTCCTGCGATCCATTGCACTGCCAGAACTGTCGCCCTGGAAAGATATCAATTTAGAAGTCGTCCTGTCAGATTCACTCTACGAATTACTCTCTTCTAGATTCTCTTGGGTGATTTGGAAATAATTCTTTGTCTGAAATATTTTCCTATCTCTCCTTTACACAATCTCTCGGAATTGAACAGATGGGAGAGAGAGTAGAAAACAGAATTTAGCGTGATCCTTACTTGTTTAATTGACCAGTCGGAGTCATCTTCTCCATCTCAGCTGCGAATTCGTCCATCGCACCCAGCATCTACAATTAAAATCATATTATTTGCACTGATACCCTAATAAAATGCACTGTGAATGGTAACTAGATATTCGTAAGTGGATGGATAAACATGATTCTCACCTGGAAACAGCTACTGATGTAGCATGTGTTGCCGATGTTTTTCATCCTGCAAAGTGTACTCGAATTATTGGCATCTCCGTTCTTATTTTCGACTAGCTCAGCATTCAGTATTCACTATTCAGCATCACTCAGTAAGGAACTATGCAAGTTTGACATTCCTCCTCCGTCCTCTCACTCACCTCTTGAATTTGGGAGGGTCATTGGGGTTGGAGAGAGGCGGGTAGTCGAATGCAGTGCCATCGACTCTGAAAGAAACATTAGATCAACGACCAATTTCTACAGTGAGAAGAAGGAAAACATTTGCATCGGATACTCTGACCGAAGGGTGAAACATAAAGTTCAAAGATCACTGACTCCTTTCGCTCAGGTTGCTTCTTCTTCTCTTCCGTCTCCTTTCGCTTCCTTCTCTCTGCTACTCTGGTAGTCCTTTTCTTCTCTTCTTCATCCCGATTCTGAAAGAAAGTGTGCAATTTCATGAAATATTTCTGAAATTGTCAAAATGGCGTTCAACACAGAGGTCAATTCGTCTTAGGACCTTTAGATTGTCTAGAAGTCAGCTATTTTGATGAAGTGGAGCATAAGGATGGAATACCTCGTCTCTACTCACCACTTTGTTCAGATACTCCAAATCCTTGTCCGCAGTCTCTCTCGCGATGGTCGCCTTCACATCTGCCTCATCTGCCTCATTCTTCGCCTTCTCTGCTCTCTTTTTCATCGCTTCTGCTCTCCTTCGTGCGATCCCAGCTAATTCCTTCTCCCTCTCTGCACTTTCACGTGTCACCTGTGCGACCCGAACGAGTCTGCAAAGAGAGAGAGTAGAATATCGAGAGTTGATCTTTGATCTTTCTCCTAGCCATCTTTAGTCCTCCCCTCAATTTGATCTATAAACTAACGCCAGAATCTGTGCAGACTTTGGCGGCTCGTCTTCATCGTCGGTCCACTCGCTCCTGAACGAAATAGTTGGCTGTCTTCCACTCGCACAAAGGAAGGACTAAGGGTTAGAATGGAACTGACTCCGTGTCCGATAGAATGACCTCCCGCCCTCCCTCGTCCTCATCCATTGCACAATCTCCTTCCTTCTCCTTCTCTCCTTCCTTGTCCCTCTCGATCGCGCCCGACTGCAATCATCAATTCCAATCAATCGAGTAAATACTATAACACAGCTACCGTATTCCACTGTTTCCAATACAGTAATGATCCCCTGTCTCTACAGTAGTCCTACTGTATCCTCCTAGTTAGACTTTGATCTCTGCGAGCATTCTCTGATCTCACCTCCGTCGATCTCATCTTCTCGTCCAATCCATCACCGATGCTGCCAGACTCTCCGTCTCCCACGTCGCCCGTCCACATGTCCATGTCAATCTGTAAACCATATTTTTAAAATCTCTTGCAAATATTGATCTTTGATCTCTTCGAAACATTGGAATTAAGTTCAACAGTATCTAACTCAAACGTTCACGATCACATTCACACAGTCAACTTCGAATAGTGAATAATGGGTAGGTGAAGAAAGAATGAGTCTCACCTCATTCCGGTCCTCCTCCTCGTCCCTCTCCCGTCCTCTCCGTCCATCCGTTGTCTGTTCGTCCTCCTCCTCTTCATCCATCTGAAAAACAATTTTATTGATCATTTCTCCCATTATTATTCTTTTATCTATCTCGATTCTGAAAGAGTGAGTATTTTTCCATTAATTATTTCGTCTAGGTTTGATCTTTGATCTCTTCAACTTCCGAAACAATGAAAATGCTCTAAGATAGTTGAGGTCTACTTCTGTTCTTTGATCTCTTTCCTATTCCCCTCTCAAATTACCTCCGTCCGTTCCTCTTCCTTCCGAGCCTCCTTCTCCTGCAGCCTTTTCGTCTGCAATACAACATTTGATCTTTGATCTCACTCAAGAAAGGGGAGGATGATTATTTCATCTTTCGAGAGATAGAGTAAGAATTGGAAAAGGAAAGAATAAGAACGTACCAATTCCGCCAATCGGCTCATCAGCTCCATCTTCTCCTTCTCAAGTTCCCGATTCTTCTCTTCCGCTGCCCTCTTCTCCTTCTCCAATTGATCTCTCTCCTTCTCCATTTCCTTCTTCCCCTTCTCGAGCTCCCTCTTCTCCGTATGCAGCTGCTCAATCTGAATTAGATGTGACTGTCTGCTTTCGACCTATGGCGGATACGGTCACAGGAACTACAGTAACCCATCATACTCCCTGTGTGAATCTCTTCATTTCACATACTCTCTCGCTGATCAGCTAGAGTGCGTGAGAAATGGAGAGATCAAGAATCGTTCTCGTTTCCAGTCATTCAGTCAACTTATTAAATATCTGACCTCCTGCTTGCATGATCCGGACGGGCACTGGCCGAAGTACTTCGTGAAAGAAATCGCTTGATGGTCGTGGTCAAACTGAAAGAAATTTGTGCTCTTTTCGCTGCATAGGGAGAAAATGTGCTCACTGTGATAACGACTATCAGCTGGCTATCCTCCTTCACAGTGACGATGTTGTTCTTCCTCTCCACGTCACACACCGAGTACGAGATAACCTTGTTCTCGTGCTAAATTATCTATTATCATTCTATCCACCATATATATATATATATATATATATATATATATATATATATATATATATATACATGCCCCTCCCAGTAGAAACGAACGCTGCTTATGCATTTGGAGCGAATGTTGAAGCAGCTCTCAAGCATGTACAAGCGTGAGGAACGGAGATGCTTCGCAGGTAGATTCCTTGATTTCGAGTCCTGAAAAAGAACTATTTCAGAGGAACGTGGACATCTCCGTTCTCAAAAATATCATTGATTGATTAAAGAAACGAGAAACTGTGAAATGAGAATTGTTCAAGATTTATATGTTCAGTTTGCAGGTAGTGCAGTTTTTTTTTCTGTAACCTCAATCCAGAGAGTGTCAAAAGGAGAGAGCGAGATCTTTTTGGAAAGATGTCAAAGAGAAAATGGAAAACGATTGAGAAGGGAGCCGCTCACTGGGGGGTGAATCTTGCATAAGATGGGCGTGAAGTCAACTTCATAGATGATGAGGCAGAGAGAGATTGCAAGGGTCTTCTCTGTTGCTCCTCCGATCGGCACTGAAGGAAATAATGGACGATTATAGGAAAAATGAGACACGGTAATTTTACAGTTGACTAAACTGATCAGAGATCAAAGATCAACTTAGAAATCTCACTTCTTATACAGAGTCCTTCATCAGGTTCTTGTCTAGTCGCCCATCGCATGGAAATGGCCCCAGCTGCACTCCCTGTTCCAATCTGCAAGTAGCAATTATTCTTGAAGAACTTAGTCTTTGATCTTTGTATAATAACATTTTAATTCGAATGTATGACATAACATATTCGGCAGATCACAAACAAAATTCTATATTCATTGTACCTTATACTCATCCGTCTCCAAAGGGTGTCGACTGCCTAAGGAGGCGCAAGCACCATGGGCACTACGAAGAGAAGGGAGTTGTACACGAAACAACTCACTGAAATGATCAAAGGGTCGGATTGCTCATTCGAATTACTCCATTATGTTATGTAGCCTGTTTTTATCTCTCTGATATTCTGCTGTTGATATCTCAACACAATGATATCTCTCTTCAATGCACACACTCTCTCGCTCCGTCTGACCGACGAGAGAGCGAGTGGAAAGGAGAGGAGAAAGTAACTCACTTCTTCTTCGGATCCGATAGCGACACTTCGCCTCTCTTTCCTCCAGCCTTGTGAGAAACTGTACCTACCTGAAAGAGTTTGGACTCGAAAGGTCAAAGATCAAAATTGAACGTTCAAAGAGCAGAGCAGTGAAATATGATTGGCTCGAGATCACAAGAACCGTTTCAATCATATGTTCTTCAATCCTATTGATTCAATTATCTCTAGAAGAGTCCTTAGCAAAACTATTTATGATATTTGATCTTTAGTGTGGAGCTCCGGGACGATAGCTGGTTCACATTTAAACTCACATCACATCCATCGATCTTCTTCACAACTGCAGCACAGCTCGACCAGTCCTCGAATGTGCCTTCTAACGAAAACAGCTCCTGGAAGTAGTTATCATTGATCGTTGATTGTTATCACTTTAAATTCACTTGTTTTTCGTATCTAAATGATTCCAATCACAAAGTGTATACGTCACAGTCTGCAATTGTAGTGCATCAGTAAGTGTCGACTACCGTACCACCACACAAGCAATACACTATTGTAACATACGAATGTCTATTAGATAGGGTAGATTACCTTCCCACTGTAGTCATCGACGAAGTGAAACTTGAGACTCCCGTCCGATTTTATCGCTCGCTCCGCAGTCATGATCTATAAGGAGGAGAGATCAAAGATCAACTTTGCAGATGCTCACCTTCGTTGCAATCGGCGGAGTGGAAGAATCGATTGAAAAAATGGAGTAGTCTTCCTCCTCCTGCAAATGCATGTATGGATCATGATCTTTGATCTCTTTAATTGGGGAGTGCACGGTTCGATTCAGAATTCATTGGCAACCAGAAGGAGAAAAGGGCCATTGCAAGCAATACGTCGAGACTGAGTTGGATTGATACCTTCTGGAAGCGAAGACTTCCCTTCAGATCGTCGACAATCGTCATCGGGTCGAATGAGTCCTGGAATAGTGAATGAAGTGATCAGATTTGCTATTGACGATAGATCTACAGCATGAACAAGATGACTATGATTGGGCTACTCTCCACTGCAGACTCTAATGATGGCCCATACTAATGTCGAGTCGATTTGATCATTCATTAAGCCGATTCTCACCGTGCTTCCGTCTCCTTCATCCTCCTCTTCATCCTCATCATCTTCATCCTCATCGCCGTCCATGTCGATTGGATCCATCCCTGCCCTCATTCTGCTCGTCTCTTCCATCTCCGACTCCTCGTCCGTCGTCCATTCCCTGCAATCAGAATTTCATCAAGGGGATGGCAATTATTCTCTCGCACTCATTCAAGGACACCGCGATCAGACTACGATCTTTATGTGATATCAAATCCTTTCTCGGGCCTTCAATCTGCCACACCTACCTATCCTCTTTTTGGGCGGGGCAATCTATTTCGAGGGCAATTCACCGTAGGCTACCGTACCTCTGAGGCGGGTAATCCTCTTTCTCGCCCCTTGGGCCATTCTTGGAGCCTCCGAGCACGCCTGTCGCGGCAGACGGTAGGGTTCGGACAGCGTGGCGCTCCTCCTCCCCCTCCGTGATGTTGTAGTTGCCTCCTCGGAGGACTTTCTGGCCAGTGCTGCGGCTGCAGCTGAAAATAGGTCAGTTGTCGATCGATGATTACGGTAGACTAGGGAATCGATAATTGATCGACTACGGTAGGGGATACAGTACCGTATGCTACCGTACCTGTGAGGGGTGTGGAGATAGGGCGAGACGACCCCTTCGACTCGATGGTCGACTCCTTCGTACTCGTCCTTCTCCTCCTTCCTCTCGTGCACCTCCGCAGCTTCCCTCATCTTCCATCCGCCACCCGGGCTCGTTCTCGTGCCTACCAAGGCGTCGCCAGTGGCGGCAGCCCATTCCCTGCAAGTAAGTCAGTCAGCGATAGTCGGTGGGTACGGTAGAAATATGCTGGACTACTGTAGGCTGAGTTCCAGATGGACGCGCCGGCAAAAAATCACCTAGCAAATCACGCTTCACCGCTAAATTGGAGATCTGTTAGGCTTGCGCGTTGCGAGCAATATAATCAGGACCAATCTGGGTTACGCACTGAGTTGAACCAATCGATATCAAGGGGCGATTACTGTGCTACCGTATGCTACCGAATGCTACCGTACCTTAGAGGCGGGTACTCCTCATTCTCGCCCCTTGGGCCCCACAGGGTGCCTGCGTGCGCATCGAATTCGACGGCTGCCGGTTGAGAGTCCAGAGTGGTGGCTGGGCCAGCACACTCCTCTTCTCCCCCGTTGATGGAGTTGTTGCCTCCGCAGAGGACTTCGCGGCTCGCGCCACTGCTGCGGCTGAAAAGAAGTCAGTTGTCGATCGATGATTACGGTAGACTATGGGGATCGATTACGGTAGTGGCTACGGTACAGAGTTGATCAAATCGAGTCGAGCCAGTCGAGGCCTCGCCTCATAGACTCGAGACGAGTCAAGAAGTCGAGCGGCTCGAATTTAAAAACTCGGCTCGAGTCAGCCCGACCGCGAGAGAGAAGACTCGAGCAGCTCGAAGACTCGAGTTAGACTCGTCATACTCTAGTCTGACTCGAGTCTGGAAGGTGAGAGATAAGAGACGGCAGAGAAAGGCTAGAGGCGAGAGTGACGAGAGAGTGTTGTGTGCGAGGAGAGTCGCCTTCCCTCTCTCCCCATTTGCATGCCTCTCTCCTTCCCAGACTCGAGTCTTCGAGCGACTCGACCCTTCTCTCTCGCAGTCGAGCCGCTCGATCGAGTCTCGAGTCAGGTCGAGTCAAAATAAGGGTTTTCGAGGACGAGGCAGGCCTCGAGTATCGAGCATGCTCGTTTTTACCAACCCTACTACGGTACCTCGAAGGGCACCTGACCTGTGACGTGCGACTCTCTCCTCACGTTTCAGGCAGGAGAAATTATCTTTGATCTCTCTCTCTCTCTCTCTTGTAAGTGGAGGTCAGAGACTGCTAGGTGATGTCATGTTTGTGACTGACTAAGAGGGGCGATCGATCGACTGGATGACTACGGTAGACTACGATACCTGGTGGGATCACGATGATCAGAGTGCTCGGCGGGTGGAAATACGGCCGGCTTGACGGGTGGACTACTGCCCGACTTGGCGTGATGATTGTGCACCTTCTGATGCTCCTCGACGGCATCGCCCAATCTGCGAATTATCGATTAGGTGGCGGTGGTGATTACGGTAGACTAGATAGGGCTATTTGGCTATCGTGACTAGGTGTTTTCGTGTCGCTTACTGTGACTACGGTATGCTCTGGGGGATACGGTAGGCCGGGATTGCTACTACGTTTGTAAAATAGTCCGGACATAACGGAATTCCGCAGACTAAAAACGTTTTGATTCGATTTCTATGCATTGCAACAGATCTATCTAATCATTTCAACTGTAGCTGAGTTAATTACAATGCGAAAAGGTAATAGAAACTATTTTAGAACACTTAAATCCTATTTAAACGTGTTTAAAAGGATGTGGTGTGGTAGAACGCCTTTTC
>LS556015.1:1344-39972 GCA_900490775.1 Pristionchus maxplancki | reverse complement strand
CAAAGAGAAGGGCAGAGGTGTAATTGCTATGTCGACTAGGTGAAGTCGTGTTTCTGGCTGACTACGGTAGGCTACGGTGTCTCTGTTCCTCAGAGGTCGTTGCGATGATTTTGTCAACTTACCTTTCGGCTGGAGAGGAAGGAGAGAGAGTTGAAGAGGAGGACGAAGGAGAAGTGGATGAGAATGAGTACGAACGGGATCTGAAAAGACCCCAATCAATATTATCTCACGGTAAATCATTTCCTCACCTCCATTTAACTGCTCTCGATGCAGCTATTTCAGTCGTCGTCTGAAAAAGAAATGAGACTTCTCCTTACTTCGATCGGACAGTGCTAAATGGGATATCTGACCTCGTCGATTTTCCTCTGGTTTCTCCTCGGAACTTCCTTGTAGCAATCGAAGATGGAACTAGCGACGAGTATCATACAGAGGCCAGAGAGAAGCGAGAGCACGGAGGGAATGGAGCAGTCGAGGAGAGGAGATTGGCCGTTGACGGCGGCGTCCGCGACGAGAATGGTGGTCGTCCTCTGAAGGATAACCGAAATCATCTGACTCTCTCACTTCCCCGCGCTCTCTCGTCACTCTGACCGGCGAGAGAGCGAGCGAAATGGAGAGACGAAGGCATCACTTTGGTCAGAATCTCCTTATTACTAATGCTTTCTCGTCCTGGGTCAGATTGAGAAACAACCCTTTGCCCACATGATTGAAGTCGAAAGATCAAAGATCAGAAGGGAGTGAGTACTGACCTTACCAGAGCAGAGAATGGAAGCAGTGGGCAGTGGGCTTGAGGACGGGAGGGAAACGAAGGCGAGGAGATGGCAGATGGATGGATGGACTCTGTAAAATAATATGTTGTCTTTGATCTTCCGAGGACATAACGATAAGAAAAGAATCGCTCACGAAGAGGACATCGTTGATCCAGGAGTTGAGATTGGAGACGGCCTGTGAAGAGATTCGTTGCACTTTCCTCAGTTCACACACACTCTCGTCTCTCTGACCAGCGAGAGAGAAGAGACACTCTCCTCAGTCCACATACTCTCTCGTCTCTCTGACCAGAGAGAGAAAGGAGACACTCTCTTCAGTTCACACACTCTCTCGTCTCTCTGACCAGTAAGGGAAAAGAGGCACACGGGCACTGTGCCAATCGAATAACTCGTGTAATCTGTCTACATCGAAGATGCATACCCTCGAATCTACAGTACCTCAAAGCTACCGTACCTTCACGACGTAATTATCGATTGGCGTCAGCTCGATCAGGTGCTTATTCCATGATGACTTCTTTCCTTCACTGCGAGGCAGTGCCGAGTCCATGTGGGAAGTTGAGGTTCTGAAAGTATTTTATTCTTTCACAAACACTCATGCTGATCTTTGATCTTTGATCTATTTTCGGAAAATCTGAGCTAGTTTTGATCTCAGATGAACGAAGCTCAGACGTGCTATCTTTTCACGTTTCCTACTACTGTTCATCAGAAATACATTCTCTATCCACTTTCTTTATCTGAATATATAGCAAGAGTCGTGTCGTTCGTTCAATTGGACTATCGAGAGTGAAATTTCCTTTTATTTATTCCTCTCTTCCCCTGTTTCTCCCTTGTACCTGGGCCAGTCGGTCGGAGAATAGCAGAAGCAGTTGAGGATGGGCCAGATTGACGTGGAGAAGGATCTGGAAAATATGAAGTGATCTTTGATCTTTGATTATCTTCCATGCAATCCCTCTCCCTCGCCCAAGTCTATTGAACAATCTCTTTCTCCTATCTCTGAAACTCATTCCTTCTTCATTTCTCAGTACAACAACTCATCATCTTCTCTTCAGAGATCCTCGGGAATGAATGGTACTAATAACTGACCTGAGTGGGCGGGCTGCGTCCGATGCCGCCCCATCGGAGATAGCCGCATGCTCCCACTCTCTGCCTCTCCTCGTCTCCCCGACACTGCCTCCGAGCGTGCTACCTGAAGTAATTACCCTCAATTCTTCAGAAGATCAAAGATCAAAGACCAGATAATCTCATTCTTGCATACACAATAACTCACTAATCATGCAATCATCGCCAGGGATCTTCGAAGGGTTCGAGGAAGGAGACGAAAACAGACAGATGCACAAGAGAGACGAGAGAGCATGGAGAGAGGAGAGGGGGCCAGGGGAGGAGATGGGTCGAACGCGTCGTCGTCCTCGACGTGGATGGTAGTGTTCTTCTGCTCGAGCATTCCTCGCCGAGTCATTTCACTCCTCGAGTTCATTTTCGACCGGCTCGTTCGGCGCGCTCACTCCGGAATGAAAATGAGAAAAGTGCTCCGGAGCACGAATCGACTCCGGAGAGAATGCTCGGAGTGAGTTGGCGCAATGCCAAATCATTATTTCCCTCTTATTCCTCTCCTCTTCCGACCGACCCCTCGGCCAGTGAGACTGAGAAATTACTCCGAAGTCTCACTCCGGAGATAGACTTTGCTGGGGAGTGGAACAAAGGAAATTCACTCCGGAGTGTATTAGTACTCCGGAGTGATCTAATCAATTTTCACTCGGAGTATCGAGTTACTCCTTCTAACAACACTAGTGGATGGTGCAAATCTTCTGAAGGATCTATATCGAGCGATCATCTGACTTTCTCACTTCCCACACTCTCTCGTCACTCTGACCGGCGAGAGAATGAGCGAAATGGAGAGACGAAGACAATACTATGGTCACAATCTCCCTATTATTGGTTTTTTCTCGTCCCGGTCAGATTGAGAAACAACCCTTTGCCCACATGATTGACATCGAAAGATCAAAGATCAAAAGGGAGTGAGTACTGACCTAGTCATACGACAGTGAGGATGCGCGGGGCGCGAAGACGAGACGGAGGATCGAATGAAGGGGCCTGAAAAATAATATCTGATCTTTGATCTTCCGAGGACATATCGATAAGAAAAGCAACACTCACAATGAGACGGATAAAAACTCTTTCAGAATATTGATCCTTGATCTCTTGGAAATATTTTAATTCAGTTTCTAACTCAAACATTCACGATCATATTCGATCACAATTTACTTTTCACAATCAGGTACGGTGAATTGTGGGTAGGTCAAGATGGAAAGTGTCTCACCTTCTCTGCCTCATCTTCATCTCTCTCCCGTTCGCATCCATGGACTGCTCCTCTCCATCCATCTGAGATATATCGGATCTAGTGATGAGAGTTGAGTGATGACAAGGGAAAGAGGCGGAAGAAGAGGATGGATAAACGGTAATAAATCTGATCTTCGAAAGAGGAGGGTAGGGCAGTGATCAATAACAAATAAATAGTGATCGGCTCGAGGAGATGATATGAAAGAGAAAAAACAGAGATGATACAGGAGAGATACATTATGTGCTATGAATGCGATCGCTACCTCTACAACAATCATTAGTTGTCGCGCTATCATTACGAAAAGAAAGGAACTGGGATGAACCACCAAAGAAAGGAGCGTCACGATCAGTAGCTTCTTGTCAGGTGTCACTAAGTTAGAGACAAAGGGCAACAATGCCTTATGCAAATGAGAGGAGGGAGGAGAGAGGGGGGGGGGGGTGATCTGATAGATAGTGCATTTGCATAGTGTACATTCAAGGGGATGGGAGAAGAATTATTCATGCCTCAATCCTATGGATTCACAATCAGTTATTTCTTTAAAAGTACTACGCAGATTGATTTCTCAGGGAAAACAGATGGTTCACATGAGGCCCATTGGCTAGCTTCACGACTTCTACTGCATTCGGCTATTCTTCGCTTGGGCATTGCACTTTTCATTGTATGTTTCCAACATAACCCATCCATTCCCGACCACCAACCCTGCGAAAAAAACATTTTATTTAGGAAACCTGTGAAACTCATTTCATTTGCTTCTAATTGGCTTCGAAGATGCAGGAGCGCCTTCGCTTGATCCCTCCATCGAGAACGTTCAGCTATAATTTCTGATCTTGTGAGCCCTGAAATCGGGGAAATATGGTCACTTAGCTAAACTAAGGAAGTAAGAATTTTCGAGAGATAATCTTTTGTTCCGGGGGACCAAGTGAGGCGCTTTCCTTGGAAAGAGCATTATCTTTCTTTTGTCTACATAGTTTGTAGGAGAATAGTCAAAGAGTGGGATGGTTGAAGTCGTCCGTCAGCTCAAGAGGAAAAGAAATGGCTGATGTTTCAACTTTCAGGATGTATCTGTACAATATGTCTTCTCTCTTACCTTCCCTTCCCTTTTTCGTTTCTCGCTACGAAATAGCAGAGGAAGCAATTCCAAATCATATCATACCCTACGTAATGATGAATGCCAAGGATAAAAATTTTCACACGGTATCGATGGTCGTTTCAATATTCTCCATCTACAGTCGAGGGGAAATGAAAGAAGCATGCGGAATGAGGTACTGACTGAATGTACTGATGAGACGCTTACAGAGTGTTAAAACAACGTGAAAACATTTTCCTGAAAGTCTGGATGATGAAGGTACTTCAGAGCTATTTCATGGGAATGTGGCGCGATCTCTTCTCTCCACCTCATCCAATCTCCAATGGGAACATTGGTCATTTGTTGCGATCAAATTCCGAGCCGCTAATTTCACCTTTGCTCACTGATCCTCTTCTCTTGATCCCTCTCTCGAACCCGTTCCTTAGGTGTTCTTGGGGTGCACCTCCTCATTCCGCCTGCTATCTCGCTTGTTTCACCCTGTAAGAGAGGCAGTTTTTATCCCAGATATTGCCACTTATCAGGCGTGCCATACTATCTCCACAGTCTCAAAATGGTCGTTCTTCGTCAATCTTCCATTGTTAAAATCGGGATAAAAGGAACGGGAGGAACGATAGTTCACCTGAAGAATGTGCCCTATCATTCTCTGCTGCCTCGTAGGCTTCATTGCTGCATGCGCTCCCCACAAGCCCAAGCCACCTCCAGGTAAGATTGACACCGGTCTGGTAAGGTCATAATAGTATCCCATTGATAACCAAATATGGAAACGCGTCTAGTTGATCATAAGTGGTCTAGTGTTACCAATATTTGATGATATTTAGAAAATTTCCTTCTCTGTAGGATTCTCCGTTTCCGAATCAGAATTATTTTGTGATCTTCCATTTGAGTGTGTCGTCCCGAGATCAAAGCGGATCCGGAAGGACTGGCAAGGTGCAAAGGAGTTCCTCGTTGGGGATGCGCTGAAGCTATTCTCTACGTTGATGGCCCGAAGTGCAAAGATCCTACCTATTTCATCAATGTCAACTTTGGCGTAAGTGATTTATTCGATGGCTATAGGACCAAGTCGATAGCATTAATTATTGTCCATTAGGATGCAGTAGATTTCATCGTGAAATCCTTTTCTTCAGGGCAACTCTGAGACCTCAGCAGAAAAGGTCTACTGCCAGAATGGACATTGGCGAATGGTGGAAGTCGACTTCGTTACAGGAAAAAGAACGGACAAGGAAATCGGCGGCGACTTGAGAGCATTTTGTGTAAAACCGCCTGCTTGATAGAAATCACAATTATTGACTAATTGTAGAATTTTCCTGATTGTTCTTAATGAAGTATTTTAAATATTGAAGACTGTGAGACACGCGTCTGTATTAAACATGACTGAGCAACAGTGCAACAACATACAAGCCTGCAATATTTGAACTACCAATTCTTGGTTGATTTTTTTCCATCCCCTCATTCGGCTTATCCGCGCTCCCATCTCTTTTTAGTGCGCACGCCCTCTGTCGGTTGTTTCATCCTTCATCCACCGGTTCACTTCACTTTCTCCCTAGGGAGAACAGAGAGTCCATGGAATGGATCCTCCCTATTGCCCACTCTCAGGTTGATCGACATTCTTCCCCAACAATTTTTTTTGTTCGGGGATCACCAATTGGGCTCTTCCTTCCTCCTGGCCTCTCTTCTTTTGTCTCGTTGTTTGGAGGAGAATAGTGGATGAGGTTGAGGTTGCTGAGATCATCGCGCACCTGAGAAATAATGAAATTCTGAGAGAGAAGGAGGAAATGATGTTTCATTCGATGATCCTTCGCACAATGAATCCGATAGGGTACGAAAGATCTATTGCAATGACGAACTATGAAATGTACTGAGAAATGCATCTATGAGATTCATGAACTCGATCAAAATAATCGGCGATTTTTACTTTTGAAGATTCAACGTCCAGGATTTGGATCCATTGGACGATGGGAATAATGGAGAATGTGGTCTATTCTTCTCTTCGACTCCAGCACAGTTCTGCCTAGTTACGTCGCATTCCCAGTAGCCTCTCTCCTTCTCCTCCATTCATCCTCTCCTTCTCCCCCTTTCTTCTCGCTACGAAGTGGCAGAGGAGGCGCTTCCTTGTCTCTCGGTGCGCTCAAACTCATCCTATTCTGCTCCATTATTTCATCAATGATTTTCACTATCTTCATATTGTTGAGTGCTGCACAATCGACAAGAGCGTACAAAGCAGTGTGAGTGTGACCTTTATTACGATGAAAAAGTAGAGTGATAAACCCATTCCAGTGTGCATCCAACGTATCCACCTGTCGGGTGCCAGAATTACGGAGTCTGTGCCTCGGGAATAACAGTGACGCCGTACTACAACTGTACAACGTGCAAATGTAATGCTGGCTACACGGGAGCCGACTGCGAGATCGGTGAGATGAATTGCTGTTCTATCCACTCAATTCGACGTCGATTTCAGTTGTGCCAGTCGACATTTGCGCAAGCAATCCGTGCACTGGGCTCAAGTGAGAGCTTCTCTTTTAGTAATGATCAATTCGAATTTCAGATCGGTGTGTCTCCCTCATGGGACGGGGAAATACGAATGCATCTGTCCCGACGGAGCCATCGGAGGAGAATGCGAACTCAGTAAGAGTAATCGTTCGTGACCTACCCTATCTATTACTTTTTCAGACTCTTGCGGAACTACTAATCCATGCAGGAACGGTGGTCGTTGTCTTACCCTCACTGCAGGTGATTAATTGACATTTGACAGGCATTAAACAGGCAAATTCCAGATGTATTCAAGTGCATTTGCCCGGCAGGTCTGGGAGGAGCCTACTGTGAACGTAATGTTTTTGCACAATTAACCAGATTGATCATCTTCTATTTGCAGTGGGTAATCCGTGCGCGGGCATCAATTGTGGTCGAGGATACTGCAAGGTGAGATCCGTCTAGTCCTTACTATGCAATAGTTGTCTACTTGAGGTGATGGATCCGCAGACTTTCTTCTGTGTTTGTCCCCCGGATGGAACTTATGGACGATATTGTCTCACCAGTCCCGGTGAGGACATTCTTTCATTCTCTTCTTCGAGATCTGACTGATTATCAGCTCTCCCCAATCCTTGTGACATCGCCAGCATGAATTTCTGCAATATGGCCAATTCAGTGTGCATGCCCTACTTGAGAGTTGTGAGTAGCTCTCCTTCCCATATATCCATCTTCGTCCCCTCTTCAGATCACATGCTACTGTCACTATGGATGGGCCGGAAGCAGCTGCACCATTCGTAATATTCTATCTCCGACTTCTCTCAATCCACTTCTCATTGCAGCCCTCTGGCCGATGCCTTGTGCCAATGTCGACTGTTCGGGTCACGGTCAATGCACGTACGTGCCTGGTTCCACTGCCTACTCTTGCCTCTGCGACTATGGATGGACTGGAACGAATTGCGAGAGTGAGAATGACCATAAAAATTCACTGAATACGTTTCGGGCAGTAAAAACAGTGCGATTGCAGCCCAAACGTATTGCGGGAAGGAGGGCTCGTGGTGGTGTAAGAATGGAGGAGATTGTGTGGACAATCCGGATGGAACTTACTACTGCAATTGCTTGAGCAACTATTATGAGGAGAGATGCAGGGGTGATGGTTTTCACAATTGAGGTTCCATAAAATCTTCTGTTTGAATAATCATTCTCGCAGGCTACGACGTCTGTCAAGCGACGACTTGCAGTGGTCGAGGCACTTGTTCCCAAGTTCTTCAACCGGAAGTCATGGTGATGCAGTGCACATGCGATAATTGGTTCGCGGTAAGAACTTTCTGAATTCATTTTGAATTTCATATTTTGGCGTGTGAATTCAGGGTCTCGACTGCTCCGATGATTCTCCTCAGAAACTAGTCGATGCCTATGGAGTCGAGAACTATCTCAAGATAAAGGATGTAAAAAAATTTCCTTAATTGAATAAAAATTGAAATTCAGCTCGTATCTGACAAACACACAAATAACGCCAACTTTCTCACTTCACTTCCCTTCATGGTCATGCAAGTCGAACCATCGGTTGATTTACAGTAAAAGTTTCAGGTTAATTGTACTAATTCAGGTGCGTGAGACACTCGGATATCAGATTGACGAGTTTATGGTCTCAGTGGAGTTTGAAGGAAAAGCACTCATCGCGAAGTATGAGCAATTCCCAGTTTCCAACGAACCATTGCAATTTCAGAGAAGTCTTCGAATTCTTCATGGACAATTCACTAGGAAATTGCTACACTTTCGGGTCGTTCAATATCAATTACACGTTCAATCTCCGTTCAACGGGTTTCGAGAGCGGTTAGAGGATTGTTCAGCTCTGTTCAAGCTTCCTTATTTCAGGTCTGAGAGTCCGCGTGGGGTCGACAGTGAATGAATCTCTTGCCTGGGACGAGAAATCAGCAGTGACGATCTTCGTGCACGAATCGACAAAGTGAGTGCACGAGATCTCTACTCCTCGCCCGTCGACGTATCCAGGCAACCCGTTGCTCCTCTTTTCTAGAATGATCAACTCCGAGAGCATCAACTACAATCCCATCCCGGGGTATATTACGAGGATGGTCGTTAGAGAGGTGCAGTGATAATATTGAGGATAGACTCGAAATCTCATCTCAGGAATCGTACACTCGTCTTCGAATGGGGTCGATGTTCTCGATGGCGTGTGCGAGATCAGTCAAAGACGTCGGCAATTTCTACTCCACTGGAGCATACACCATCGAGGTACTTTCACTAGTCCAACACAATAAATTGTTCGTTCTAAAGGCATGCTTCCGCTCCTGCTACCAAGACATGGCTATGAAAGTTTGTTTTCTGGTTTTCATTATTATTTAGGCCCTCAATTCAGATGTGCGGTTGCATGGATCCTCGATACACGATGCCTAATGGAACCATCAAGTGTGCACTCGACAAGTGTAAGGGATCGTAATTCAGAGTGAAGAGTTCCTCCTTTTCACTTCAGTCGATTGCTGCGAGTCGATCATTCCAATCAAGGGCGATCCATCCACATGGAAGGGTTGTTTCTGCCCGCAGGCATGCGATGAACGACAATTCTCCGTTGTCATGACGAGCAGCACCATTGGAGATGATGTGAGGATGAATTATTAATTAAATACTGAATTGAATTTTGCAGTGCAATAAATTCGCCGACAATGACACGTGCTTCAACGACCTAATGGAGAGCGTTCGTTTCTAGTTCTGATTCGAATCCTGATTCATTCTCAGGACATCGAAGTTGTTCTCTCCGACTCATCTCACATTATGTACGTCGAGAATGCCGCGTTCCCGGTCAGTTTTTTTATCTAGTTGTTTTGAATCTTAAACTGCGACGACAGCTTCACAGTTCGATGTTGGCGTTATTTTTCTTTATTGAGTGCAGTCCCTTTCAGTTGACGAGAGTGGTGACGAACCTGGGTGGCTACGGGGGTCTCCTCTGTGCCTTCTGTTCCATCGTCCTCTGTGAATTGATCACTCTCCTCTGGATTCTCTGCACTGCTGCATGCAGAAAGTAATTCTCTCCTTTCATGAGTAGATTTGTTGTTATTTTGCTATCGATAAAGGGAAATATTGTACTCAATTTAGTAGAAAATTCGCCATAATCTTTATCCTGAACGACCGAGAATAACCGTAATGAGAGCACAATATAATGGAACATTCATAATCACTTTCTTCATCTTCTCTTCGCATAAAGCTCTCTTCCACTCGACTCGAATGTCTTCCGATTGACGTATGCCTATAATTAGTTTCCATTTCATCAACTCAATGATAAATTGCACCTTGAACTTCTTGAGAAATAGTTCCAGATCGAATGCGAGATCCGATTGGAGAATGGCAGCTCGGTCAGTGTACGAGAGGGAGAAATCGTGGAGGGAAACACCACAGAGAACGGGCAGTTTGATGCCTGAAGTGGACTCGATTTCGAAACTATCCTTCGATTCAATTGTCTATCCAAACACTGGTAAGATTGCTGACCTCTCTGGTGCATGGCGAATCTGATTCTCTTCCTAATGGCCGGCCACATGGTTCGAGGAACGACGAAGGACATGAATTTCTCGAGAGGAGCAGCCAGAGCACCGACCATTCCCAACTGAGATCATCGATTAGTAATCGAATGACAATGTCAACAACCATACATTCTTGATATCGAAGTCGACGCTCGTCAGGGCGACGTCTCCATAGATGCGACTGCGACGAATCGTCGGTTTCAACTGGAAATGGGCACGAATAAACCTCATTTAGGGGGTGTATCATTTTAGAACTCACGTTTTAGAACTGGTCATTTTAGAACTCACGATGAGTTCTAAATCGTGGGTTCTAGATAGGGATGCCGGAACAATTTCAATTACCAAAGCCTTGGTCGCTCTCTCTGAAGAGACGCCGCTCTCTCGCTAGAAATTGGTGGGGAATGATAGAGATCCAAGGCTTTGGGAGAAAACCAAAGGCTTTGGTTTTTCGAGACTGGGAATCGAGATAAATTCTCAATCAATGCTTTTCAAAGTGAAAGCTTCTATTTTGTTTTGAAATAAAGTATTTTATTGAAGAAATATAAAAGAAAAAGAATAGATTTTCAAAAATCGTCTTTCCAAGACTCACAAAACTGACAAAGGCTTGGTCAAAAACCAAAGGCTTTGGTTTTCCACTCCCCAAATCAAAGCCTTTGGGTGAGAGAGCGCGATCTCTCGTCGAAATTTGGATTTATGCAAAGGATGAGGGGAGAGAATCAAAGCAATTGGAATTTGATCCGGCATCCCTAGTTCTAGATGATATCTGCATCTAGTTTTCTCTCAGTATTTCTCTATTGTTCGCCTGAGTAAAATTATGAAAGAAATAGAGGTTGTACCTATCAAGAACTCACGATTTAGAACTATAATTGAGTTCTAAAATGACCAGTTCTAAAACGTGAGTTCTAAAATGATACACCCTCCCTCATTTAGTATCCAAATCTCACAGTGAGATGCATATCGGTGGTTGCATTGATAACATCGTAGCTGCTCTTCTTTCCATGGAAGAGAATGGAAACATTCGCTGCGAGAGAGACACGAGCGCCCAGTTTGTCGTCCATCTCCACAATGGGCTTGCTGCAAAGAGACCATGCTTCTTCTTCACAAGAGAGAAATTTTTTTGGAATTCTGTATTTTTTCGAAAATGAAGGAATTTCTGAGTGCTGACCGCGTGAGACTGCCAGTCACTTGCAGATGGCATCCTCCGCAGAGAAGTTTGGCCACGGATCGAAGAGAGGAGGGAAGATGCTCGGGATGAACTCTAAAGGATAGAAGGATAGCGGACAGTAATCGATACAAAGGAGGAATAACTCACTTGTAATCGATCTCTCCGATTCCGAAGTCGAAAACGTGAGAGAAGAAAGTGTTGGGGACGAAATCAGTGATCATTGCGCCGACCATCTGAAATAATGATTACAACTCCATATTTATCTTCTATTCTCACCTTTCTTCCCAACAATTTCGGGTCGATGGGCACGGGTTGTGGGACGTCTTTGGCTGAGAGAGAAGCGAGGAGAACGCCTCCGTTCACTCCGAAGGTTACGTCCTGAGATGAATGGTCTTCGAAGGAATAAACCATCACTCTCACCTCTTCAGTGAACTGTGGAGGCAGAGTCATGGTCAGGTCGACAGACCATGGAGGTCCCGTCTGAATGGGAGAAGTGAGACCACCGGGAGGAGAGGGAGTGGTGAGGGCCTGCGATGGAATTGATTTATCTTTTCTTTTTCACTTTATCACCTGCTCAGTGGCGCAGAGATCCTCGGCGAGTTCGGCAGCAGAGATTCCTCCTGAGGGAGCATCGGAGGGGTCTTCCTGCATTTTTTCATTGAATAGCCATGATAATAAAATATTCCAAACCTGCTGAACATGCTGTTCATCGATGAAGGTGAGAGCCTGGACTGCCTTCACACAGACTGCTCCCTTCAGGGCGTCTTTGATCTGAATCACGGTTATTCATTCAATCCTTGGCTGTTCAAATGGCTTAATGGCTTCAACGAAGTGAAGCTTCACCCCATTGTGGAACATATCCGAGTATCCTTCCAACTCTGATTCCTTCTTGAAAGTTAGAGTGATCTGAGGATCGACCACGTCGCATCTTTCTGCCTAAAGAGATCCCAAATCAGATGAGCGTTTGTGATCTAACCGAGAATATGTATCGACAACGGAGGAATATTTTTACAATTATATTAATTTCCCTAATAATCACTTACCGTGATCACATTCTTATTCGTGGTTGTGTTTCTTCCAAAGTGAAGAATGACATCGAGAGAGACATTCTCGATTTGGATGTTCACGTATTCTGATGAATACCAATTATCACCTACGTTTCTCTTCAATCGTTCTCTCAACATACCTTTGATGCTGTAAAATACGAGGTTGATGTCAGTGAGAGCTTTGATGACGACCTTCTCGATGTTCAACTTTGCTTGCACGCCTGATAAGTAATTATGAATGGAAATCCCTCAAAAATCACCATTTGACGACAGGAACTTGGCGGAAATATCGGGCTTAGAGAATTGCTCGAAGTGAGGCTCGATAGTTGCAACTGAGCCCGCCTGAAGAAGGAAGAAGGTTGATGATCAGTTGGAAATCAAACTCACTTCAATGGGTGGCAGAGTGACATTCTCGAGTAGTCTGGGAAGGGCTTCAGAAGCGAGAGATGCAAAGTAGTCTATTGCCTCAAATTGGAAATTCATTTTAGAAAATAGGATCGAAGTGATACCTTCTGATTGATTCTGATATACACTCCTGTGTTCAGTTCTTCCGCCCCGATGAGTAAAGGGAGAAGGAGCAGCGACAGCCACCGCATGGTTGAGGGGAAGAGAGGGGAAAGGGGAAAGAGCAGTGATAGGGGAGGAGAAGAATCACAGTGACAGCTGCTGCAAGAGGGATTGAGAGGATTGAGGAGGGGAAGGGGAGGGAGGAGAGGGAACAGATCAATCAACGTCCACATTGGTGTGAAAAAGTTCAGAGGAATGAGGGAAAAGTGAGAGAATGTAGAAGATTCGGAGAGACTCTTACAATGTCAGAAGTTTACCTCGAGATCTCGGAATATCGACGGATCTTGAAGGGATCGCTGGGCACTTTACTCGAAGGACTCGTGCTCTTCTCTCACCCTTCAGTCCACTACTTCTCATCTCTCATCACGATGTCTCTCAATGACTCATTCTCTCTCTCTCTTCCCCTCTCTCATTTCACGTCGTTCACTTCCTTCCTTCTACACAACAACAACACAGCGAGTGGATGAGTTTATTAGTGTGTGTCGGGAGAGAGATCAGAAGAGTGGAATGGATTGAGATCAGAGATCAGTCATTAGGGAATGGAAAGGATGAAAAACGTGGATTGGAAAATCGATGCAACGTTGTCTACAATTATGAGCGATCAGCTATTCAGGGGAAATCGAAGCGGCATTAACAGCCTTGAAAATAGGAGAAAATAAATTCAGAAAGGGCTATGCTATCTCGGTTTCAGGAAACTTTTTTTTGGATTTCGTCGATCATTTTTATATTTTTAGTTTTTTTTGGGGTACTTCTTCGGTTTCTGCCCCCCCCTCTTCCCTACCCCTATTCCTCCCCCATTCCCTCCCATTCATTCCTCGTAATCACCAGTTTCCATCTCGGTGGAGGGTTGAGGGGGGCCAGAAACCGAAGAAGTTCCATTTTTGGTTTTCTTGAAGAATGAGACAAGAAATAGGATGAAAGGAAATGTACAAATTATGAGAGAATTTAGATGTCGGAGCAGAAATGTAATCTCATTCGAGGCCGATTCAGACTCTGATCCTGCAATATCGTTATCGTTTGGACTCTTGAACGGAATCATCCACTTACTTGACATCGACATTCAGAATGAGGATTCGATCGAAATGGGGATTGATTCGAATTCCGAGCATTGGAGTGGAATCATACGAGAAGATGTAGTCACGAACATTGATCTGCAAATGACGGCTATTTTTCAAATATTTCATCGTCCCATTTCACCTCGATCGAATGGGTCTTCTCATCGACAGCTCTTCCTTCTTTCTCCTCAACGATATCTCCAACGTCTCGATTCGCCTGGCTAATTGGCTCGAAGACGAAAACGTTGTTCTTGAAAGACCCCAGACCATCTAAAGAAATTTACACATATAATTTAGATGATAACGAAGTATTCAACTTACACTCAACAGTGAACGGAACCTCCGTATAAGAGTTGTCATTCACATAAGAGAGATGAAGAGTGTACTCGAGAGGGTCGATAGAGTAACGAAAACGCTGCAGAAGAAGATTGCATCATGGGTAAATAAAACTGTGATCACCTCTTTGGGAATTCCGAGCATCTCGAGGTCGATTACAGCAAGGACAAAGTCGTTCTGACTGCAGCAGAGAATCTGAAACGGGACGATTTCATCAATGTTATCGAATAGGCTAACCTTCTTCTTCTTCTCTTCGTCATCTTTCGTCTGAGTCCATTCCTCAGTTGCATTCGAATAGCCTGGATAGTGATTGTAAGGATACTGATGATTAGACGTGAAAGGTGTGGCACAGAAGTCTGAAATTGAACGAAGAATTCTCGATTTAGATGCTCTGGCTTACTCGTGGTTCTATGAAGTGGGTAGGGCGGTTGGTCCTCTCCTTTTATTCCAAGATTTGCATACTCAGCGGAGTTTCGACGAGGTTCGGGAGGAGGAGGAAGATCGTTCTGAGAAATTTCTTGAATTTTCATCATTTGTTAACACTAGCCCACCAACGAGAAATGAGTGATCGTTTCACTCCAGTGCTTCTCAGTCTTCACTTCCATTCTTCTTTCTTCCTCTGGCTGCTCACATTGATTGAGAAGTTGATAGGCGATAGATCTATAGTCTACTTTCATCTGAGATCTTGAAGACGGAATGTTGCGATGACTGAAATTGGTAGTTTTTCCTTTGCCGTGGCTTCAGAATCTCACTTGGCTCTCTGGGCGTCGCAGTATCTCGTAATCTGTCGTTCCTTCTTCGTCTGTTCATCGACGTACGCACTGAATTCAAAATCGATGAAGCTCTCAAAATCAGAATCAAACATAATCTCGTCGGTCGTCAGATTGACAGGAACGTCGATGAGTTTCGATCCTCAACGATAGATTTATTCCATGAATTAGAGTCAATGACGTACCTTTGAATGAGATGAAGAGAGGGTCGAGAAGAGAGTAAGTCTTCGATTCCATCTGCAATGAACCAAGGAGGTCAACCAAGTATCATCCAAAGGGTCTACAGCTACATTCCATCCCCTCCCTTCTAGTTCATCCATTGTCTCTTTATCAGGAGAGAGAACATCGTCGAAGTGAGAACTACGGTACTGCTCTCACGCTGTCCCTATCCCACACTTCTTTTACGTCGGGCCATTTTTTCTATTGTTCAATACTCAAGGATCTCTGGGAAAGGAAGTTGTACTAATGTCGATTGGTGACGTGCAACTACTACAGCAGATACGAAATGAGATGTCGAGAAGATTAAAGTTAAAATTAGCCAACGTACTGATCCGTTGATGTTGACGAGATTATTCATTGAGAGAGATGAAGAGACCAAGAGAGAATAGCTCCTGCGTTGTTATCACAAGACGGAGCAAAAATGGAAGTGAGAATATGGAGAGATCCGAGAAGAGAGAGAGAGGGAGGGGGGGTCTATGAAGGGTGGCAATTCATTGAAGCGCCGATTTGAAGGATTGCAGACAGGAAAGAAGAGAAGGACCGCCCCGATTCGTGCGGAGGAGAGAAGACGAAAGAGTACGTTCATTTTCAGTACAAAATAGAAGAGGAGGGCACGATAACTAAGCCAATCTAGGAAGATTCACGAAACATCGAAGAGGGGAGAGAGAATTCGGAGGTGGCACTCATTTGTCGGCTAAAAAATCGAGGACTGCGCGAGCCTCTCTCCTACTCTACGTCCTCCTCCCCACCTCTCGAATAAGCCCCTCCCTTCTACCTGCTTGTGTCATGATAAAGAGTGTGTGAGACTCTCCAAGAGAAGGGAAGAGGAGGGAGACTACTAATTTCCGTCCTCGTCGAGAGATATCCATAATAGGGAGTCTCCACTATGAGCTATCTTCCCACATTGAATGAAATGACGAAAGGGAAAGAAATAAGTGATGATCGTAAGAGCAGCAACATTTATTGAGACTCGTTGCCTATGCTATACTGATACAAAGGGAAGAGATCAAACACATGTATCTAGATACTTGTGGGTGTTTTCTATTGAATTGAAAACACGTTATGAGCGAGTATGGATATCTATAGGGAAGAAGTGGATTCTTCTTCAATTGGCTCAAGGAATCTTCTCCTTTCGGTCGTCTTCTCTCCATCCATCAGATGCATTCTGAAGATGAGAGTGCAGTGATGGATGTCTAATCTCCCCTCTGACCTCGCTGTGAAATTGTGGATGTCCACGACTCCTCCATTGATTTGCACGACGACGACGAAAGTTTCGTTGTCGAAGAGAGTTCCCGGACGGATCGTCAGCCATTCCTGAGATGGAGATTTTAATTATATGAGTGCACTTTTACAGCTCAATTCTTCGATTGAGCATGCATACTCACATTAGTCTCCACAGTCATGTTGACAGCAATCTCTCGTCCATCACAGGTATAATTCCTGACTTCAGGAGGGGAGAAGAAGGTGGGACGCCCATCAATGAGCGTGCCCCATCCATCTGAAGAGAAGAAATATTCACTAGGAAGGATCACTCATCAAAACGAACATTGCATGTTGAAGGTGGCGCCCGTTTTGTTGAGATGGTGTTCAGTGGAGAGATTGAGATTGATTGCGAAGCCCCTCGAGTTTAATTCCTGCAATGTTTCGTCCCATCTTTTCTAGTCCGCATCATAGTCTCTTCGTTTCCTTCGTCATTGCACCTATGATTCAATCTCAAAATCTCGAGGTATCGAGCACAATGACGACTTTCCATGTAAAAGCCCGTATGACAAGAAACTACGTCAGAAGAAGGGAAGGGGTGCCCATATGATTCTTACTCGTATAGCTGACAAACAAGAGATTATACGTGAAACATGTCGAAGCTACCTCAAGATTCGTCTTGAAAAAAGAGAGATGAACGAGAGAAATCATTCCTCGAGAGGTCGAGGCGAGACTGGAGATTGCCGACTGCAAATACACTCACTTTTTGAATAAATTTGAACTGAATCAATCCACTTTCCTCATTACTAGGGAAGTTCAAAGCTCGTGCTGCCAATCATGTTAATGAGAAAAGGAGCACTTGAAAGATGAATCAATTAGGATAATTGGGATCCACCTTGGCAAAGAAGATTTCGCGCCCTTCAAAAGGTTTGTCCACGAGTTTGAGACCGTAGAATTTGGTGAAGAAATCATCCAGCAGGCTCAGACGGATCTAAACAAGGAACTGTTACTGCTGCAAGAAGATAATGCTCTCAATTCCTCAACCTGTTCGTATTTTCAATATGAATCATACATCTCATGCTTTTCTGAAGGAGAAATCAACATTCGCAAAAATACTGCGGTAAGCTACCAAGAGATAAAGACAAGATCGCGACACTGACCACAGGTTGAGATGGGATAGACTGGTGACGTTCTTTCCTTGCTTTCATTCTTAGATTCTTTCCCGCTCTGTGATGTTTTCCCATTTCTAAATAAGGAAGAGTAATGAGACAGAAATGACAGCCTCGAAATGAGATTATTAATCAATGAAGAGTCAGTGAGATGTTCTTCATCTATTCGCGTCATAATTTGCGTGTGAAATGATGGAAGAAAGGAAGGAAATGAGAGATGGACAGAAGGGAGGAAGGGGGGATAAACGATGCGACCACCCAATCTCGGACGTATCTCATAATAGGGGCGGAGTCAGGCTGCGGGAGCAAGAATCCCCCTCGACGATGTGGAGCGCCGCCCTAATAATCCAGAGGGATCATCCAGGGAAATCGGATGAGAAACAACACGACTCATGCAGGTCTATGCACAATTATTCTAAATGCTGAAGTAGGAGTTGGATCTTCAGAAATATTTTCTACATTTGATTGATGCGCCGCCCTAATAATCCAGAGGGATCATCCAGGGAAATCGGATGAGAAACAACACGACTCATGCAGGTCTATGCACAATCAGCAGATTATTTGAAATGGTAGAGCTGTTGAATCAGCTGTTCATTTCCTAAGAAGAGTGCCCGTGAAAATGGCTTCCTATGAACACTGAGTGGCAGCGATTACGAAAATGATCTTTAATTTGGCTCCTTCCAATCAAGGTATTGCACGAACGAGATAACAGAGATAGGCCGTTCTCCGTAATGGTCACTCAACCATGCACAGCTCAATCCGCTCGTTCCGAATAATTCCTCTAAAGGTGGAACTGATAGACTAAATGGATCTGAAATGATGTACAAGCATGGTCGGGTTTATTTCACATGCGTTTTAATTCAGACGAATTCGTACATAACGTGTTTTTCTTGAGGAAGGTTGTTTCGACGACCTCTCTCGCCTAATAATCGTCATAACGTCCGTACTCTTTTTCTCGTGTATTAGCGAGACAGTGAAAGTCCTCCCATCCCATCAATCTCAGGCAAACAATCTGTGTGTGGTCTATCGACTATTCGTCGTTCAGCCAGCAGTTCATCCTTGTACTTTCTCCCCGATTGGACAACCTTTCCTAGTATTCTCTATCTGTTTCCATGGAATTCTGCCCACGTAAGGGCTCGAAGGGAGGAAGGCGAGAAGAGAGATTGAATGAGAGACTGCGCCCTTCCAAACTTCCCTCTTTTTGCTTTTTGGTCACTAAACCACGGAAACATCGCGCTTCCGCTACAAAGAAACTGCGCGCTTCATCAACTTTCACTAAAATTTTCGTATAACGTCGGCTAATTTCACCTTCCCAATATCAATTCACCCGTCATTCGCTCTTCCCCGGAACAGAAGGATTCATATCCGCTTCTCCTTTGACACTGTTTCCGCATCTTCCATTGTTCCTTTTACTCATTTTTTACTCCTGGAGAAGTTAATTGCTCTGTACATCGTTTCCGCACCATTAGGAAACGTTTTGTTGTTTCAATCGTATCGCAAATCGTATAATTGAATGCAATCGTTGAATAGAAATGAATCATCGATTGGTCATCTCTGAATTCTTCTCTTGCTTTCAGTGGGACGGATCACTTCGTCGAAACAATTCGCCCCCTTATTTTAAAATGAAGTCTCTGCAATTTAATGCGCACAAGAAGCGAAGTGATCTACAGGTATTCTTTTTTCTGCTAGAATAATTCGAAATATTGTAAATTCAGGGAATTCGAGGAATCGCGATTGTCTCAGTTCTTCTCTTTCACATTCGTCAAGACTTCTTCGTCAATGGATTCTTTGGAGTCGACGTGTAAGTTCCCCCCTCAACTCCCATTCTAAACTGTGCGATAAGTTTAGCCTCTAGTTCCATCTTTATTCAGTCACGGTAGAGAACATGAGGGTCTTCCCCTTTCCGAAACTATTCTCATTTCAGATTCTTCGTTCTTTCTGGCTTCCTCATCTCTTCTCTTCTTTCTCGACATCTCAAACTCTCACCTGCACTAATCTTCGATTTCTACGCTCGTCGCTTCCGTCGAATCGTTCCTCTCTATTCAACAACTCTTCTTTTCTGCATGGTAAGAGAGTGAATGACACATCGGGAATCCCCTCTCTCCTTCTCTCTAGATCGGCTCCCTTCTTCTCTTCGCGTCATTCGACGTCGAGAAGTCCCAATCGTCCTTCATCTGGAGTCTCTTCTTCGCCCGTAATATCCAACAGATTAGAGATGATCGAGACTATTGGAAACAGGTGCACTCATGGGCTATAATTAGGGAAGACGCGTGGATTCGGAATGGGTGAATGAGCGAAAGTGTTATTTCACAGGCATCCGGCAGCTCTCATAGTATCCTTCGTCATGCCTGGTCACTGGGCGTAGAGATTCAGTACTATCTCATTGCTCCTTTCATCTCAGCTGTCTTGTTACTTGTTCAATCTCGATCATATCGAATCTCATTGCACGCAGTGATCAGTGCTGGTAAGTAGTCAATCTTTTCCATTCACTCCTTCCTCTTCAGTCTCTCTCTTCTTCTACCTCTCATCTGATGCTACGACTCAATTCAATTCGCCCTGGTGCAGATGTTGGCAGTTCATGCTTGGTGCTATTGCGGCCGAAATTACTAATCAGAAAGGTGTTATTTTCAGGAGTACAAAACAAGCAATGGCTTTCTAGGTGCTACAAAGAAATCGGTGTCTTTCGCGGAGGATAAAGAGGCGCTGCTCGAAAAGGAAGGTAATGAAGAAAATTCTTGATTGTTAATGCAATCTCTCATAGTAGAGATGGAAATCATGGAAATCGCCCCTGAAGTGGAAACCGTGTCACGGCCTTTCCGATACCATTCAACGTTCATCATCATTATTCTTGCCATCACACTGATTTCTCCGATTTCAATCGAGAAAAGACTTGGAGCTATTGGGGTGAGGGTTTCTCGAATTTGTTCATTGATTTAAATTGTGCAGATTTCTTTATTGGTCGCTCTACTAATCGCCATGGGAAAGGATGAAGACAATTTCGTTTTGACCAATCGGTAACTTTTTTTCTTTCGAATGTAGTTTTTCTCTTTTGTCTTGAAGACAAAATAATAATGAGTTGTGAGGGGAAAAGTCTTTCCTATTTCAGTCCTCTGACCTACCTCGGTGACATCTCGTATGCATTGTATCTCATTCACTGGCCAGTTATTGTCTTCTTCGCGTATCAGAGGGAGAGAGCAACTATTGACTCTTGGCGTAAGCAACTTTCCTACAGTTGTCTACACTAGTCGAAAGTTTCAGAGGCTCTTCTCCTTCTCTTGGTCATCATAATGGTCCTCACTCTTCTCTCCCATCACACAGTCGAGAAATGGTCTCTCGGCACGGGATACGTTGCTTCTGCAGTCTACGTCGGAGTGGTCTACACAGGTACCAATTCATCTCTATTACTACTCCAATAAATAATATTGCAGTAACAGCCACTCTCCTCTTCAACAGTTCATCAATCTCGCAAGCCTTGCTATCCAATAGAATCGATGATCTTCTAAAGCATAACAGTGGAGTTAGGACAGCACCCGGAGACTGGAAGCCGGATATGAATTGTCAGTAAAAAATTTGTAGAATGTGCGAAAATGAGAATGATTTCAGTCACAAAGGAACAGATTCGTGAGATCATCAGTTACAATTCGAGAAGGCCTCTGCTGCCGATTCCGAAGTATCAGATTGATCATGAAGCAAGAGAGTATGTTTGAAAAATTGGAAAAATCTAAAATCAATATCTTCAGATGGACAAACTACACAGACGAGAAGGAGCATAATGACTACAGCTTCATCTGGGTATTTCGAGCATTCAGACACTAGTGATCTTTTCTCTGCAGAAGGGCAATGGTAATCTGAGTGTGCTTCTCCTTGGTAATTCGTTCGCGTGGAGAGCAGCTCCTGTGATTCATGACGTCTTCAAGGGCCACTACAGTATCCTCAGGGTTTACACTCATCTCGGTGAGAATAGAAGGATATTCTTCAATCAGAGACTCCTTCAGGTATTCGTCTTCTCACGGACGTCGACTGTCCCAAGTATCGTGTTGCCTATCCTATCGTACTGGAGAAAATGCGACCGGATATTACTTTAGTGATTGCGAGGTGGGTCAATGCAGTGATTTCATTGCGAGCGAATGGTTCAGAGATCCGAACTATCTCTCACAAACTCTCAACGCTTGGAGGAAGATAACTGAGGAGCGGATCGAGCAAATGAAGTGAGATTTTTGTCTCGCTATTTGTCAGGAAAAACCTTCATTGAAATTTATGGTAAATTCCAGGAATTTCTCCCTCCGAGTGGTCGTCGATGGCCAGAACACCTTCTGTGGACCTCAATTGAAGTTGAAGAGTGGAGAAGATATCGACACTCCTCCTGAAATTGTGAAGAGACTGCAGAAGGGGAGATTGGATATGGACGAATTGCACTGGAGTAGGAATGTGAGTGATGCAATGCATTCCTAATGATATATCACCAATTGTAGAAGACCGATTTTTACCATTCACTGGAGACGTCCATTCTCAGTTCAATTTCCGAAAAGAACCCGAACATAACATTCAACAACATTTACGAGCAATTCTGTCTCGAGAAGGAGGATGTCTGTCCATTGTGAGTCCACTTCGATCTCATCTATAATTTCCAATGTTCAGCTACAATCCGAAGAACATTCATTCCTTCTACGGCGATAAATGGGGCCATCTCATCTCAGAAGGTCTCAACTCTCTCAGGAGTGGATATCAGAAGATCGCAACTCGACTCATCAAAGAGTTATCAGTGAATCATTGATAGAATTCGACCATTGGTCTCCCTTATCTCTCCGTAGTCTCGAGAATGTCTGAGTCCATCGTAAAAGGGCGCAATGATCATGTTGAATAGGCAGAGCCACGCCGTTTTAGCGCCCTGATAAGAAAAGAATCTGTCACTTCTCACGAGCGTCCACTTTTATGACGAGTTTATAAAGATTTGTACACAGTTTATTGGAGCACGGAGACTGTACATGCAATGGGGGTACGGTATGGAAGCCGTAGATTGTGAGACCGCGATTTAGACTGCGGGAAGACCGGCGACGATGGCCTCCTCGATTCCGCACTCGTTCGTGCCTTGGATGATACGGAAGAAACCTGGAAGAATCGGAGCCGTTAGTCAGAACCGGAAAGTGCAAAGCCGGTGATTTCTTACCCTTCTCTCCCCACTCAACGTTCCACGAGTTGGCAACGAGCCAGTAGGGGGTTCCATCCTCAACTCCCCATCCGATCATCTTGACTGCGTGACCTCCGAGAACGGCTCCGGCAACGTGCTAAAGTCAACACCTTCGACTCAGCACACAACACGGGGACGACGTTTAGTAAACGTCGTTCCCGATGCACCACACACCTTGTAGATTCCTCCGGTGTACTGGTCGAAGTCCTCGTAGACGGTGAATGCAGCCTCGACGGGTCCGTTGTCGAAGATCTCCTGCTTGATGGCATCCACCGATCTCTTCACGGCGTACGCTGACTTTCCTGCAAATGGTGTGGTCAGGACGACGTTTCACAATCCCTCAAAATCGTTCATTTTCGCACTGCGTGTGCTTGGTCGACGAATGCCTACACTCACCGTAGTACTTGTCGTCGGCGTACTTGGTGGTGTAGTCCTTGTTGGAGCATTCGGCAGTGCACGAGGGAGTGTCGGGGTCGGGGATTCCGGTGCAGTTGTGGTAGTGGGTCACTCCATCGACGGTGTGGGTTCCGCAGGGCTCGATCGGGTACGGTTTGCATCCGACGTTCTCGTAGTATCCACCACCAGTGCAGATTCCCTTCTGGGTCATGTACGTCCAGGCACGGATGGGGTAGCCTCCTGCAATGATACCGAAATGTATGTTACCGTAACCCTGGTACCGTAACCCCTTCAGACTACCGTACCCTCGCATCCGTATCCGCAGAAGAATCCGCAGCAGGAGAGGAGATCGTCGGCCGAGAGAGTGGGCGTCTTCGCTCCCTTCGATGCAATGCACACACGGTCGGACATCGCCTCAGCAGCTCCGAAGGCCCAGCACGAACCTGCACATCAAAGAATGATGCGTCGCGGTCGCGTCGCGGCTGCTACTCACCGCAGTCGGACTGGTCACGGATGGCTCCGATTCCCTTGCAGAGAGGCCACTGATCACGAGAGTCGAAAGCGGTAGGGAGGGAAGCGGAGATGGGCTGCAAAGTTGGTCGTTTTGTGTAGGAATTTTTATTATCTGTGATGTGAAGGCGCGAATTCAAATATTCGAAAACACTCACGACGTCAGCCTTGAAGACGGCATCTTCGGGCAGACGGGTGTGCTTGATGGCCATCAGACGATTACGGTACGACTTCTTCGGCACCTCAGCCTGAAGAAAGGATTACTGTAGCTTCTAGGGATATTGTTGATGGTAGGTTACTGTAGCTGGTTTACCGTACCGTGAATAGCTTCTGGGCGTGGTTGACGTAGTCACGAAGGGATTCTCCGGAGATTTGCGTCGCCGCATTGGGAATGGCATCGTGGCTGAAGAGAAAGGAGATGCTCTACCGTATCTTCGGAATACTGCAGTCTACCGTAATCTACCGTAATCTCACTCACAGATTGTAGGCGGAGACCGCTCCGAAGAGGGCCAAGGCGACGGCGAGTTTCTGAAAATCGATCGATTAACTACCGTACTCAGAATTGTCGCTGTAGGACCAGATAGAAGGAGGTAGGGACTCACCATCTCTGTGTTGACTTCTCAGGAGAGAGTGAATCGGACTGGTCAGTCCATCCTTATATAGGCTGGATCGAGCTGCTAAGAAAGAAGAGATAAGAGGAGATAAAAGTGAAGCTCGTGATGAAGTCGAAGGAAGGAGAAGAAAGGAAGAAAGGGAGATAAGAGAACGAAGTGACGATGCTCAGATGGAATTGAGATCAGGGCTGTGCGACATGACCATATTTTCGGCATTCTGCATTACGGCATATGCCGAAATATTTTTTCGGTGCGGAATGGGAACTTTGAAATTGTATGAATGAATATTTTTGATAGAACAATATCTGCTATTTTGAATGACTGTTGCATACAGAAACTTTCTGCATGTTATCTTCAGTAAGAATTTTCATAAGGTTGTTTGATGATTTTGCAGTACTGCATTCTGCGCATGTTTTCTTTTGCACATTCCACATCGGATTAGGTCAAGAACTGGCTCATCCTCGTGTTGAGCTGAGCACGTCACAGCTAGGAATGAACAAAACATTTCGATAAGAGAGAGGTCCTTCGACCATTGTAGATTGACGTCTCAAGTAGATTAATGGGTCAGGGATTGGTTATCAGTTCGGAGAGAGGAATGGCACGTCGTTGCATCACATGGCATAAGGAAAGATCAAGGACATCATTTATGGAGAGATGCAAAAATGCAATCGAGGTAAAGAATAGAATTTTAGTAGTAGTTTTTCTGCAAACTCAACTCCTAAAATCGCCTCTGCGAATCCAAGAGCACGAATGGACATTTCGAGTAGTCTTTCTTCCACGTTCTCTGAATTTAGTGAAGGGAATCCAACATTTCATACGATCAGGAGATTGCGATATTTCTCCTTTTTCCGCCCTCCGTGACTTTCCTGCTGATCGAGTTATTCGTCATTCAATCTCTCTTCGTCATAATACGTTTCTGGTGTTTGCATCTCTCCTTCCCCTCCCCACCTTCTTTCCCCTGACCCTTGATCTGATTGGCACCAGATAACACGTGGAAAGACTGATTCGACTACACAAGAGTTTGCAGCTTGTTGTTGTGAACCTTTGCAGATTCTCACGTAAGGCGAAGTATTGAGCATTTGATCACATTCAAGAAAGAGTCGAGAAACAGATAGGCAAAAAGTGAATTTCTGAAATACTCAATGTACTGAAGTCTACTGCCGAAGGAAGAATAATGTTGCTACAGTTCGAATGTTGCATACACTCCAATGTGATGTTCCATAGGACTGAAATCTGTTCTCGATCTTTGTCTCTGGCATCATTCGACCAAGTGAGAGAGCTCTCTCTTCTCTTCCATTCATCGAGACAATGACCATCTTTCCTTCTGCGACTGACTGATAACGAGGGGAACAACACGTCCCTTTGTCCATTCTTCCAGCATTTTTCCTTTGTGAATGAGAAGATTACGATGATAAGAGAGGACAATGGATGAGTAAGTGGATTGAAGAGGAGAGAAAAACATCTGAGAGGAGAAGCGAAGCGATTATCACAAAATTCAGAATCGATTTAGATTGTGAACAGGAAATGATAAAACTCGAGAAAACGCGACTTTTGTTGCAGGACTACAAATATTTGTTATTCGCTAGTTTAATTCAATCAATACAGTTATTTTTGTTTTTGCATAGTCATACAATAATGAGAGACAGTCCTCTCCCAGTCCTCTCTCTTCTCTTTTCAGTCTTTCCCATTCTCCTCTTCCCACTCGGTTGCTCGGTTCGTCTTCTCTTCCTCTTCTTCCAAATCGATCTCCTTCCACTACCATGAATTACGGTACTCGCTCATCACCAATTCCGTATTGCAGGTGTGATGGCGTATCAACCAGTGCCCCAGGGCGGATACCCCCCACAGCAAGGAGGATATCCACCTCCACAGAATGGATATCCCCCTCCTCAGGGTGGATACCCTCCTCCTCCACCTCAGAATGGATACCCTCCTCAGGGTGGATATCCCCCTCAACAAGGCGGATACCCTCCTCCTCCCCAGGGTGGATACCCTCCACCTCCCCAGGGTGGATACCCTCCTCCTCCTCAGGGTGGTGGAAAAGCTCCCAATAAGTGTCTCATGATAGTACTCATCATCATCAGCTTAGAGGCGAGTTAATCTCCTTTAGATGAATTTTATATTAAGTGCTTTTAGTTTGTCGCCGTCTACTTGAAGGATGGGAAATGCTCAAAACATGTGTGGATCAATCTGGCTCTCTCTCTCATGTGGCTACCTGGAATCGTTCACGGTGTCTGGTAAGAGCTTCAAATGAACCCTTCAGACACCTAACCATCCATCTCAGGTTCTGCTTCTTCAGACAGGGATGAGTTTGAAGAAGATATGCATCGATCGATCCTTCCCTTCCTATCCCAACTAACCCTCCCCTATCACATCCACTCGAGTGAAATAAATAACACTCACGGTTGATAAATTTGACGTAAGTCTATTGATGCAGATGTTAGACAAAATGCACTGGTATTATAAATCCGCTTAGATTTGTAGAACAATACAGAAGTTAGTGATAGGGTACAGTATAAGAAAAGCACAAAAACGGACTTTGCAGAAGGACTAATGTGATCATTATCCTTCGTTTAATTATAATATCTACAAGTTGTTTGCGTATCTTTTGTGCAATTATTTGAGACTCTTCTCTTTTCAGTCTTTCCCTTTCTCCTCTTCTCACTCGGTTGCTCGGTTCGTCTTCTCTTCTTCTTCTTCCAAATCGATCTCCGTCCACTACCGTATCCGACGACTGTCCCACAGGCTTACCGTACTTCCCCATACCCAATACCGCATTGCAGGTGCGATGGCGTATCCTCCCCCTCCCGGAGGTTATCCTCCTCCATCTCAAGACTATCCCAATCCTGGCGGTGGAGTAGTCCAACGATCTCAGGGATTTCCCCCTCCACCGGGTGGATATCCACCTCCTCCCCCTCCTCCATCAAATCAACCCAATAAGTGTCTCATGATAGTACTCATCATCTTCGGTCTCCCTGTGAGTTTATTCGAAGTAGATGATTGAATAATGAGTTTCATTCTAGTGGGTCGCTGTCTATTTGAAGGATGGGAGATGCGCAAAACACGCGTGGATCAATGCCTTGCTCTGTTTCACGATTGTCGGAGCATGGATTCACGCTGTCTGGTAAGAACTTCCACTCTCACTCTAACTAATCTATCCATTTAAGGTACTGCTTCTGCAGAATCGGATGAGTTTCAAGGGGAGAGGCATCGATCGATCCCTCTTTCGAAAGAGTGAAATAATTTCAGTTCGTTTGATAAATTTGATGTAAAGCAATTGAAAACAAAGTGAATAACGATGGCACACTTTTTCACAAAAAGTGAAATTTCAACTTCTTTATTAATTCTCTACTTGGGCAGACCAGCAACCATTGCCTCTTCGAATCCAACCTCGTTCGTGCCACGAATAATACGGAAGAAACCTGCAGAAAATTCCTTAGCTCGTCTTTACTTGCTACATCACTAACCGTTCTCTCCCCAGTCAGCATTCCACGAATTGGCAACGAGCCAGTAGGGAATGGATCCATCCACTCCCCATCCGATCACTTTAACTGCGTGGCCTCCGATGTACTTACCAGCGTGGTGCTACAAAGAAACATTCTTTCGAATAGGCCGAAATGAATAACATACGACGTAGACTCCGGATGAATACTGCTCGAAGTCTTCGTATACACTGAACGAAGCTTCGACGGGTCCATTCAGCATGATCTCAGTCTGGATATCCAGCACCTTCGTACTCAGACCATACGCTGACTTTCCTGCAATTATTTGTCTTTTATTCATTCCAGTTCCATGGTGTATTCAGAAAAGTCCCTAACTCGCTCATGATATCACCATCTCCATTCCTGACCATCTCACACACTCTCTCTCTCTCTCTCTCTCGATCCTAATCACTTTCCATCACGTGAGAGTGTCCACTTTCCTCCTTATCTCTTTCCCCCACTCATTCCTTCTATCGAGAAGTGCTTTCTCGCGCAATTCTACAGAGAACAATCGATTATGAGATCACTTACCGTAGTGCTTATCCTGCTTGTAGGTCAGAGGATAGCCATCCTGGCAGGTCTGCAATAGTGAGATTACACACCCGAACTTGCTGTGAAAGTTTGCAAATTGAAAAATTAAATCTCCATTATTTTTCTTTACTTCGTAATCAATTTTGAACGACCTTAGTGCACTCGGGAGTGTGGTAGTCGGGAGTGGAGTCGCATTGAGTGTAGTGGGTGTTGTTGTTGTGATGCTCGCACGGAGGGAAGGGATACGGCATGCAACCTTGCTGAAATGAAATCATCATGACCCAGCTTTTTTTCTCCGAACAAACGAGACAATCAATTATCGATTATAAGAGAAACTAGCCTTCGACCCGTAGTTTGATCCAGTGACGACACCATGTGTGACCCAGAACTTCATCGCCTGTAGGGGATAACCACCCAAACAGCTGGAAAGAAGCATGATACCGAAATATTTTCGAAAACATCGTGCAAATGGAGTGATGCTCACCCCATTCCACAGGTAAATCCACAGCAAGCGAGGAGATCATCGGCAGAGATGGTCAACTGCTGACTTCCTCCAGTTGAGATGCAGATACGATCGGAGATCAACTCGGAGGCACCGAACGCCCAGCACGCTCCTGCATCATCGAATAGGGCTGGCATATGAAGAGAATGCACAGAATGCACTCTTCATTTCGCATTCTCTCTCACCGGTCCGCTCGGCGAGAGAGAGCGCAGAATGACGAGAGTTTTTCTTCATTTGCCAGTCCTATCATCGAAGATTATTGTGAAAACGTACCGCAAGTGGACTGATCACGAATGAGTCCGATGGATCCGCACTGGGGCCAGGCCTGACGAGCATCGAAGGAGGCAGGGATATCGGCAGCGAGGACACTGCGAATGCGCCTTCAGAATATCGGAAGAATATCGATTGATACTTGTGCGTGACTCGTCCCTCCCTATCCAACTCTGCAGCCATATCAGCAATGGAGGAAACGACTCCATTGATCATCTTCCTCTTTCTCTCCTCGCTCATTCCCGCGTAACGAGGATTCAGTTTCGTCTGAGGGAATTGGGATGGAATAGGAGACGGAGATGGATTATGAACCTTGAAGAACTGTTGATTCGAGTTGACATAATCGACGAGAGCCTGGCCGGTGAGAGCCTCGGCTTCGGCTGAGATAACCCGATCACGAATCTCATCTGAATGGGAATGAATTGATGGATGGATTATCGAATCTGGATTGAAATAACCAAAAACACTCACTGAGTACATGATTGCCACTGACGGCTGCCACGAGGGCTAGGAACACGACCGATCTCTGAAAGGAGACAATTGCATGGATTCAACAAGGAATCGATGAAGAAACACACCATTCAACCGAAGAGTGACAAGAGTCGACTGAATCGACTTCCATTCGTCTCCTAATTCAGATTGATAAGAGAAAATTGATGATTTAAAAGAGAATTGTCATCAGTGATCACTCATTTGTAGAAAATAAACAGATAACCAAGCATTTATCTCAGTTCTCAATCAACTGATACTCAAATTTATAGAAGAACAGGTTTCTTGGTATCATCGACAATACAGAGGTACTGGCAGCAACGATATCCTTCGGGACAAGGCTTGGACAGACACACCCCTTTTGAGTTCTTCAATTGCTCAGCAGTTGGACCTCCTCTGTAGCTTCCAACGATGGTGTTAGCTCCAAGGATGAGATAGGAAGGGTGAGAATGAGAAGCTGCATGATTCGTCGAGTGCTGAAAACATGCAGGCATTAGTTGAATAGAAAGTGATGAACAGTAATGAGAACGGATGAATGATGCGTTCTGATGTGAAATCGTTCTTATTTCATACTCATTTCATCCGCACATTGCAGCACAGACTCAATTCTATCGATATATTCAATGTTTGACCAGATTCCGAACGTCTGTGCAAACGATCTTGTTGCGGAGAACGACCGATCATCTGAACACATACAGGACGTTAGCATCTTGCATTTACAAATATTTTATTCCAGGGGTGGGGTACACATACGGTGGTACAAGGGAGTTGTGGGAGAGACCAGTCAAGACCAATCGAGGAGAGGGGACGAAGAGGCTCGAGAGGGGGAGAAGGCGCCGCCCTTCTACTCCGCCTTGCAGCGGATCGTCACATCTCCAGCGGGCGTCGCTCCCTTTAATGAGAACGGTTAGGATACGGTAGTTCAAGAGGTCAGACTACAGTACACCCTAGTCCACTGGGTCAGACTCCTCTACCGTACCTTGAATGCCTTTTTAGCGTCGGTGGCTCCTTCGGGGGCGGGCGCGAACTGAACGACGAACTTGTCCTCCTTGGGGGGTCCAGCCTGAAGAGGGATACGGTTGGTTCGGAGGGTCGAAGGGGCAGTTCGGTGGGTCAGAGGGATAACTCACCAGTCTGGTGATCTTGATCTGAGCGGTGGCGCGGGCATCGATGAAGTCGAACACGGGCTTGAAGCGGTAGTCGTTGATGTTCGTCGACTTAATCTGCAATGGGAAGAGGTACTGTAGGAGTGTGAGGTACGGTAGATCACTACCAAGAGGTACGGTAGATTATGGTGGGATACCGTACCTTGAACATGATCTTGCCGGCGGCGGAGTTGGTGAGGGTGTGGATGGACGTTCCCCCGGTCGCAGGGACAGCGGCGGCAGCGGGTTCGACAGCGAGAGGCGTACTGTAAGGGGAAGAGGGAGGGTACGGTAGGGGAGGATCAAGTGGCAGGATGGGATACTGTAAGGGGAAGAGGGAGGGTACGGTAGTGGAGGATCAAGTGGCAGAAGGGGATACCTTGGAGGACGAGGAGGAGGAGACCGCTCTTCGCGTGTGTAGTTGTCGTCGTAAAGACTCCTGAAATAGATATGTACAATAAACAAGAATAGAGGCTCGCCCACCTGTTCGGAGGAGAGGTCATCGCTGGAATGAATGGAGAAGGAGAAGAAGGGGAGGGAAAAGGATATGGTAATTCTCACTGACAAAGTGAGAGCACGAACTACAGAATAGAAAAAATTTCTGTAGTCGCTCTTCTGTACATAGTCTCGCTATGATGATTGCTCCTATCGTGGATTGGTCGATTGGGAAAGGAGCGATTTAGACAGCGTTAGCTCCAAGAATGAGTGTAGGAAGGGTGAGAAAAATGAGAAGTTGCATGATTCTGAAAATAGCAGGCATTCGTTGAATAGAAAGTGATCAACTGGAAGGAGAACGAATGAATATGTGTTCTGATGTGAAATCTCTCTTATTTTATACTCTTTTCATCCACCCATTCCAGCACAGACTCAACTCTATCGAGTTATTCAATGTTTGACTGGATTCCAAACGACTGTGCAAACGTTCTTCCCGAGAACAGCCGATCATCAGTATTTTTTGCAAACTACAAATAATTGATCTTCGCTCTTCGATTCTGCACATCTCGGGGTCTGAGACGTGCACACTCCATTCCTTGATGTTTATCTTCTCTCGTGACACGTCGATCACTTATCTGACTGACGTCGTTAATTCTTATCTCGAAAGAAGAGAGGAAGAGCTCATCAGTCCGCTCTCGAGACTCCTCCGAGAATGGTGAGCGACTCCTCTTATTCCCTGCTAGGATTCTAGATAGTTAGACTTACATGGGGCAGTAGAGGCCTTGGGAGTTTCCATCCCTCCTAACGCAATCTCCTTTCAGAGATCGGTCGTGTTCCTTGCCCTCGTGGCAGCCGTCAGTGGCAACCATGTACTCAGTGAGTGTCTTTGGCTCGTTTCCATCCCGGAAATTAACTCATTCATTCCCATTCAGACGAGATTCGTGATCGCGTGATCTCGGCCGAAGCCGAGGCCCTCACCGGCCAGGCTCTCGTCGACTACCTTAACACCAACCAGCAGATGTTCACTGTACGATTTAGCCTTATTAGCATCACGTCCTCAGAAAATTACATCCTCAATTCTCCCCCTTCAGGCCAAGCTGAACAAGCGCTTCTCGAAGATGTCCGAGAAGGCGAAGATGGTCGCCATCAACGGCATCGCTCCTTCCATCGATGAACTCGCCGCTCAACTCGACGTCCAGGGACGCGTCTCCCACGATGAGTGAGTGGATTCAGAAGGGGATCGACGATGACGTCCACTTTGCAGTATCCTCGCCGATACCATCCCGGAGTCGTTCGACTCTCGTCAGGCGTGGCCTCAGTGCAAGGAGATCCCCATCATCCGTGATCAGTCCTCGTGCGGTACGTTATTTCATCGTCCGAATCAGCTCTTCATCCTTCCTCTACAGGTTCTTGCTGGGCGATGGCCACTGGTGAGATCATCTCTGACCGTATCTGCATTGCCTCGGGCGGTAATCAGCAGTTCAACATCTCCTCTGACGATCTCATGTCGTGCTGCGGTCTCCAGTGCGGAAATGGGTGAGAAATTGGATGAAATCCGTTAAATATTTCCTGTTTTTATCCGCAAACCGCTGTATTTTTAGATGCAGCGGTGGAAACCCCCTCTCGGCGATGAAGTGGTGGGTCTCGCACGGAGTCGTCACTGGATCAAACTACGAGGACCATGTCAGTGCTCGTTTTTACGCAAGAAATGGCTCAAAATAGCTCTAAAATCTAGTAAATTGTGTGATTTCAGGCTGGTTGCATGCCCTACCCCTTCCCTCCCTGCGAGCACCACAACACGCAGACCAAGTTCGACAACTGCGACAATGAGCCCGACTTCAAGACTCCCACTTGCACCAAGGTACGGAATTGATCGAGAGAAAAGCAGAAAAATAATCAATTTCGCATTGCAGTCGTGCGTGGAGGGATACCCCCTGACCTACTCGCAGGACAAGCATTTCGGTAAGGATTGATTTATTGATCCCCGTGACGGACAGTGGAGTCTAGTTTGGAAAATCTGCGATAATCCACACATGGTCCCCGATCTCCTCCCTGACCTCTGCTCTACTGATAACGAGTGGTCTTTGTTGTCACATTCTTGATATCACGAGAGATCGCCAAGGCCGATAGCAGCCAACCTTCGACCTTTACAAAACATCAGAATATCAAAGGTCCAATGTCTCGTCTTCAGGCAAGTCAGCGTACGGAATCTCTCGCAAGGTGGCTGATATCCAGAAGGAGATCATGACCAACGGACCCATCGTCGCCGGATTCAACGTCTATGAGGACTTCGAGCAGTACTCGGGAGGAATCTACGCTGTGAGTGAAGGGAGGGAGAGATCAAAGATCAATCTCCATCATTGCAGCATCACGCTGGAAAGTACCTCGGAGGCCACGCCGTCAAGGTTATCGGATGGGGAATTGAGAATGGAACTCCTTACTGGCTGGTCAACAACTCGTGGAACACTGACTGGGGAGAGAACGGTCTCTTCCGTATCATCCGTGGAACCAACGACTGCGGATTCGAGGCGTCCATGGTCGGAGGACTGCCCAAACTGTAAATTAATCTCCTCAGATGTACATGTGTATAAATATATCCCCATTCATGGTCGTTTGCAAGAGAGAAAGAGGTGCATAATGAATAGGGCGAATGATGACGTCGACGGGCCGATAACTTTGATCTTCCTTTCTTCTTTCGTCCAATTGAACGCACAATCACACATCTCTGGAATGGGCGAACTGATGATCAACGAACCAAAGGAGGAAGGGTATAAATGAACGTGATCACAGGGTCACTCATACCCCATCTCTTTCCCTTTCGATCTGACCAGCAAAACAGCCTAGACTAGCTCTTATTCTTAACCCCATCTCTTGATTGCGATGCATCACCACTTTGGATGAGTAAGAATGGACTATTATTTCTCTCTGGTTTTATCCTCGGAGTACCATGTTTTTACCTGCTCAATATCTCTCTATTGTCGCTTCCCAATCAACTTTTCTACAGATGCACTTCTCCCTCATTCCCATTCTTCTTCTCTTCATCGCTTCTTTCTCTTCTGCCCAATGGGGAGGAGGATGGGGAAACAACGGAGGAAGTGGTCAGTTACCCTATCTTCATCTAAATAGCAATTCCAAAATCTAAATTATCTTTTACAGAAGTGATCGAGCGAGACATCGTCACTATCAGGAATCCATGGGGAGGATCAGGTTCGTTTTGCTTATTTGTATTTCGAATCCACAGAAGTCATGACTGTTTGCTATGAAAAGGTAAATGGGGGTCAGGGATAATACTTGATATTTTCAGAGACAATTGAGAAGGATGAGGTTATCATGAACAACAACAACAACAATGGATGGAATAATGGTTGGAATAACGGTTGGAACAACGGAGGGTGGAACAATGGAGGTTCGAGAATTGTCCAATTGACTTTAAATTCTGAATGCTCTCCATGCAGGATACGGCAGACGGTGGGGCAGAAAGTGAATGAAGAATCTGAGTGAAACAACTTCGAATTATCATTATGAGATCGTCTTCTGGAACGAGTAATAAAGCACTTGAGAACCAAACTTCTTCGAATCTCCAGAGTACACGGATATTAATAAAACGAGCTAATAGGCCGGAAATCAGCCAAAAATCAAAATGCGAACACTAGTGGGGAGCTCATCATTTGGGCTCTTCAAAACTCCTTCGGAGAATTTTTTTCACATTTCTTTATTTGTTGAATGTTGAGTGGAGGATCGCACAGAACCAGCAGGTTGTCACAAGACGATCTATGGGATGCACTCTACAGATTCCCTCAGCATAGTTTGCTCCTCCAGACCTCTCTTCGATTTTCCTTTCCTATCAACAGATGTTCATTTCTTCTAAATTTAATTTGTGCAGAAATGAGTACATCGGCTATGTTCTTCATGTGATTAACTAACTGCACTCTACGAAATCCATAATGTTGATTTATTTATGGGATGTTAGCTTGCTCATTTTACAGAAAAGACATGAGATAATTAATTGAAAAAGGCGAATAAATACACAAAACACTGACTGGAGTGGAAGAACTAAATAGTTAGGTAACGAGTAAGTAATTAAGGAAAATAAATGTATTGAGGTAAAGAGGCTGTACAATCGATAGTAATCGATAGAATCATCTAATCTTTCATTTTCCTTCCCTTCAATCGCTGTCCTCCTCCATTCCCACTCTCCTTCCTTTCTTCTGCTCCTTCTTCTTCTTGTTTGCGATACTGCGCTGTTCTGAAAAAATCATTTTTAAAATATTTTTATTAATATTTAATCAATTGTTAATGAAGGCAAATCGTGATCGCGACTAAGAATGAGTAGAGCAACTCAGATTGGGATAGTCATTTTCATCTCATACAATGGGTAGTGGATACTCACTGGCAGTCTTCTTCTTCGCCAGAGTAGCAGTCTTGATATCGGCTGTTCCTGTCTTCACGAATAATGGATCAGTGACCTTCACTTCATTTACTCCAACCAGACGACGAGCTGAGATTGAGATGCATGAGAGACAGCAATACATTATCGATCACCAAGTCTAATTCCCGTCCCTCCAGAATCAATTTCGTTAAAAAATGGTTCTTCTCACCTCCACTGGGAGACGCTTCATACTGGGCAGTCTCTCCCAACCAACTCCTCACTGGCTTCATTCTCGTTCTAGTCGATCGACGCACTCCCGGAGTTCCCGTTGGAGCGACTGAAAAGGATGCATTCAATCGTGATGTAAATAAGAGCATTGATGAGGAAATCACAGAGCTGTTTCAATACAAAATATTACAGAATATTCCACAGAACGCATTGATATCTACCATCTGATTCTCACAACAGATTAGTCATTGAGTAATGAACATACTGAGTTTCCTCGGGGCGAGAATTCTCTCCTTGACCTCCACCTCCTCCACAATGGATATCTGCGAGTCCTCCGTCGGATCCGCCCAATTCTCGTCCTCTTCCGTCGATTGTTCTCCTCTCCATAGAACTGAATCTGAAGATTAGACGGTATTGCATGCCAATAAATACTTGAGTACGAGTAGTAACTAGGAATATCTCACCCTGGGTGGCGGCCCATTCCTCCTCTTCCTCAGTGTCCATGAACGAGCGACTCTTCGCGATGCCAGGAGTATCCGTAGAGAAGAGATCGCTATTGCGAGCGACCGCTGAGAGAAGGAAATGGTTGGTACACTGTCCCCTTCCCCTCTCTTCCTTCCACCTCCCCCACTCACTTGCTCTGAAGGGTGTTTTGGGAGTGCGTCGAGCGACGGGGGAGTCGTTGTCGAGCATTGCATTGATCTCTGCAGCCACAGCAGCAGCCTGTGCAGCTCCACGAGGAACGGGGGGACGACGACGCCAGGGAGAGGCCGGAGCCGGCTCGTCATCTGAAAGACCCTCAATAATTCACGACTACTTTTCTGCCAGGTTTATATCACTCCTTCAAGTTGTGTCTATTCTTTTCTTGGTGGAAAAAAAGTCAAATATTTTCCATATTTAAATTTGTTTCATCCGCTCACCTCCGACTGAGATCTGCGATGTCTTCCTCGACAGTCTCTCCATCGCATCGTTCCCGTCCGAATCGTCATCCCAAATGCTGCAATGAACAACTCACTCGATAAATAAGGACCACGAATTTATTGGATACCGATCAGAATATGTGACCCTTCAACACCATACCAATGAGAAATGAGAAACCTGATGCAACATCTGTAACCCCCATTTCCCTTGGAGCCCCCTATTCCTTGCGTACCTCCTCCTATCTGCAGCTGCCGCCAAATTCCTTCTTCCATTGCCACTCTTGGGAGTGGGAGGAAGGAGATTGGCAGGTCGACCGAATACATCGTCCGATGTTGCTGACTGAACTTATTCACTTGTTATCATGCTACTATTGCCTATTTCACTGATCTGCAATTGAGACATTTCCTCTCCCATTGATCATGTTATTACACCATGTTATTACATGTGCACACATTTCCAGTCCATGCAAGTGCCACTCACACCCATCAGTACAACTCACAAGATTGGGGATGTTATCTCCCTCCTCCTCCTGTTCCTCCTCCCTCTCATACTCATCCTCCCTTCTATCATCATCCTCTTCCATTCCATTTCCATCATCGAAATCGTCGTATGAATGGTTGTCATGTCGTTGATTCTGCGGAATGGGCGAATTGACGACCGAGACTGTAGCGTGAGAGATGGCCGAGGCAGAGGTATTCTGAGAGTGGAGAGAGGTTAGTGTGCATCTTGAAGTGGGGTGGAGTGAGTTATATTATCATTCAGTCGCCGTACAACGCCAATCAATTAATATAATAATAATAACCTTGGACACAATGCCATCGGCGGCAGCGACACCGGCCACTTGAGGAATCTGGACGAATCAGGGAATTAACGAGGCGAACAACCATATAGCCTGAAATCGTGTATTCATTCTCACCTTGGCCTTTCTAATCTCCTCGATATCCGATTGTTCGACACTCAAATTCAGCACAGTACCCATTTTCCGTCCCTGATCACGTTGAGGGAGCTGAGAAGAGAGGGTTTGGTTCGTCCAATTAAATTCTATTTTTCAACTATTGTTTTATCTTTCTCGATTATTTCTAAAGAAATTCTTACTACCAAACTGCTCACCCTCTTGATCCGAGGTGCCAATCCACTCTTCGCATTCGCTCCCTCGTCCTCCATTAGTGTCGTGTCTACAAATAACATTTTAAAATAAACATAATTAACTCTCTGCTTGCTAGTATTGATTGGAATACGTTTTTCAAAGTGCATGAGACAGTGAATGAAATGTATGAGAATTTCATCGATCTTCTTGATGAAATTATCAAAAAGTTCATTCCTATGATGAGAGTCGACTCAAGCGGGAAACCAATGCCTGGTCATATCCACAGATTATCAAAAAGGCGATTTTCTGCTTGGAACGACTTTTTGACTGACGGGAAAGATTCATCAAAAAGAAAATTCGAGAAACTCCATCATGCATTTAACCATGAGGTGATGAAGTTTCATCAAAACTTGGAAAGAAAAATTATCGAAGCGAGAGATAAGAAAAAATTCTATGGGTACATAAAATCGAAGCTATCGAATGCTCATAGTTCTGCAGTTGACTGTCTCATTGATGAGTCAAATCGTCAAGTAGAGACAGAGAAAGGCAAAGCAGAACTATTGGCTGAAACATTCTCGAAAGTTTTCACCAATGACGATGGTGAAACTCCACTTTTTTCGCATGTAAGAGAGAATGTTCAAAACACATACGGTGACATGTTTAATCGGTTCGAAATTTGCGATTTAATTGAGAAGTGGAAGGCATCGTCGTGCAGAACTCCAGATAACATATCTATGATTTTCATA
>LS556002.1:105985-120227 GCA_900490775.1 Pristionchus maxplancki | reverse complement strand
TTCACATCCGCGATCAAAGTTTGTATATTCTCTCTTGATCAGCGCACGTGCCTAGCACATGAATATCACGTGACCAAAAGTGCAGAGCTTAGCCTTAGGTGCTCCTCGAATCATACCCTTATAAGGAAATAGTACAGACCAAAAGCCTAGTCAGAGGTAACCATGGCAACATGCCCATATAAGGAAATTAATAATAAAAAGCAATAAATCATAATTAAAAGTGACAGGGCGGGGGGAGGGGTGATTGGGGAATTAAGCCCATGCCCAAAGTGCATTTTTCCGTAATTAACCCCTTTACACTACTACTGTTTGTCACTGCAAGTCTATGTCGATGCGTAATGGATTTCCCAAAGTAATATTCTATCAGCCCTTAGCCATGCTTGGGATTATTAGGATATTAATAATAATAATTGACAAAGAAACAGCAGGTAACTATTGTGAGCGAAAGGGTCATGTGTATGCATGAAAACGCACGCTGGTTGTATTTGTACGCATTCCTACGCCACTAGGTGCTTCAGCCAAACGACAAAACTGCGCGAGTCAGAGTAAAGCCGAAATATACGTCATAAAAAGCGGAAGAAACCGAAAATTCAGCGTTTGAAGAAGAAAAAAAACCAGAGAAACGGCGAGAGCTGACTACGGTATTGAAAGTCCGAGCACGTTTGCGATTTGTGCATGATACTTTTGGAGGATTGAATTTTAAATTTATTTAACAATTTGCCCAATTAAATTATTGATTTATGAGCAACAAACAGTCCGTAAATTGAAATTGCATCATGTCTCAGCACATTGTCTCTTTTTTGTGATTATAAACGACATTTGCTTTCAACAAAACAACCAACAACGTCGAGATCAGAAGATCGACAAGACTCTACGGCAGTGATCCCTGCCACTGGGTACGCCTTCCGATAGCACAATCACGATTTATTCAGAAATATCCCTCTGGCAGGGGTCCACTTTATTGGGCGCTTCCATTATCTCTTCTCTGACTAGCACGTTCCTCGTACTAGTGTGCCACAATTATTAGCATTTCATTTATTTCATGAATAATTCATGAAGAAAACGTTATTATTACCGGAACATTAAATTCGGCGTGGTGTACGGTAGGCGGGTCAGACGATGCGTACAAACAGGTCCCACAGCGACAACCCTGCAATTTGTCGTTCCGCTTGTGTTATTTACTGCACTTCGCGGCGATTAAAGGCATTCACACGATTTTGTTTATTGTGTGTTCTTATCGAAGTTGCTGGTTCAATTATTCGCATTCTGAAAGCGCAAATCAACGCAATTCATCACTATGAGTCGTCGTTTATCTACTACGCCGTTCTAAGGCCTCTTTTGCCCGACTGAGCGATCTGTTTGTTTGCATTAAGCACGCTATTTTGAAATTTTTGTCGCCTCGACAGTGAGACGGCGACCAATCCTTTCAATTCCAGACCGAAATGAGTCAGATTGATGCGAGGATTGAAGAGGAGAAGAAGAAGCGAACGGCGAGACCGAGTAAGTGCACTTTTGTTTTCACCTTGTCATTATTGTTTCCAAGGCGTAAGTCGCGTTATTCAAAAATAGTGGGATATTTTACAAATCTAAGTAGTGAGGTTTATGAATAGTAAGCTGAAAAGGTACACTTACCGGGGCTCGTAGATATTTACACTCGAGTCACCTAGAGTCAGAGCATTGACCAATGAAAAAAATGAGTAGTAATAAGCTTGTCCCAAGTCGATCAGCAGTAGCAAGTCGATCATTTCAGAACTAAAGATCGAGGACCTGCCCACTCGCCTCGCTCGCTCAGCCGCGGGCGAGGACTACTTAGAAGTATGCATGAAGCGGGTGTTCGAGTGAGTACTTTCATCTCTGGCTTTGGTGGGTAGATGAGTGTTATTATTTGGTGAGAGTAGCTAAGGGGGATCGAGAAATATAACATGAGAAATACTATCTCATGAGAAATACGTGAGAAATACGTGAGAAATTTCATGAGAAATACGTATTCAAGAAGAGGTCTTTGATTGAGTAATCCTTTAACTTTATTTTTCGAAATCTCCTTTCGAAAGATGCGAATCTGCTTATTTCAGCCGCATCAAGTTCGAGTCCAATCACATGCAGCGGCCTACTATTCCAAAGGCGTACGATTATGTATCTTTGATCCGTTATTGGAAACTCGATGGTGGAGATGTCTTTCCAATCCTAATCTCCATCCTTTCAGTGACCTCAACGAGTCCATTCCTCGAATCCTAGCCGAGAACCTGATCCGGATGGGCATCACGCAACTGCTGCCGACGCAGCGATACACGCTGCCGTTGCTAGTGGATCGTGAGTTCCATCTGACTGTTTTTTGTGGTAAATTCAACCTGACATTGAGATGATTTCCTTTCAAAAAATGGAACTGCATTATGAAAGAACGAATGAACTGACTTGCAGACGACACGGACCTCTTCGTCGAGGCTGCTACTGGCCATGGCAAGACGCTCGCCTTCCTTTTACCGGTGGCAGTCAGTGTGAGTCTTTGATTCAGCCAGTCTACATTACTCTGCCTTTCTGATGTTTTCGAGACTGTGATGGAGATGCTAACATACACATGTCTTCCGATAACAATCCAGTCCTTCCAGCTCCTCCGCAGCAACCGCACCACCTCCTCCTCCGGTCGTCCCTCCGCCCTCGTCATCGCCAACACGCAGCAGCTGCAGCTGCAGACGTTCAATGTCGCTAAGAGCTTGCTGCAAGGTAAATTCCTGCACGCATTTAGCAAGTAGAATGACAGAGAAGTATAATTGCTGACGAATCTCAGTTAGCAGTAGTTCAAATTAGTGTTGACAAATTGGCACTCGTCCCTCTCGTTTCGAATGATTTCTCGCCGGTCAGACAGAGCGAGAGAGTGTGCAAAAAGAGGAGAGAAGAGTGCCGATGTGTCATCACTAGTTCCAATTCCATACCGAAATTTTGAATTCCAGGCACGGGTCTTCGCGCGGTTCTCGCCGTCGGAGAGACGTCCGTTGTGGAGCACAAGAAGGAGCTCGTGTGAGTTCCCTATCTCGTCCCACATCCAGAGACTCGAGAATCATAATCATAATCATAATCATTTATCGAGCGTCAAGGCTAGGGCCTGTCGAGCAATGCCTCTCTTCCACTCTGTAGGACTCGAGAATAGGGCTGGCATATGAAGAAAAACTCTCCTCATTCTGCGCTCTCTATCGCCGAGTGGACCGGTGAGCGAGAATGCGAAATGAGGAGTGCAATCTCTTCACATGCCAGCCTTACTCGAGAAATGACCGACGGGCGACAAATTCCGTTATTCCAGCCAAGGAGTGGACATTCTCATCGCCACAACAGGCCGACTCGCGCAGTTTGTGGACGAGAAAGTGGTGAGACTAGCAAGTTGTCTGTATTGTTGATAGATAATTATCATTAGCCCAATCTCATAGTATCACAGCACTTATCAATCTGAAGAGCTTGTACATTGAATCTGATCACTTGTCGATCTCAAGTAGAAAGACAGTCATAGAGCCTTGATTATGCCAGAAAGTATCTGTACACCAAACAATCAGAAGAATCTTGGATCTAACCATTATCAATCTCAGATCTCCCTGGACGACCTCAAGTACTACATCTACGACGAGGCCGACAAGATGATCGTCAACGACGCGTTCATCAATGATCTGAGGAAGGTTGACGCGGCGATTCCGGACGAGATCAAGGTATTTTCAGTACTGCTGGATAATGACTACTCCCTGAAGTCATCTTAGCTGTCATAAGTATGAGATATTGTCATCTCAATTGTCATTCCAATTGTTATACTAATTGTTATGGTTTCTTCCAGCCCAAGCTTCGCACATGCTTCTTCACCGCGACGTTCGGCGGCGCGACGGAGATCAAAGTGTCGCACAGGTACTGTGATTGTCTTTTTCGTATTCTCTTTGCTCATTCACAAGGGCCTGCAGAGACTTTAATGAGACCCACTGCAGGGAAAAGAAGACCTCTGTAGTACGAGTGCCGGGCAATCCGCTCATCTCGCATCACGTCATCCCGATCAACGCCGAGCACGACAATGATAAGCATAAGGCGGCGATTCTGATGAAGTTGCTCGAGGTTCGTTCATTGTTCAGTGACTGTGTGAGCACCGTGTTCTGGAAAACCATACGTCTAAAACTCCAAATGTATTTGCAGAAAGACGTGACGGACCAAGGCCGCACGCTCTACGATAAATCCGACAAGTCGTATTTACAAAAGGTATAAATTTTGCTTTCCCCGGGATCTGTCACTATCCAGGAATCATTCATGTTTGTCGATATAATACCCAAAGGTTCTATCCTACCCATTGCAGACAGTCGTTTTCGTGGGCGAGAAGCGCACCAGCACCTTCCTCGCGGCGTACCTAAAGATGTACGGGTACTCCGTCGGCGCCATCAATGGGTATGTTGTTACAAGTAAAGGTGCCACGTTAATCTATGCACTTGCGTCCTGCGGGAAGCTAGGCCAGCGGTCATATTATAGGCCAATTCAGTTTTATTACCGTTTCAAGTAAAGTGAAATGTAAAATGAAGTAAAATTGAGGCGAAGGAATAAATGAGGAAATTGAGGCGGAGTATGGAGAGATGGATAGTCATGGAATAGATGAGAATAATGGCAACTTCAGTGACTTCTCGCTCAAGATGCGCTCCAGCGTCGTCGAGCAGTTCTGCGATGGCAAGATTCAGGGTTTGTTTTTGTTTTTCTATACCAATAACAAAGAAACAGCCACAAAAAAACGAAAACAATAACAAAACAATAACAATGCTTATTCCAGCCCTGATCGCAACGGACGCCATGGCCAGAGGTCACGACATCCCCAACGTCACTCATGTGAGTTCTCTTTGATTAACGAATCTGACCCACCGAACACTCCCAATGCCAACTACAGTAATCCCAGGTGATCAACTACGACGTGTCGGATCTCGTCTCGTTCAAGCACCGCGCGGGAAGGACGGCCAGGATTGGGCACAAGGGTGAGTAATTCTGTACTTTTTTGAATGATAAGAATAAGTGGCGAATGATTTTTTGAGGCCGGAGCGATCATAGAGTATCCAAAGCAAACGACTAGTGGGATCTGAATTAGTGGTTTCCATTCTTCCAGGGACCTGCACGACTCTGCTCTCCCGTCAGAAGTTCCTTCTCTACGATAACCCGTTGTACACCGAGCATCTCGGCCCGAGGAAGGAGGCTGCGAAGCTGGCTGGTGTTCGTTTTTTTTCTTTTCACTGTTGTTCAATGTCCTGTGAAAATCTCACTCATGAAACAGTTCTGTGGTGCATTGGTATCTGCTTCCACTGCGATTTCGATATAACTCAGTTTCCAATCCTAATCAATCTACAGTACCTCGTGATCGAGTGCGGCCAGCGCGTCCCGCAGTGCCTCGTCAAGTCCGCGCACCAGGCTATCAAGGTACCTTGCTAGTCTCTTCGAGATTACGCATTCAAGCAGGGCATAATGGAGATTCATTGTCGACAAAAGCTTATGGATCACTGTCTTCATTCTGCACAGTCTCTCAGCCGGTCGACCGGCGAGTGAGTGCGTAGAATGAAGAGAGTGATCCATCAGCTTTTGTCGAAAATGAAGGGGGCATTGGACTGCGATGGAATGGAAAAAAACGGTCGACCTTGATATTCCAACCTTTCCAGAACCAGATTGCCGAGTGGTTCGCCACCGGCCAGACCCGTCGAAACATGGACGCGGCCTGCGATAAACTGCAAGAGATCGAGCAGGAGATGAGAGACACAGCAGCCGCCTCTTCCATGGTGAGCGAGAAGTCTTTTTATAGTCACAAGACGTCTGTCCGTCTGTCCGTCGGTCTGTTTGTTCGTTTCGTTTTATGTCGCAAAATTGGCCTATAAGATCTGAGTCCCCCTTCACATTCAAGGCGCAGCAGTCCGGCTCGAAGCAGCCAGTGCAGCAGGTGAAAGCGCAGCCTCCAGTACTCTCGCAGCCGCAGGAGTTTGACGAGGACGGCACGCCCTGGTTCCCTGTGCGTTTATTTCGTCAAACTATTTGAAGAGGGAGCTATAGAAGCCGAAATCGATGTTCGACTGGCTCCAAATTGTTTGCAAAGTAGGGATAATGGATGAATAATACTTGCTCCTCCAGGCCGGAAGTGCGGAGGAAGAAGAGGAGGAATCGGAGAAGAGCAGCGAGTTCGACGAGGTTTGTTGTTGAGTGGGACTGGTCTGAAAACTCCTTGTGAAGCAAATAACCGCCCCCCCCCCCGAAATCCCCTGGAGATGTGTTAAGAAGATGTTCCCACTTTCAGAATGAGTACACCAACGATCTGGAGAAACCGTTCGCCCAGGATTTGGCTGAGGTGATTTGCCGTTTTATTTATCCTCCCGTAATTCTTTTAAGTCGTAATCTCCCTTTCGTCGGTTAGAAATGCGTGACTGAGCCTGTGAACATGAGAATGACATGAGATCCAGCTTCTGCGGTAGAATCTGTACTATTTATAAAAAATACTCGCAGATAACCGAGTGGTCGGACGCCGAGTGTGGAGTCGCTGGAGAGAGGGAAGAGTATAAATGGACGGATGAAGAAGATGAGGGCAATGAGGGTGACGAGGCGAAGGTATGCTACAGATACTCTCTCATTTTCGCATGCTCTCTCGATTTCTCTTACCGGCAAGAGAGCACTGTGCAAGGAGAGAACATCGTGCGAGTCGACCAATTTCAGGATTCAAATTACGACAACTTCATCGAGCAGCAGCTCAGGCAGCAAGCGGCGGAGGAAGAGGTGCGTTGCGGTTCACTTATTGAATCCAATGCTCTGAAAATTGATAGTATGGGTCCCAAAAAGCATCCCAAGAAGAGTAACAATGATAAATTGCAGGCAGAACGCCTCGCCGCCCTTGAAGAACCCACTCATGGAGAGTCAGGGGTGAACGGAGGAGTTGAGGAGGAGGATGTGGTGCGTTCAGCCATATTTTATCGGAATTCAGAAAAGATTCCACATTAAATAACCCATACTTGAACAATACAAGAGATATTGCAGAATGCCAAGCTCGCCGCACTCCAGCTGCGATACTATGGTGCGCAAGTGCTCAATGGATTGGAGGAGGAGGAGGAGGATGAAGAACAAGAAGACGAGGAGGAGTTGTACAGTGATGTGCTGATGAGTGATGATGAGGATTTGGTTGTGAGGAGGGCAGCTACGTAATCATTTAATGAGTATCAAATCTGTCGAGCTATAGCGCCGTTGAGCACCCATGTTTAATATTTATTCGTTTAAATAGGTACGAATCCGATTCCCACATGCTTCATAATTTGACTAGTTTTCCGATCTGATTGTAAGTAACACCTACTTGTTAGCTTCCATTGAATTATGATTGTTAGTCTACGCTTTTCCAGTTGCCCGTTTCTGTTTTTGATTGGCCCAGTACTTTACTTTAGGTCGATTGTTTGCTGGTATCAAGTATTTGCCCATAATCGTGTGTTTTCTTCTTGATGGGTATAGAAAATGAACTAATAAATTTCATGCTCTGAATTACTCATAATGTTCTCGTTCGCTGTCCCTATTCGAGCAAGTATTTGTTGGTCAGTGAGGGAAAGGTAATTTTTTTGAATTTACCCATTTTCACTGAGCCCGCTCGCGAGGAGTGAGAAGAGTGACAATGAGCCAGCTAGTCGTCGAATAAACGGCTAGTCATTTACAATCATTTCAGCTAGTTGATTAGCATTGCACTGATTCTAAATGACTAGCTGGTTAGAAATGAAGTGACTAGCTGTTAGAGTTGTCTATTCGAAATACGAAATTCCACACTCTTTTATTCCTCTATTCAATCATTTCGGATAGCGGTCGCCCTGCTCCATTACGTACGCGAAATTTCGAATAGATTTCGAAATTTCGTCATTTTCATTCTTTCGGATCTCCCCGCTCGGTTCGGTCTCGTCGAGTGAGAATAATTGACCGAGAAAGAAGTGAAAAATGGTCGAAATTGGTTGAGTTTCATTTCTTCTCCAGATCGAATTTCTAAACGAAATTTCGAGATCTATTCGAAATTTCGAATAGAAAGAGACCAGTCAGTCTCTTTCGCGAAACTGAGAATGAGTATGGAAATCGACTCGAAATAACGAAAAAAATTTCGAATAGACAACTCTACTAGATAGCTGCACAGCGTGTCAAAGAGAACAAATCGCGGCAATCGAACTTTCGTGACTCCATTCTCTCCCCGACCATTTTACCTCTCTCTGAGTGATCTGCGCGGTCTACGATGAGGGGAAATGAGAGGGAGAATAGAGAGAAATCAATGTTATCGCTTGAATTTGCCAATTTTTTATAGCCCTCATTTGAAACCTATTCTATTATCGCGAAAGAATAGGATTACATAACGCGCCGAGTCATTTTGTGTGACTTTTGAGTGACATGTTTTGTTCGAAATCTGTGAAAATCCTCTGTTTGGAGCCAATTATCTCAAAATAGAAGGCCTAATTCAAAAATCTGGCTGCCACGTATTTTAGTCATGGACGGATACTACCTCCCTATAAAAACCGTTTTTCGTATCAAGCTTCCGTTAGCCATAACTTTTTGCTCAAACATTACACGATATAGAAAAATTAAATATTGTGCAATAGCATCAAAAATGGCCAAACCCATTGATCTAAAAAATTAGAAATGTTGAAATCGTATGGGAGACATACATGATTCATTTTCGCATATTAATTTGGAAAATCTGAACAGTAGCTGTTCAATACGTGCTATTTGAGATCGTTTTGCACGTAAAATAAAAATTTTCTGAGAATCTAGAAAAGATAATAACAATCGGTTTGCGCAGGCCTATTGGTAAACCGTTTTAGAACAAAACGTGGGAGCTCGATTTTCAATTTTCAATCTTGATTCTCAGTAGCAATCAGAAACGCGCACACAGTCAAAATTGGTATTTTTGGAAATCTGCTTATAACTTTTCTTCTACAAATTATATTTTCCCCATTCTTTATCAGAAAGTAGTGCCTTGAATGCCCAACCGATCGATGTTTCATTCGTTTGTAAATTCTTAGATTGAGAGGTGCTAGGTTGCATCAACCACCCATCATTTTTGCCCTCTCATTCACCGCTCCGCGCGCGCGAATCACGAAGAATGGTTTGCCGCGGCGAACAAAGGAATTCGTCTTTCTGACACGCTGTGAGCTGTCTATGTTCGACACTCTAATGAGGAGTACGAGGTTGACGGTACGCTGCAAGGAAAGAAGTGAGAAGAGAAAGATTAGAGTCGAATGAGCGAAGAAGGAAGAGTGAGGAGTGAGGAAGAAGTGATCGATGTAACCCAGGATGAGACGGACAAATAGGGAAGAAGAAAGAACATCAGGGATATTTGTTGACACGCCCATTGCAAGATGAGGAGAAGGATTTCAGACACACCAACGGGAAAACGGAGAGTACTCTTATCAAATGGAAATGATACGATATCTTTGGCCCAAGATGTAGACCGAGTGATAGAAGGCAGAGGAAGTGTGTGTGGGGTAAGGTAAAGAGAAATCGGTCTATGGCTGGCTGATTCTTAACCAGGCTTATCCAGGAAAGTTCAAGGCACAAGGGTAGCATAGAGAGGAAGTGTGTTAAAGATTGATGTGAGCATGATTTGCAGTGTTTAGAGTCGCATGTTAGTAACGATAGCCATATGATTGCTTGGTATCTCTTTATCACTTCAACAGCATTCTAAAGGACACCAATGGTCATCATCGTCATTGCTGGGGGAAAGGCGGGCGAGTAAGGAGACGTCCGTTGATCCTCTCATCGTCCATATGGCAATGCTTGCAGTCTCCTCGGATATCGTCACAGTAGAAGTGGTCCTGAGAAGAAACCATAAATATAACCTAGATTCAAAAAGTGAAAAATATCCACACTCCACGTTATAGTATCCATGTGAAAACCCTTCTACGGTCCATTGTACATATCCGTTCGCCTTGTGGTGATTCGTGTGAAGAGCATGAGTAGTTCCCATGGTAATATTTTTCCGGTGGAAATTGCTTAGAATCCATGATCGAGGACTTTAAAAAAATGCCAATGCCATATATTAAACAGGGAGCTTCAATTATGCGAACAGTCTGAATTATTTGCAGAATACCTCTCCTCCTGTCTACTTCTAATCGAGAGAGATCCCACCCGTGAATATAAACAGGAGATTCAATTTCCCCCCCCCATCAATCAATCCCATGATAAACTCCCACACCTCGACTTCCCACATAATATTCTTACTTCTCCACCAACGAAATGATGAAAGGATCGAGGTGGTTAATGACTGGTTTAAATCAATAGATCTGCGTTTATGCGTGGACGTAATTTATTTCGATTACGCTAAGGCGTTTGATACTGTGAGTCACCCAAAACTTATCCAAAAACTTTGTCAAATGGACTTTCCCAGTCTCAAAGTGAAATGGATACGTGAATACTTATCAAACAGAGTGTTCAAAGTGAGGGTCAATCAGACTTTATCTGATTCTAAGCCTGTCTTAAGTGGAGTGACTCCTCGGCGCTCTTCTTTTTAATTTTTATAAAGATTCATAATTATTATTACTCACTTGATTGCTTTTCTATCATTAATGTTGCTGTTGAAGTTTCCATAATTGAGTGCATGTAGAGCTCGGAAAAAGGATTAATTAGGGTGAGAAGGGAAAAACATTCGCAACAAAAAATGCACAAACGCTGTCGAGAATAAAGTTCAACAATGATACGAATGAACGAGTAGCCTAATCATAGAAAGCGAGACGGAATTAAAATTATAAATACTAGTGGAGTGGAAAAGATAAACTGCATGAAGGTAAAAGGTAAACAAAGGAGATGTTAAAGGGGAAAATGTTTTAAAGGAGAATGGCGGGAAACCGTGAGGTGAGAGAAAGAGAGCGATAGTACGAGTGACCTGGCCTGTAGTGGGGAAGGAATAGGAATAGCAAGAGAGGGAGGAGTGATCGATGGGTGGGGGGAATGTGGAGATGGGGATGGAAGCAGGAGAGAGAGCCGTCTGCGTGGAAGAATTGGAGGAGAGTGAGGAGTGATCGACGGGTGACCCCGAGAGGGGGTGGAAGAGAGAGAGAGAGAAAGGAGAGGGAAGGTCATCAGGTAAAGCTTACAGTTGACAGGCCCACTCCGTGTGTAAGATGAGGAGAAGAGATATTAATACAGGCACCCCAGTTTTGAAATGGAGCAGACTTTTTTTATCAAATGAAACATGATAAGAGTACACAAATCTTAAATGCGCCGTAACGCAGAGAGATAACTAATTGAAATATTGATACGATTTTTCGAAATTGAAATATAATTCTTTATCACAACTAAACAAAATGAAGACGGACTTAAAAATTGGCGAGAATTAAATCAGGCAGGAGAATGACTTCTCCTTCTTTCATCATAGATTGTATTCTCTCTGCAATATCAAATTCGAATCGAAAAACGGAAAACAACACACTTTATGGCTTTGATATCCTCATGTACAGCCCATCCTTGAGAACACAAGATCCCGTCCGATCTGTCAAGTTAAGCAACGGTGGGCGCAGCCACTAGTTGGATCGGTGCCGGGGTGTTGAAACCATTTTGCCCTATCTTTTTGCGGTTTGCGTTCTGCCTCCGTGTATGTTGCAAGGTCGAAAACGCAAAAAATTTGGAACGCTTCACGAATTTGCGTGTCATCCTTGCGCAGGGGCCATGCTAATCTTCTCTGTATTGTTCCAATTTTACTCACAGGGAAATAAGTCTACGATTTTAGACTTATCTGTAGACTTATAAAGTCTTCCCAGCCGAACCGTGATTTCAAAGTTTAATTTTTAGACTTTATAAGTCTAACTCTTAGATTGAGGCAAAAAAGTGTAGAGTAGGGTCTGATCTTGGACCCACGATCTTGGACCGTGTGATGAGCGCTCTAACCACTTAGCTATAGCTCACAGTTGTCAGTTGGTACTTGTTCTCGGATCCCGCTCTATGATCTCTTTATCGTAGCAGGGATTATAGTAGACTTCATAACAAGTTTTAGACTTATGAAGTCTACTCACTTTAGACTTATGAACTCGTAGACTTATTTCCCTGTGAGTAGTATATGTTCATTTGGAATGAACAAGAGGAGGGAGATGGCATTTATTTATATAGGGAGGGCAGAGGACGCGTGCTAGTCACGCCGGGTTAGAAAACTTGAAAAGACGCGATAGAAACGACAACCTCTGTTCCAGCATCCTCGGTAATCTTCATTAATCTTTGATCTTTCCTGAAGAAAATCGGGGAAACGCTCATCTTTTCGGAAAAGGCAACTCACAAAAAAAACAATTTCCAAATCAATGGCGCACAGTCAAGTGACTTCATCCGAAAATTTTCAGAAAAATCTGTCCCAAAAAAGGGGCGCATCCCATTTGAGCATAGTGACTCCCTCGGGTGGAAAGAAGAGATAGCTCAAGCAACCTTGCTCTCAAGCAACCTTGCTGAGGTTCCACCTTGAATCCTCTCCGAAATTGCGCAGGAAAAAGCCTCAGCGCGTGCTAGTCACGCCGGGTAAGGCTCCTTTTTCCGGTGCCTTACCCGGCGTGACTAGAACGCGCCATCCGGTACAAAGGCATGAGAAAACAACAATAATAGACGTGGTATTTTCGGATACACAAGCCTTTATGGCTACACTTTTGAACATGGGTCTGCAATAGCGCAGCCCGAGAATTCTAAAGGCGAAGTTCTCTTCAAAATTTCTTCATAAATTCGGAATAAAAACATAAAAACATAAAAGCTGGAAAATAATTTTTGTAGGGAATGCACGTTCTAGTCGCGGCGGGTTAGAAAACGGAAAAAATACCGCATTTTTGAAGATAACTTTGTCAATATGATGAGGCTGCGGGTTTGCAGCACCCGACCCTTTCGGGTATCCAAAATTGCATACAGCACCCGTATTTCAGGGGCCGTAGCCTCACCCTCATGGGTATCACAAAAACTGGTTATTACGATGCACATTATTCGTCAACAAATGATCGTGTACTGCAGAACGCACATTGCATTTCTGCTGGTAGTGCCTTGGAAATTCGAGACCTTATGCAATGGGTGCGTTCTAGTCAAGCCGGGTCAGAAACGGGGAGGAGCCAGAATGTCAAAACGGGTTCAGCAGAATACTCTGCGATTCTTACACCCGAAGAGTTTGCTTACAACCATGGCTCATAGTGAACATGACATCCCGTCCGATCTGTCAAGTTAAGCAACGGTGGGCGCAGCCACTAGTTGGATCGGTGCCGGGTTGTTGAAACCATTTTGCCCTATCTTTTTGCGGATTGCGTTCTGCCTCCGTGTATGTTGCAAGGTCGAAAAGGCAAAAAATTTGGAACGCTTCACGAATTTGCGTGTCATCCTTGCGCAGGGGCCATGCTAATCTTCTCTGTATTGTTCCAATTTTAGTATATGTTCATTTGGAATGAACAAGAGGAGGGAGATGGCAGGGACTTATATAGGGAGGGCAGAGGACGCGTGCTAGTCACGCCGGGTTAGAAAACTTGAAAAGACGCGATAGAAACGACAACCTCTGTTCCAGCATCCTCGGTAATCTTCATTTATCTTTGATCTTTCCTAAAGAAAGACGGGAAAACACTCTTCTGTGTGATAAAGGTAACTCATAAAAAGACTGTTTCCAGCTCAAGGGGTCCAATGACATATTGTAAAATTTTCCAGATAAAAGGATAGCCATAAAAAGGGCGCATCCCGTTTGAGCATAGTGACTCCCTCGGGTGGAATGAAGAGATAGCTCAAGCAACCTTGCTGAGGATCCACCTTGAATCCTCTCCAAAATTGCGCAGGAAAAAGCCTCAGCGCGTGCTAGTCACGCCGGGTAAGGCTCCTTTTTCCGGTGCCTTACCCGGCGTGACTAGAACGCGCCATCCGGTACAAAGGCATGAGAAAACAACAATAATAGACGTGGTATTTTCGGATACACAAGCCTTTATGGCTACACTTTTGAACATGGGTCTGCAATAGCGCAGCCAGAGAATTCTAAAGGCGAAGTTCTCTTCAAAATTTCTTCATAAATTCGGAATAAAAACATAAAAACATAAAGGTGGAAAATAATTTTTGAAAATAGGTGGGCGCAGCCACTAGTTGGATCGGTGCCGGGGTGTTGAAACCATTTTGCCCTATCTTTTTGCGGTTTGCGTTCTGCCTCCGTGTATGTTGCAAGGTCGAAAAGGCAAAAAATTTGGAACGCTTCACGAATTTGCGTGTCATCCTTGCGCAGGGGCCATGCTAATCTTCTCTGTATTGTTCCAATTTTAGTATATGT
>LS556002.1:80148-96086 GCA_900490775.1 Pristionchus maxplancki | reverse complement strand
CTTCGCATGTTTCTATCATTTCTAGTTATGACAAGTGAAAATACTACGAAAAATAAGAAATTTAAAGCCTTTTAAAAAAATCGATTTTCTGAAGGTCGAAAAATTCAATTTTTCGAATTTCACAAAATTGCGTTTTTTTGTTCAGAAATGGTAAAATAGGCGTCCCTGATCATTTCTATGCATTTTTTAGCAACGAAATAGACAATTGCGAATGAAATTACCTGAAAAACTAACTGAACATCGAGATCGGTTGAATTTTGATTCTGATGATTATTTGAAAAAATTGAATTTTTCGACCTTCAGAAAATCGAATTTTTTAAAAGGCTTTAAATTTCGTATTTTTCGTAGTATTTTCACTTGTCATAACTAGAAATGATAGAAACATGCGAAGAGTGACCAAATTTCAAGGAATCACAGCTGAAATCAAACGTTTATCTTTTGAAATATGCGGCTTGGCAAGGTTTGAAGCTGTATATCAAAAATGTATAGTCTTTAATTTTCGTAATTTTTTCAGTGTCGATCCAAAAATCATCGTAGAATCCGATTCTGCAATAATATCATCTGTATGTGTGGACTTTTTTTTCAGGAAAAACGATTTTGTGATCGAAAAAAGCGTTTTTCAAATTTTTGAATACCTAGACTTTTTCCAATATTTTTGTGCTCAAGAGAGAAGTTGTTGGCTTCGTCAAGAGGAACATTTTCCTTTTTAAAAAAATTTTGTACGACCATTTAAACGGAAGTTATGACGTTTTAAAGTTTCATAATGTTCGGAGCCGGCTTTTAGGCACTTTTGATTTCCCGGCTCCACCAATTCAGTAAAAAGTTCTTGGACCTTGGACACATCAACCCTCAAAGTTTGAGCCGGATCGAAGCACTTTGAACAGTTTGTCAATGGGGGGTCTTGATTTCATGCAATCTCTCAGAAGACCTCTGTTATATACACAACCCACCCGAATCCAGATTTTATCACGAATCTGACCAGCCATACGCTTCTCACTCTTACCGTACCCCGTCTTGAGCACGCGCCGCGCTTCCCGAATGAAGTCGAGCAGGTTCGTGCCCATCAGCGACAGGCAGAAGATGACGATGTCCGCGGCGCCGTCTGCAATGCAAAAATGAATACTTTTTCATGAACTTTCAAATATTGGCGCCAATTCAAACATTCAAATGGCTACCATACCCTTCTCGGGGAGGTGCGCCATGTCGCACGCCGTGACGCGCTCGTTCACCGCTACGAGGTCGAACGAGCGAACCTGAAATTCGAAAACTCGATAAATCCAGAAAAAAACACCCATGATCATGTGTATTTCAGCTATCATACATTCTGACGCTTACTTCTGGCAACCAATGCTTGTTGGATCCTCCGTCCAATACAATACAAAAATAGAAAAGTTGGTCATTTCATGTAGGGACTTTCATTTTAGAGAACACACGGGAATTCAAATAATTCAAATCCTCACATCATGCCGCTTGCCCACTGCCTCGGCGATCTTGGCCTCGCCGCAGCCGAGATCGAAGACCACCTGCAATTAATAATAATTGATTATTTCCACTGCGCAGAACCGTCCAATCAGAAAGCATCGCAATCTGGACTACTTCAATAGCCAACGCAGCCCCAAAGTACCAAGTACATCAATAATAGAAGACTTGCACAATGAAAGAGAAAGACAACATCGGGCATGAAAATAACCAATTTTAGCATCGTGCTAGCAACTACTAATCACCAGGAAGAGGTGTGATTCCGTGCTTTGAACAAGCGTCTTGCGGGGTATTTTTAGGGTAATTTTTTTTATAGAAAGTGACAGCGTCAGTTATTGGTCTGAGTGGACGTAGCCACTTCAAGGGATGACTATGCAACTGGGAGTCCGCTGGACACACAATCACACATTGCGGAATAGGAAATTTAAACCGAATAATCGGCGTGTTTACTAGATACCTTTCATTCTCGGGGTACATAAAAAATATTATTGCTGACGTACTCTCAAAATGTCCCGCATCTTTCTCTTTTTAAAGTATATTCGTGGATAACTACGTCTCGATGATCGGATTGCACGATACTGCAAGCAATGTGAATACTCCTTGAAGCACAAAGCACTCAGTTTGTTTCTTCTCTCAAAAAACGCAACCCACGACTAGAGCTCAAATCAGAAATGGATTTTAAATGTGAACCCTATACTCTGCGCTACTCTCGCAGCGTTGAACACTTCGACACCTCTCACCTTTCTAAAGCCTTCTTTGAGCTTTGTACTAACCTTGCTACTGTAAATTTTCCAGATATTTCTTGATTTCGAAAATTTCTTTTTTTACCAAAATATAATCTGCCCTCACCTTTCCGCTCTCTTTGCTGAGCAGCCACTGAATGATGAGCCGGAGCGGGTGATTCGGCCACTTCTTCGTCTGACAGGGGAAAATATTATTATTTTACAATTAATCATAATCGACATTCCACTATATACCCCGATCTACTGCACCCTATCAGAATAGATTATAACCACAATATCACTAGGTGATTCGGCCACTTCTTCGTCTGAAGAGAATACAAATTACTTTTAAAACGGTGGGGGGGGCCGATACGCATCTTCGAAATGAAAGACCAATCCTATTGTAAAAGCTTTGGCACATGAATTCACTATGGCTGGTTCGGCTACTTCTTCGTCTGAGAATTAGAAGTATTTTATAATGCTTGCTGTTCCAACCAATGATAGACTCGATAAATCGCGCCTTAATAGAAATGACTGCATCCCGGAACACCCGAGATAAATGGACCACTACTTCGACTGATAACGAGAAGTTATAACGGCTGACCAGTAGGAAATTTTTAACACTGATAAACGGCGCCTATCATTAAAAGCAAGTTACTTCCATTTTCCTGGGGTGTTTAATCATTGGGTTCATTCGTGGTAGGCTCATAACAAGCCGGGTTCATACAGTATCCCCGACCGTACTCCTCTCCTACCGCATACCTGCTGCGCGAATCCCTCGTGGTAGGCCCAGAATGAGTCGGGCTCCTTCTTGAACAGCTCGACTGCTTCAGCCGACTTCACCGTGTACAGCTGCTCGTTGATGTATCTGCAGGAAATATTCAATTTTCAATATTAAATTCGAAAATGATATCGAAAATCATCATGCAGAGAGTGCACTTGCAGTATCAAAGCAACCGTGTAACAGCGAATCGCAACGCCTATACCAAACATCATTACCCTTATTGTGAGGGTTTTGGTAAAGGGGGGTTCAGAAGCATCGAATGAGGGACTGCACCTGCTTGCTGTTTCAAGGATTCATTGAAACCACAAGTCGCCATGACGCGATGTTGCGGACACAAAATATCAGAACACCTGCTACTTCAAAGTTTCCACGAAGTGTCAAGGTTTGCAATTGATCGGCTCATCGATTCTGACAGAAATAGCATCCGATAGATAACTCATTATAAAAAAAGGTGAAAGTAGTTTCGTATTCAGTGTATGCAGATACGCGGAACATCCGCAGAATTCATTTCTCGGTGTGCGCGCATTGCGGAATACATTGTCAGTTGCCAGCCTGCGACATCCCTTTACCAGACTGTTCACAGTTTCCACCAAAATTCAAGACCTGTAGCTGATCAGCAACCCGATTCAGAGAGTAAACTTTTTGATAAAAAGAGAGTTGTTTAAATCAGATGAAGATCAGCGTCAGTTTCTTTCGTGAATTCCTTGAAACACAAGTTGGCCCTGCTAAAATGCAGTTACTCTCGTGTACAGTTTCTACCAAACATCAAGAAATTAAGCTAATACACTCCGCCTATTCAGCGAGAATAGCAATAAGTTAAAATAATTGCATGTTCTGTGAGAGGGCTGTTACGATTACAAACGGGATAGTGACAGTTCTTTCGTGAATTGCGCAAAACCCAAGTTAACCCTGCTAAAATGCAGCAATTCTGTAGCGACCGATCGTGCGTAAAAAATATTATCCTCGCCCGAATTATTCCCCGGCTGTTCACAGTATCTATCAAGCACAAATGCCTACAACTGAACAGCAGGCCAATCCAGCGAGAACAGAGAAAGAAGATAAAATTAATTAAAGAGTGGCTAGAGAGTACCTGAATATCCCCCCTCTGATCTTCTCCTTCGCGTCCTCCAGCTTCGCGTCGCCGCCCCTCGTCGAGGAGGCCGCTGCTGGAAATAAGTAATTAATTAATTAATTAATGTTAAAAACCTCAAAATGATATGTTATTATAAGCCGGACAAGTTCTCGAATTACCAACTATTGAGCCAATCACGATTAGTTATATTTATTATGGAACCTCGCTGTACCTAGAACAGTAATCCAAAAGTCGTACCTACTTGACACCGTGTTGTAGAAAAATATTCCTCACACGACCGTCTATGTTTCACCTATTCTACTTGTCCGCAGCAATCTCACGGTGAACGATATTATTGTGGAAGCGAATCGAAAAAAAATCAAACTCTACATTCAGCGCTACGATAATGCCACACCCGTGGGCTTTTGTATTTAATCACAAAATCTCGTCTGTAGAGAATTGCTCTAGCGTGGTCTATGCTTCACACATTCTTCATCCTTTCAATAGCCTGCGTACATCTCACCTAATATCAATAATTATTTGTCTCGTTGCGCCCTCGGGCGTAGATAAAATAAATATACAAACAATTCACCTAATTGTTTCGCTTCCCATCAATTCCCCAATGAGACTCTTCAATATAAAAATTCCCCCTCATCCTGCGACACACATGCTTCACTCATCCCAGATCTGCTCAATGGTGCGGTTCCCAGCATGGACGTTTCCGCCTCAATTTCTAAAATGAATATCACTCCTCATCTTGCTTATGTGCCCCACTTCCTCCTCCCTCCGGACTTCTTCTGACGTCCCCACCCCCTTCTTCGCTCACTCCCCTCCTCCATCTGATCCCTGGCCGCATGGAAGTCCTATTCACATTCGCCTTCTATGTTTCACCCATTCTTCATCCTTCAAATGCTCCGGGCTCGAACAATAAACAGAAAAGAAATTGTCGAGAACCACTCCTCACCTCCCTCTGCCTCTACTCCCACCTCCTCTCTCTAGTGAGAAAGAACAGTGATCCCAAATCAAATCATGCCAATCATGTCACTTCACCGAAACAGTCCCATTTATTACAAGTCACTCATGTGCTTCGCGCATCCTACTTCCCCTACTGGCTCCATTGCCGACTAATCACGGTTTCACATGCAGATGAAAAACACTTCTTCGATCCCCCACCCTCTATGCTTCACCCATCCTTCATCCTCCCAGTGATTGCTGTTCACTAATTCTCCTTCACCACTACATCGAATCAACTCCTCACTTTTCCCTGCCTACTCCTCCGACACTCCCCTCCCAAAAGTAGCATGCTTGTTTCACCCATCCTACATCCTCTCAACTTTCCGTTTCCGAACAATGAGTCTTGGGCATCCTAACATCACTCCTGACCATGGTCCTCTACTTCCGCTGTCCACTTATCAACATACGTGACCCAGGTAACGCCCCCTCCCTCCCTTCTTCCCCTCCCATCATTCACTTCCGCCGCCTTTCCACCCTTCGCCTCCCTCTATAGATGTTTCACCCATTCTTCTTCCTCCCGATGCACTTATTACATCTGTTTCCGATCCGGAAACATTCACTCACTTCCCCCCCCCCCCCCGCTCCTTCCTCCATCTTGCCCCTAGCCGCCACTCCGTCCTACCCCTCCCCCTTCTCTGTTTCACACATCCTTGTTCACCTAATTGTTCCCATTCCAACCAATGTTCCGATCACTTCTTGTTGCACAATACCACATCCTTCAGCCGAATACGTGTTTCACTAATCCTATAGGTTCTCAATGTTCCTTTCCTGAATAATCTTGATCCCATCTCGAGACTCCAAATCGGAAACCAACCACGCACCTCCCTCTGCCTCCTCTCCCTCCTCCATCCTGTCCCTGGCCGCCTTTCCGTCCTTGATGATCTCATCGAGCACCGCGTTGCGCTTCTTCTTCTTCTTTTTCTTCTTCTGCAATCGATTAATTTTAAGCATATCGCATTCATTGTTATGCCACAGACATACTAAGAGTCTTTAGGGGCAACGAACTCGTTTTGGACCACGACCGAGGACTACGGATTGAAATGGCCATTGGCGTCTACAGTATCCCGAGAACTAACCATGAAACAATGTGTACAATTCAAGTTTCGTGACTAGCGAACAACGCTCTCCGGTTGGACTATGTATAGCCTATGAAACTCATTTTGGCAAGGTTTGTTGGTCACCCCTGTTATCCCCCACAACCGAACCTTCTTCTCTCCCTCTCCCTCCTCTCCTCCTTCCTCGATGCCTTCCATCTCCTCTCCCTTCTCCGCTTTCGCCGCTTCTTTGGCCTTAGCCTTCCTCAGCTTGTTGCGCCACGGACGCTTTTTCTGAAAATTATTATTTAGATTTTTTTATAAGTCACAGGAGGACCGCTCCCATTGACATGATTACAATGTATGGCTAATGTCCACTCTCTGCAGCCAAAAACCATCAGCCCAAATCATTGATCAGAGACTCCCCACCAAAATGCGAGGGCGTCTCTTATCGTTTAAACATGATGATAGCACACAACCTATCAAGCGCATGCCCGGTAGCTGTCTATTACCGAAAATCCGCAACAACAAATCACCAGGTCATTATTACTCTAAACCCACCTTTCCTCCCTCCGCCTCCTCTCCTCCGTCCTTCTTCACCACAGGTTGAGGGACGGGCTCAATTGTGGGTTTCTGAAAGGATGGTATGAGATATTCTTGTCATGCTAAGAATGCAATTCCCATTGCACCGAGGCAACAAGCCAAGTTTTACTAAATCGCTGAAGCGAGAAACAGTCATGATTTGTTGTGTAGTCATTCAACAGTCAACATACCGCCCCAGAGTTCAAATAATTGTTCTTTTTATCTCAAGTGATGTCTGAAATCAACGCCCAGTATATCGCTTTGAATATGTGCTAACCGTGAAACACAAACATCCATAGTCACAAAATGTAATGAAAAAAATGTACACAAAATCGTCTCAATAGCAAAGGATCAATACATTTCCTCTTGAAACCCAACCAAACCTATTCAATCGAATCCGAACTTCACCCACCTTTTCTCCCTTCTTCTCGTTCCCTCCCTCCTCGCTGCTCTTATCGACGGCGGTCTTCGGCTTCTGCAAGTATTTTAATAATAAATGTAATAAATTGATTATTTCAACTACAGTACAGATCACGCGTAAATTCAATCAATTGACAATTGTTTCGTCTGAACTACTCATAATGAAATGAAATCGCAGAAGTAAAGGTAACGAATACATCAATCCCTTGAAATTTAAAAAAAAAAGTGCGCTCGAATCTACCGAATCGTATAATTGCTATTTATTGCTAATGGTAACGAAACGAAAGTCCACTCATGTGCCAATTCACTTCCAAACCTAACCAATTCACCCACCTTTTCTCCCTTCTTCTCCTTCCCTCCCTCCTCGATGCTCTTCTCGGCGACTACGACTGCCTTCGGCTTCTGGAATATCATTATAGTTATTAAACAATTAATAAAAGTAATTATTAAACGCAATTACTGCTTTATCATTGAGCATTTCTCCGCCAATTAACAAGTGAAACCATTCCCATGAGCATTTGTAGATCCAGTGAAACATAAATGATACTGTTTTCAAAGAACCGAGAACCGATCGCAAACTGACTCGACCTCTGGTTTCTTGACTCCATCTAGCTTCGCCAGCTTTTTCTCGCCTTCTTTCGGCTTGAACTTGTTCCCTTTCACCATCTACAGATCAATAATCATTCTCATCCCTTCCTTCCCATTAGACATCACCTAGGGCTCTCACATCCCATCTGTACTCCTCAACCACTCACTAAACCAACATTTTTATCATAGTAACGAAAGTGAACATGATTCGAGGCCAGGGGATGGAAACAACATTGTCTATCTAACGTCTGAGGAAGGAGTAACAGAAACAACTGATAATTCTGCGAATTGTGTAACGAAAACAGCATAACAAAAATACAGAGGTGATAACAACGGCCAAAACGAAACGATAACAGACTCGTATCTGTGAGTGGGGTGGTGGAGGATACGGTAGAGTACTCTACTCTTAACGTCTGTCCGTCTTGCCGGATCCTCTCTTTCCGGAGAAGAGATGCTTCGGTTTGAGGTCCATGAATCTCCTGTCTCCTTCTCCCTTCCTCGACTCCTGGTTCATTGGCTTCTGTGCACGCTTCGCCATCACGCGCGACTTCGAACGCGCCTGCAAATATATTTATTTAGAGATCAATCTCGGAGATTTACTGAATATTTACTCAGACAAGGAGATAAGGAATATATTTGAAACACAAGTAAAGATTGATTGTATTAATCTCTCAAACACTGTTAAGTATTTTCCCGGGACGCAATCCAGTATTGAGTGACTACTAAATTGCCAGAATAAGGAACGCCCTTGAAACAGAAACATCTCCTTTTCCAAATCTCCCAACCCCTCACCTTCTCGTCTCTGATTCCCAGCTTGTCGCGAGACTCGGCGCGGTTGGCAGACAGCGATCTGGAATTGTAAAATGCTTATTTTCCCGTTGGCGACCATATTCAATCAACCAGGCAATGGCTCCAACAAACTTGTACACCTCGCGCAACCCAAAGTAGGCTAGCTTATTTACGACTCGCCAACTATCCGTAACCAAGCTCCTTCTAATCACTGCAATACAGTAATCAATAATGCACTACCGCATCTTCTCAATCAATACTACCTTCATACCGTAACCCCCCCCCCCATTCCAATCAATACCGTACCTGCTCGGGCCGACCTTCATCTTCTTCACCGTGTGCTCCTTGCCCGCCATCTCCTGCAGGTGCTTCATGCGCTTCGGCTCGATCTAAAGGTTGTTTAATATTAATAATAATATTATAATTTCAACTAAGAATTTCATCCTGGTTGCTAATGCAGAACAGAACAGCTCCTATCTTTGTGGAACACGTGAAGCATCAAAATCGTTGTTCAACAAATTTGCTTTATTTTTTAGATATACGGAACAGCAATCATCAATCCCTGCCCGATTTCACAGTTTTATATTGAACGCAAACAGCACGAAATCTCCTAGAAGGTGATCAAACTGATCCAATTCAGACAAATTAAAGTAAAGAAAAAATAAAACACTCACTTCGACGCCCAGATCTCCCATCGTCTGCTCCAGACTGGCCATCGTTCGGTCTCTCTTGCGCGTCACCGAGCGAGACGTGCGCTTGCCGTTCAGCGACTGGAAAGTGGGGAATAATACTGTATTTTTAATTTGTCAACCAAAAGTCAGACTTTTTTGTGTTTCACCTATCCTATACTACTCAATGCGAGACAAACATTCAATTCTGCCTGTACTGACGTTTCAAAGAACCAATAACCCACCTTCTTCTCCCTAGCCATGAACCGCAGCTCTTCCTCCTTGTCGGCGATCTTCTGGGCGTTCTCCGCCAATTCCTGCAATGAAAAAACCGTTTAGATCAAACTACAAACAACAACTCCCTCCCTAGATCAAACTACAAACTACAACTTCATCCACTGATCAAACTACAATCTCACCTCGTCCTCGCTCTCCAGATCCTCGTCGTACTCTCCGGCCGCCTTCAGGTTCTCCTCCTCCTCCAGGAGTGCCGCCATTTTCTGCAAGGGTCCAGGATCTAACTACACTTTTCCCTGATCAAACTACAAGATCAAAGGCGGCACCACTCACCGCCTGGACTGCCTCGTCGACGAAATCGGCAATGTTGTGGCCGTTCCAGATCTCCGGAATGACGTCGTACTTCTCGTCCTCGTTCTTCAGCATGTAGTTCTTCTTCAGGTCGAGCACGTATCTAACAAATTTACAACGTAATAATTTTTGAACATTTTCAAGACATCCAAGTTGCGTTTCACTGTTCCCACAAAGGATGGAACGACTCTAGTTGATCAATATTTCCGCAATTGACGATTTTATTAACCCAAACAAAACCAATTCTCGCATGTTCAATTCAGCGCCCTGCTTCTTTCTCGGTCATCCATTGAAGTTCCACTTTCTCTCTAACTATCGCTCTCATCATCCAGCTACTCTAACTTGGCAGCTACTAGCATGTTTCACTACCCCCGCAAAACCACCCAAACCCAGCACGCTCAATTCTTTCCATCACTCCAACAAATCTATTATTTTTGCGTTTTACTATCCCCACAAAAACTTACTCATCATCCAGCTCCAGTTCGATCTCCCTCTCCAGTCTTCTCGTGTTCTCGTCTCTCATCTCCGCGATCGACGCGTCCTCGACGTTGAACTTGGTCGGCGCCTTGCCCATGTTGCCCACTTCAAATATAATTATTTAATTAATTAAGTTATTAAATATTAATAAATAATAATATTAATAACTCACATCCTCGGGCAATCTGGTCTCCTCTGCCGGCATTGTGCACGGTGCCCTTCACTCGTCTGTGCAGCACCGCCTCGGGGATGAAGGGCGCGCGCACCTGCAAAGTGGATGTTTCAGTCTACCCTCAATTCATTGTGAAGGTAGGATCATCCAAAGAAAAATGTCTTCGTTACAACACGCAGGCCCCAATCGTTTTTCCCGTAACCATTTCGTCTGTTTTTCCCGAATACGATGAAGGCCCTGTTTAGCGTTCTGCACTCCGGAACCTTGTGAATTCATGTTTCACCCCTCCCTCAACTCACAACTTCGTCTCTCTTCTCGGGGTAGGCGACGAAGACTCTGTTGAGCACTCCTCCCTCCGACACGGTCGTCTTCTTCGCCTGCAGCTTCGTCTCCACGCGCTGCGCCAGCAGGTCGTCGCACGCCTTGAAAATAGTATAAATATTATCAAAAATAATATTTTAATTTTTTGTTCAAGATCATAGAGTAGCAATTGAGTAATGTACGAGCAGCAGTGAGGGCAGGTCAAGGTCGTTGTGGGGAACACAGACATCGATACATACAGAGTAGAGACAAACGTGGCAAATTTCCCCTGCGCGTTCAACTCAATAGATGGAGCGCTTCTAGCGATCTAATGGACCAAACTTTTGCATTTTCACATAATCAAGAGCTACTGCCTCAACAAGGCGAGAAATTAAAGTTACATGTTTCCTCGCGTCAATCGTTTTTCACACTCACCCTATCTCTGATCTCCACCACTCCCGTCTTGGAGACGGTGCTCATCTCGAGCAGAGGCACGCCGTCCTTCTCCAGTGCCGCCAGCATGGCCTCCTTCTCGGGCGACAGCTCGGCGCGAGTGATGATATCCGTCTGAATTTGATCAATTAAGTTAATTAGCATAATTAATACATTAATAATTTAAGAAAATTAATAACCTTGTTGAGGGCGACGAGCACGGGCTTGTTCGCGAACAGCGGGCGGATGCTGTCGAAGAGGTGGATCTAGAAGGAAATATAAGGTAAATATCAAACCATTAACTGTCGCGTTTCATCAATCTTACTAGAGATTGACTAAATGATTCCCCGATAGTATGTAATCGACATAGGTATTGAAATAAAATCCTTTTTAAAAATCTCGGCAACAGCTAATAAAATTCATGCTTTAACAAACCGACAAACTTGAAGATTGCAGCCTCTGGCAATTATGAAACCATACTCGTGTAGAAAAAAACATATTATTTAGAACACTATTCACTAGCGACAATAGTGCTATGAAGCAAATATGTGTAGGATGAAGCCCTCTACCTGCTCAGCCAACGTCTTGTCGCACTGCTCCGAGATGTCCATCACGTAGAGGATAGCCGCCTTGAGATGGGCGAGGGCGGTCACGGCCTGAGATTATAGTGATTAATAAAGATATTAATTAATTAAAATAATAACTAATTGGGTGTGAACCTTACCTGCATCTCAATGGTGTTTCTCTCCTCGAGCGGCTGGTCCAGGATACCGGGGGTGTCGATCACCTAAGATAAAATTATTAGAAGATCAGCGTACTTTAGAAAATCTTAGCATCATGGTTGTCAGCAAACTTGATACGACAAATTTTATGAATAGCATTAGGAAAATATAAATAGGACACACCTGCCATCTGAGGAACTTGTAGTCGAGATGACCGACGTAGAGGGCCTTGGTGGTGAAGGCGTACGGCTGCACCTCGACGTCGGCTCTGCAATTTTAGTTCATTGTAATAATTGATATGCTAATTAAATTAATTATAGTACATCAGCAATGAAGAGCGTTTTTCGTATGGGGAAAACATTGCCGCACCTGGTGACAGTGTTGATGAACGACGACTTTCCGACGTTGGGGAAACCGCAGAGGATGAGGGTACTGAAACGACCCTCTTCATAACGTGATAAATAAATTTTAAATTTAACGAACATTTAATTTAAATTAAGACTCACCGGTTGTTGGGGTCGATGCTGGGCAGACGGGAGAGATGCTGTCGGACCTTGAAATGTTCATTGAAATTATGAATCGTTATTTAATATTTAATTATGCAATTTTGCAAACCTGCTCGAGGTACTCGAAGGAGCTCTTCTGTCTTCTGAGCAGTTTGACCATACGACCGAGGGCGGCGCGCTTGAGCATCTTGCAGCGGTACAGCGAGTCGGCATACTTCATCAGACGGCAGTACTCACGGGCGATGCTTCAATTATAATAATAATTTAGATGCAATCATTGTGGAAGTAATTATTACTATTAAGAAGCTAATGTTTTAGTTATTAAGGTAAATCAGTTTGGATCGGGATAAACCGTATAAATTGATGGTAAGAAAGATTTACAAGTCGGATTTTTTTCTAAGAAAAAAAAACAAACCCGTCGATCAGATGTCTGGCAGTGTTCATCTGTCCCAGGGCGATCTTGTAATGGTCCCTGTCGTAGAGGATGTTCATGAGATCAGCGTAGAAGGGGTGAACCTCCTGTAATTGTATTTGTCAACAAATTAATAAATAATTTAAGTATAAAAAGAGAATTTAAAAGAACGCGCCTCCATCTTGGGGAACTCATCGATGATCTGCGTAAGCTTGTCGTGCAAAGTCTGCTGGAGGAACTTGATTTTGCGTGCGTAGAAGGCACGGATACGACCGATGGAATACTGTCTGGAAAGGATAACAGTAAGTAAAGCATCAATAAAAGCAGTAAAGTATGCATTTCGTCATGGACTGTAAGAAATGAAGCAGAAATACGAACCTGTGAACAACTGTGGGCGTCTTACGCTGGGTCTTGGACAGACATACTTCTTTGAGTTCCTATAATATATAAATGAGGATAATAGAAACACATTTGGAGGTTGAAAAAGGCAAAAACGCAATTTTTAGAAAATAGCGAAAACTTTGACTCACTGATGCTGTGGGGATGACGGTGATCTTCTTAAAATTGTATGAAGAAGCCATCGTGGTGGACCCAAGGAGACCTTCTGACAACAAATTATTTAATAACACGCCCCAAAAATCAATAAATAAGGATGCAAAACACAAAAACAAAGAAAGTAAGAATGGGGTCGCAACCTACTAACTTGCTTACCGTACTTATAAATTGCTTCCACACAACACCACGATTTGAAATTTTAAGGATAAATCTATTTCCGGACTAGTGTGATTTGACCTTTTATGGTCTGGTTTTGATCTACCTCGCGCTCCCTCCTCTCCTCCGCTATTGATCGTCTCGTGCGCTCCCTTCCCCTCACTTCCAACTCACTTTTAGTCTTCCGATGCTATTTCCTGCTGCCTGCCTGCTCCTTCGTTTGCACGCGTGCTCTTTATTTCCCGCTGACGTTTCGTTTTCTCGATTTTTCTCGCGTTCGTGGTTACATCTGAATCCGTACCGCACCGTATAGGTCACGTTTCAGCTGCCGCGTCGCCCGTGCTTTCTAAAGTTGGACCTTTCGCCTGTAAATTTACCGATTTTGCGCGTTGTCAGCATGCCGTCGTGCTGGAATCGCCACCTGTCGCCTCCCCATTCCCCATGTCCGCCTCCCCATTCGCGTTGGCGCGCTTCCCATCTATGTTTCCCCGGGTCATTACTTCCGTCCGTCCTTCCTTCCCTTTTGCTGTCCCGCTCCTGGTCCAAATTCCAAGCCATTTGTTTTGTTTCATTGCATGATTCCCCATTTCCCATCCTGCCCATTTCCTATCACATGTTCCTTCAGCACCCCGTCTACCTTAAAGTTGTCTGACCTACTTAAATTAATTAAATATTCATTTTTTGGGCTTATTTCAAGCTGCCGCAGCTCGACTCGACCGTCTCGAGCAGAGGGAAGCACGGTGACGACGGGAGGAGACGGGCAGGTAGGTTTATTTATCGATTACTTGTACTTATAGATCCATTGCAGGCACTTCGAGGTACGCGGCGACAGTCCATCGATTCACCATTTTAGCTTTTTTGCGCTAACTGATTGACTTGCGTTGGGGCTGGGTGGGGTGGGGTGGGCTTCTTTAGTCTCCCCATCCTCATCTTCCACATTCCAGACGCCGTCTCGTCTTCTCACCCGCTCGTCGGAGGCCGTCTCGACGCCGTCGATGGCATGAGATAAGTTGCAGATGGGGGGAGGGGAAGGCGGGAGCTAATCAGGATCATCGCAGGTGCCCTCGAAGGGCGATCGTCGTCAACGTCGAGGACGACGACGAGGAGGCTGCGCCATCCAAGGAGGGTCGTGAGTGGGAGAGAGGGAGGGGTAGTGAGAGTTCTGGCTTCTCCCAACCACTGGCTAACCAGTCGTTGGCTCAAACCCGCCTCGTTTACTGGTTATCCAGTGGTTGGGAGGAGCCAGGGGGGATAGTGGGAGATGGGAAGCGCGAGCGCGCGTAGAGTGAGAGGTCGGGGGTAGAAGGAGAGAGTGAAATAGTATGATAGGATATTTCGGGGAGAAATGTCGGTAAAGGAACTTCGGCAATTTTCAAGTCTCGGCTCTTGTTTTCCAATTTCGAATCAAACGTAAGAACAACATCGACATTTCCACCCGAAATATCCTATCACCGGGGATGATAGTGAGAGGGGAGTGAGAGTGTTAATCCTAATGTTCTGTTTTTACGCCGTAGGTAGAGTGGAGCCGAGGAAGGGAGCTCGAGAGCCCTTCCTCACCCATCGATCGAGGGTCGCAGCGAAGGTACGGTAGAGTCGCCAGAGTACGGTAGTTAGCGTTGGGTCAACTTCCTGATTACAGGTGCTCTCTCGAGGCGAGAGAGCGCGTCAACCAGAAGTGGCGCCTGCAGCGATGGTATGGTAGGGTACGGTAGTGATAAGATTACGGTAGTTTGCGTTGGGTAATACTCCTAATTTCACGTTCTGCTCGGGCGGGAACGAGGCGACATCGAGCAGTTGCTGAAGGAGGAAATGGAGGAGGAGAAGAGGTAGTGTAGATTGACCTTGTGTCAAACTATGCATAGTTAGTCTTCTAGGATGGTATAGATAGGGCGCATGGGGCGAGTTAAAATCGGGTAGAAAATGTCTCAAAATGCGTGTCTAATCTAGTATCGATTGAAATGGATGTGAAATGTGCTCTCGCAACGGGGTAGATCAAGGGGTCAATCGATTTGGCTAGGGGCCGAACGGTAGGAGTGGGGTAGATCAAGGGTTTGGGCTATCGATTGGAGGAAGCACTAGGGTAGAGGCTAGCACTCGGGTAGATCAAAGAAGTTATTGATTGGATGGAAAGGAAGAGGGTCGACGCTAGGAGTAGGGTAGATCAAAGATGTTTATCGATTAATAGTAAAATGAGACGATTGCTTGCGTGCGGGTTGTGTGTGATTGTGTTGTGATGATAAAATACGGAGTCGAGATTGGTAGCCGTCGGGCTGGTTCCTGGTACCATGGGGGTATTGATGGATGGATACAGGTGCTGGTTAGGTACCCGTCGGGCTGGTACCAGGTACCATGGGGGTATTGATGGATGGATACAGGTGCTGGTTAGGTACCCGTCGGGCTGGTACCAGGTACCATGGGGGTATTGATGGATGGATACAGGTGCTGGTTAGGTACCCGACCTGGTAC
>LS556002.1:24395-46150 GCA_900490775.1 Pristionchus maxplancki | reverse complement strand
ATTAACTGTAATGAGGCAGTCTCACCTCGTCCCCTCGGCCAACGGTGAAGATTACGCGACGCGAGTGATGAAACTGTAATTATTTAAATAACTAATTAAAATTTGTGATTACAAGTGCATTTCTTGCTGCTGAAACAGACAACTTGTTACTCGAAATGTTCATGATAAGAGGAAAATATAAAGGCCACGTTTTACAGCCTATATTAATAACAAATATATTAATAACATGGCGCGAACCTCCTAGCGGAGTTGCTTGATGCGCTGCTTGACCTCGCGGTAGTCGGCGAGCTTCTTGCGGTAGTTGGCGAGCGCCAGCGTTTTCTCCTCCGGCATCGACGACGTGTCCACCATCTGAAATAACGAAATTTGCCACAAATTAAGCATAAATTGGGTGAAACAAGCCAATAGAAACGTGAAAACGAGTGGCATGTCTCTTTCGAAGTCAAAGTAAGCCAAAATTGAGCAAAATACACTAATAACAACGTGCAAATGAGACAAATGAAGCATCCGGCATAATCAGGAATCACATTTAGCGAAATTGAAGTAAAAACGAGTGAGAGACAGAAGAAAATAAATGCGTTTGTGAAAATCAATAAAGCGCGTGCGCCTGACAGGGCGACTTTTCTCCGTCAATTGTCCAAAGCCGGTACCCAGTATAAAATCCGGTTCTGGTTTTGAACTTAGAAACTATCGATTTCATCTGGGAAATTTTTTTTAATTTTTTAAAAAATATATTTTTCATCGGAAAGATGAATACTTTCATCTGAGCATCAATGTCCTAAGTGTGCCAGGTCCCTTTAAAAGAATAATCATTGTGCACTAACATAACGGGGATGATTCTAATTTGTACTATGGAAACAAGTATCCACAGATGGTTACAAAGGTTTACATAACCATTTAGAATATTAATAATTAATAATTGTGCACTCACGGGCACGCCCTTGTCCACCAGATTGATCCTGGCGGTTCGCGACCCGCACGACGACGCGAAGCATCGAGTGATCTCAGGGTGCGGCACGACGCCGATCGGAGGCTCCTCGACGGACAGCCTGCAATCAATCAATCAAGGCAGATCCCGCGAGCGCTTCTTCTGCTATTGGTAGGGGCCGCAACGTACATAGTCGATTTCTCGCTATGGGCCCAAAAGTGTGTTCGAACTGTTCCTCAGGTACCCAATAACATTATTCTTTTTAGCTTTTGTGAATATCTCATCTAGAACAAAAGTTATGCTTCATAAACCACGCGCGGAAGGCACACCGGACGAGAGGGGAAAGTGAGAGGGAGAGGGAAGGGGGCGGAGCCTCTCTCGCGTGTGTCTCTCTCGCTCCTCTCTCCCCGCGGATCGAGCACACCTCGGGGAAACATGATAAAAATCTGAAAAAATGTCCAAAAATCCTGGAATATTCTAATTAGTCATATAAGGTTTGCGCAACTTTGTGCTCACACCACAAGTGTCCAAAACACCACATTTAAGTCTTCAATGTCATTTTGACCTACTCAAATATGAAAGTTCATGTTGCGCATCTGGGAGGTGATAGATAAGGGGGATAGCTACCGAACAAGCGTTTGGTCGACCGATTTCATTCCTCTAAAAGTATAAAATGATTACGTCTGTCTGTTTGTCTGTCACGCTCCAAAAAAATGCCTGGAAAAAATGCCCACTTTAACGTCGTCGTACAGACTCAGGACCGGTACCAATCGACTTGTCATGAAAAGTTACATTTAAAAAATCAATACCTATTTCGTCATCACTATGCAATATTTCGTCATCACTACGCAATAATCCGTTTTTCACGCCGTTTTCAGCGCTAACTTGACCAAATCACTCGAGCGATGGACCAAAAGAATCTTCGTGAGCAAAACTTTCAAAATTATATGACTTTCATCATGCTCGGGTGATGCACCAAACGACTTTTCGTGAAAAAAAACTTTTACTTTTACACGAATTTCATCATGACTACGCAATATGACGAAATTCATTTTTTCGCCGTTGTTTGTATTTTCTCGCTCATTTCTTTAATATTTTTGAATGGGAGAGGACTCCAAAACACGCGAAGCCTGCGATGCGCTTGTGAAAGGCTCGTGAGGCCGAGAGCGATCCGAAAAAGTTGGGATGTAGCCACGAAGTGGCGGATCGCTTTTCGGATCGCTCGAGGCCTCACGAGCCTTTTACAAGGGAAGATGCCAATGCGCATCCGCAGCGATTGACAGCGTAACCTTCAAAGCGCTTGTGAAAGGATCGCTCGAGGACTCACGAACCTATTTCAAGGGAGTTAAATGTAAAGAGAAGTTACGGTGGTACATGCGAAGCCTGCGATGCGCTTGTGAAAGGCTCGTGAGGCCGAGAGCGATCCGAAAAAGTTGCGATGTAGCCACGAAGTGGCTGAATCGCAACTTTTTCGGATCGCTCGAGGCCTCACGAGCCTTTTACAAGGGGAGATGCCAATGTGCAATGCAACCTTGCGCATTTTAACCATTGCACTCAACCGGTGGGGGGACAAGATGTCAAAATTTTCTCGGAAAACCTCATCTCGGAAATTTTGGAACAAAGGATAATTGGATTAGTCCTTTGTTCAAAAATTTCCGAGATGGGGTTTTCCGAGAAAATTTTGACATCTTGTCCCCCCACCACGCAACCCGGCGAAGAACGTAGCAACCGAAGGTTGCTAGTTGCGAATTACGACTGTGCTCCCTCGTCTCGCTTTTTGGTGAAATCGTGTCAAGGGAAAGTGGGCGGAGCTTGCGGCCCCTAGCTATAGGCTGGATTATGGATTCGATACCAGAAGAATTCAGTCCGCAACGAGGAAGCATTACTATCTGACCAGTTTCGGTGCGTCACCTCCCCAATTTTACGAAGCGCGATTCAACATAACAAGGCAATTTATATTCGCTAACCTTTTCCCTTGTAAACACACATTAATAATAACTATGCGTTTGAAACACGATAAATTTCGAGGGTAAATATTTCCCAAGGTCTTACTTAGGAGTGAATCCGGGCGAGAATATCCATCCGTACTGTTTGCGCATCTGCTTCTGCGAGTGAAGAATGGGAGGGGTGACCATGCGTCTGCAATGTATGCGTTAATGTTGCTGTATTTATCGGATAGAGGAGCTGTTTCATCTGAACCCAGGAGCGCAAAGTGGGGATTAATTGTACAATATTTACAGTTAGCAAAAAATAAATATTAAAAAAACGAACCTGAGAGCCCAGATGCGTTCGAGACTCAGCTGGCCCACGTGCACCTTGAATACAATGATAAGTCGATGCCAACTCATTGCTAGCAATTAATTAATTAATTACCTGATTAATCAACTAATTTAACAATCTCACGTTCGTATCCTTCGTTGCTTCCTTTGCCAGACTTTTTTTGAATTCTTCCGAAGGTAGACAATTGTCTCTCGAACAGAGATCGATCCATATGCCAGGATCGGAAAGGACATTGTAGACGTGACGATTCGTCTGAGAATGGATTGATTAAAATCAAGAGTTATGAGGATCACGGATTGGTGAACCAGCCATGATAGTTATTTGATATTTGATGATGAGTTCAATTAAAATTAGACTGACCAGTTTCATCGATTTGATCGTCGCATAATCCAACCTCTTCGCGATCTCTTGCACGACCACAGGCGGATAATCGACGATCGACGCCATTCACTGCAATTATTTCCTGATTTAACAATTCTAGGTAGATTTGGAGCTGCGGCTAAACAAAATGTCGAAAAGATGAACAGAATTCGAACAAGCGTGAACATCGCACGCGCGTGGCTGCTCTGAACATAAGAGAGGCGAAATAACCGAATACAGCGCCGGCTCAACCACATTCACATTGCGAGATCGCGATGGAGAGGTGTGCGTGAAATACGTAGGCACGCCTCGAAGGTAATAGAAAGGCGATAGCTCAGTTTTCACCAGGTTGATCACTTACACGATCGATAAATCTCTATCAGACGTCTCTCGATGGATTTCAAATATTTCTCGGACAGTCAAGTACCGGAATTGTCTTGGCCAATGTAAGACTAGTACCTGACAAATTTGCCCGATACAATATCACTCTGTGAACTATAATTTTATCGCAATGCAACAGTAACGAAACAATTGATGATCATGTAAATACCAGTGAGGGGTCCTGATTGAGAAATCATTGGGAGAGATACTCGAACTGGGATGATAAATCGATAAAAAAAGACATGAACTGCAGTAATCATGAGGGGTAAGTCAACAGGTCATATCGGGAAATCAAGTGAAAGCAACGGGAAATAGTCTTCAGACCGGGAACAAGGCTTATATTAGCAGTAACAGAAAGGAACATGAAATTATATTCGATACGAATCGATAACAGCGGAAACTACAGTACTCCTTGGGTACCGTACTCATCGATTACTGGAAACTCGCGCGAAGATGCGCAGTCTCTGCCGTCGCCGGGAGAAGATCGATCAGCTTCTGGGCTTCTGGAATTACGTCGTGTTCATTTCCGGTATTTTCGACCGCTCTACGGCTCGTCATTGTTGTTGTTTCGGCTTTGCGATAAAATTGTTCCTAACTACCTGTTTCAGAATATACGAATTGATTACAGCACAAATCTCCCTACTCTCACTTGGGTAAAACCATTCGTTCCTATCTGCGTCAATTTCGGCCTTTCCAAATACGATTTTATCACATATTTTCGGAATTAAGCTTTAAAATGTTCAATAAATATTATCCGACTCACTGTCTCTCTCCTCGTCACTCATGAACATGACCATGATGTCGAAGCGGGGCAGGTGCGAGAGCATGAAGAGCGAGGAGGAGATGGCGGAGAGGTCGGCAAGGTCTGAAGAGGGGAAAGAGTGGTTATAAAGGCAGACCGAATAATTTAGCCCAAAAATCGAAATCCCGATTCCCTGTGAACTTCGGTTTCATCACTTGCATATGCCAAGTCGTCGTCGCTCAAACTAATTGAATGTTGCCGAAATTCTCAAGCCCCAATCAAATCCTGCGGTCGATACAACTCAATCGCGTCACACGTTACTACATCATATTATATTCTTTAAACAAGAAAAATGACTTCTAAATAGTCTCCACGTCCACAAAATCGTGTAGTCCTTCTCCCCATCCCCTTAACCTTCTCACCTCCATTCGCGAAAATGGTCCCTCGCCTACAGTAGCAATGACTACATAAACAATCCTAGCATGCACCCCCCGCGACGAGCATAACACCCATCCCTAGACGTCGTTTAGCCCGAGCCCACTATGTAACGCGCATCGCATGGATGGGAGCAATGCAGAACTCCTTAAATAGTCGCGCTATGCTCAACTCCTAGGGTAATTTTCACCCCCCCCCCCTCTCACCTCCATTGGCGACGGCCGTCAGCCCGTCCACGATGGCCGTCACGTGCTCCACGTCGAGCATCAGCGAGAAGATGCTCGGATGGATCGTCTGAGGATGTGGTAGTTGATAACTTTTAATATTTTTATATGATGACGCTCGCGGAGCCCAATCGAATAACACAGAACTGCCCTCCCCTTATACAATCGCCGTGACACAAAACCACCGTGTTCGTCACCGGGTCTGATTGCCAATATTGTAACACAGAGCTCAAAGATGATCAGGCTCATTTCTAATTTCTAAATTGTAACCGTCTTTTTCTTGTGAACACGCATAAAATTGTTTTTATTCTGCCGCTCAAGGATCAAAGACCAATTTACCAAAAGGTCAAAGATCACTCACCAGGAAGTACTTGCCGAACGCCTCCAGATCGTGCTTCAGCTGCTTGAAGTGGCACGAGAACTCGAGGAAATCGTTGGCCGGCGGCGGGATTACGGTAGGCTGCGGTGGCTTGGCTACCGTAACCTCCTCCTTCTTCTCTTCTTCGGCTACCGTAGCCTTCTTCTTCTCCTTCTTAGCCACGGTAGCTTCAACTACCGTAACCTCCTCCTTCTTGCTCTCCTTAGCTACCGTACCCTCTTTCTCCTTCTTATTCTTTTCCTTCTTGGCCACCGTACCCTTATCGTCCTTCTTCTCTACCGTAGCCTCCTCGGGTACGGTAGCGGGAGCACTCTGATCGACTGCAGGCACTGCAAAGTGAGTTATTTTTCGAGAAATACCTGCCAACATCGAAAGAAATCTATTCGCACACGCTATTCAACGGATCGTATCTTATTGTCACATCACATCGCGATCCTCGTTAAAACTCGGCATTTTTACAACAAAAAGTAGGTCAAGGTAGTTCAGTTGCCTAGTAGGAAATGACACATATTGCGTGCAGCGACAATCCGAAACGAAGTCAAGCAGGTCATTTTCTGTGGGGGACGTAGGATCAATGGACTAATGTGAAACATTGTCACAATGAGTAGATGAGATATCTCTGGAACACCAGTTCGCCTACTTTCTGAAAAAAAAATGAATCGCAACAGGAATCCACGTTTGTCCATGTGCTAGAGCAGTTTTCACCATTTCGGCAGAATTAGCTCACCCTCCAAATGCTCACGAATAATTACGAATACTTAGTTCTTTCTGCTGCAAGGAATCGAATGAGACAATACCTTGGTCAGCCTCCTTTCCGTTCTCCTTATCCTCCTCCTCCTCCTCCTCATCCTTCTCAGCCGCAGTTTCTTCCGCAGCGGGAGCACTCTGATCGATGGCGGGAACTGCAAAAAATAGTATTCTTTATATTATTTTCGTGAACTCGGATCCCTAACATTGGCAATGTATTAAAGGGGGGCTCATATGAATTCCTTGCAACACCAGTTCACCAACTTTCGGAAAACAAATATTAACAGTAAATAACCAATTTTTTGAGTATGTGCCTGCGCATTTTCCACTTATTATTTCTGCAGAGTTATCTCAACGTACTAAAACGCACAGTTCTTACTGTAGCACGGAATCGATAGTCTATTTGCTTACCTTGCACAGCCTCCTTTCCCTCCTCCTTCTCTACCGTAGACTCTTCGGGTACGGTAGGCGCATCATTCTGATCGACGACAGCAACTGCAAAACTACTCTCCTTTCGAGATTATTCACGGGGGAAAATATATCGAGACTCAATGTGTGTGTGATTTCCTTCGACCTGGATAAAAATGATGATGATGAAGAAGATGAATCAAATTTCATCGTCTCCTCCATATCATACATTGCCTCTGCAACACCAGATCACCTTCTTTTGCGACATGAATTTCAACAGCAAACCAGGCGCTGCTCTCTCGCATTTTTCGTATTTGGAGCTTTCACTCAAACAAAAGTGAACACGTCAGATCACCTTGCTCAGTCTTCTTTCCTTCCTCTTCCTTATCCTTCTCTTCCTTCTTCTCTTCAGTAGTCTCATCGGGTACAGGAGCGGCGGCGCTCTTATCGACGGCTGGGCCTGCAAATAGATCCGTTTCAACTTGGAAAGCTATATCCGCTTCTCGATCAAGGAGAACAGATGATACGCAAGCCTGCCAACTAACAAGGGAGATCCTCGTAGAGTTCCCAAAACCTGCGACCAACTTTGACTATTTGTAACTGCTATCTGCCCTCAGGGCGCAAGAAAGGCCGGATGAGAACTATTTCGCGATACCGTCTCTGACATAACAGTTGTCTCTCGTCTACTTAGTGCAAGAGAGAGCGGAAATAAAATTAAAAAATACATAAATGCCTACAGCGGCTGGCCACGACAGCGGGCGCGTACCCGTCCTCGTCCACGGTCGGAGCTGCAAACAAAGGGTGTGGAAAGGCAAAGATGAGGCTACTTCCAGGCTTGAAGTTCAAGCGATTTTAAAGGAGCTAGCTGACAAATATGAATTAATATCATTTCATGCCCATATTGAATGACAATCACGCCATCATCTTGTTATTTGCGTGAAAAAATACTAGCTCTTACTTGTTCACACGTATTTGAAATTACAAGACAATCTCATCGAACCTGCACCACGTTCACCAAATCATACTCCAATAGTAAAATATGCTATTTTTTAAACTTTTATTTCGCTCCTCTGCAATGCTGGACCATCAACAAATTCGACCAGCTCAACGTTATACTATCTCACTGTAGCACCCAATCACCACGACTTGGGAAACAACAAAGGTATTTTATTAAAAGCGGAAATGAGTGAACACATTACCCTGATCAGCGTTCTTTCCCTTCTCTTCCTTCCCTGCTTCCTTCACTTCTTCCGTCTTTTCGGGAGCGGCTAGCGCGGAGCCCAGGTCGACGGTCAGAGCTGCAAAGTGTGTTTTCGAAATTTGATAAGTGATCCAAAATTTAGTACACATCGAATATAGCTGACAAGCCAAGACTTCATTCTTTCAGAAACACAATACTCCATTTGTTAAAGCCATTTGTGCATAGGAATTTCATCTTTACTGTAATCTTTACAGCAAGTGACATAGTCATCGAATCTGCACAATACTGTGAACTGTTAAATTTTCCGCGCAACGCCAACGCCACTTATAGAAATAGCGAGACTTGCTCAATATCCTCACCTTCCTCCTTCTTCTCAACAGTAGTCTCTTCGGGTACGGTAGCTTTGCTGCACTGATCGACGACCGCAACTGGAATAATTAGCTTCTTCAGTTAGCATAATACTTAATTTTGCAAAGATAAATTAAATTCCACACCAAACAAACAACTATCATTGCATCCTCCCACATCCAACATATGAGCATTTGTTGGAACACACTACCACCTGCTTGAAACCTGCCCTAACGAGAACACGCCAGGCTGAATAATTGAATCCCTTACCTTCCTCCCCATCTAACTAATCATTTAACCTTAAATCTGGGACCCAGTAATCAATGATTACACTCCCCAGGTAGGAACTACAATAAGCGGCGGAACGGTTTTTTTAGTTTGCGATAATTGAATCCCCTACCTTCCTCATTCCCTCCCTCCTTCACCTCCTCCTCCTCCTTCTCCTCTTCCTTCTCATCGTAATCGTCCTCATCCGTCGACTCACCCAAGCTTGTTTCCGAGGCCGCTGCAATCGATGTCAATGAATAGATTACCGTACCACTACCGTACCCCTTCTCCCCTCTACAGTACCATTCAGTCAATCAATATGCTCTGACCTACCGTACCTCATCTCCCAATCTACCGTACCCTTCCGACTTCCGTAACCACTTACTCGTGTATCCATCCGCCGATTCCTTGCCCAGCGAGTGCAGATCTAAATACGGTGCTGTAACTAAAGTTCAATGATCAAACTACAACGACCAAACTACAAACTACAAATCTCACCCGATATCGACGAGCTCACGCTCTCGTTCTTCACCTCCTCCCACGACGCGTTCGACGCGGAGCGGTCCGGCTCTGCAATCATTTCTGTTGAAATTCCGACAAGGCGACCATTCGGAAACCTCGCCCAACACCACACACCGCACTACTCACCGGGAGCGGACAGGAAGGTGTCGTCGGACGAGGGCGAGACGGCGGTCACGGAGCCGGAGCCGGGGGGCGATGCCGCTTCGGCTACCGTATTCTCCTCCGAGGGTACTGTAGCTTCATCCTCTGTGGGAGTAGCATCGGCCTTCTTCTCTTCGTCCACAGGCACCGTATCCTCCACAGTTGCCGGAGCGGCTACCGTATCCTCCTTGGTCGATTCATCGTCCGTCGGTACCGTATCCTCCGCCGATCGATCCTTCTCGTCGGCTACCGTAACCGCCTCCATCGTATCCTCCTCCGAGGTGAACGATCGATCGGTGAGCGTGTCCTTCGACGACGTCTCCCTGTCCGACGAGTTCGTGGTCGACGACGAATCCTTGTCGGAGGTTACGGTATCCTCGACTACCGTATCCTGGGGTACTGTAGGCTCCTCGGTAGTCGATACCGTACCATCGGCTGTTGCGGGTACCGTATCCGCGGGAAGTACGGTAGCTTCGGCGTCGGCGAACTCCTCCAGTCCCTCGATTGGGATATCGACCTGCAAATTAATTACTTAATAATTTCATTTAAATATTATGAATTAACAAGTAATTAATTAATTTTAAAAATACCATCTCGTCTTCCTCGAACTCTTCCCCGCCGTGCCACTGCTTCACATCCACTGAGCGCAAGTTTTCCTGATAATTTATCATCCTCATCAAGAGACTGATGTTGAACATCACCGTACCTACCAAATCTGTCCAAGAATCTAATATCCCAATTCCACAATATTCCTCTCTTTCCTCCGCTTTCTTTCTATAGTACCTACCCTAATAAACCCACTCATACATGGGCATCATTGTTGGCAGCAGCAATACCCACCCGGTTTAGGCGAATCCATGCCACCCGATTCGAAAAATTTACAGTAAAACTGTACTTTTGAGCTATTTTTAGACTGATTTTGCTATTTACCCACCCGATATCAATATCCCTCCAGCAATCCCTGCCTATCTATGAACCCACTCATCGATCCCTCTCCCTCCCTACCGTACCTTTCCCTTGAGTGCGGCCGCATCGGCCTTCGCAGCCTTGTCCTTGGGGTTCACACGCAGAATGGCCGCGGTGTCCTCCGCCGCCTCGGTGTACATCCCCAGGTGAGCGAGAACCTTGGAGCGTCTGAAATTTTTTTGATATCAATGGAAATTCAGATTCCACTAGGATAAATAGCACTGGACTCTATTCATAAAACCAGTTGCAACACAAATTGGAGCAAGAAATCTGTCTTTCCCAATTGGAAGCCGTGCCCAACCTACAATAATTCCGCCGTTTCCAATCCTACCGTAACCCTTACCGTACCTGTTCACATTCTTCAGGAAGCCCGGCTCCATGTCGAGGGCGGCGTTGATGTCGCGCAGCGCCAGCTCGTACTGCGCCAGGTGGATGAACGTCTGCGCGCGATTGCCTGAAGAATAACAATAACAATAGCAACAATAACAATAATAACAATAATTTTTATTTTGCAAAGGAATTGCAGTTATAACTAAAGCTCCCAAAATTGGCTGACTTTGTAACTCTAGTGAAACACAGATCAACTGACTTTGTAACTCTAGTGAAACACAGATGCGAGCGAAAAGCGATGGCTCAATTCGGAACTCGCGTTTAGGAGAGTCAAATAATCAGAAAATTATTTTGGTTTGTATTTTATTTGCTCAGAATCGCTCTTGACGACCCGGTGAAGTACAGATCAATCAGTAGTTTTGGAAAGCAAAAATCATACCGCGGTTACCCCGCAAGCTACCATGCTCTTATCATTAGCTCGCATAACAATCTCAGCGCCACCGTAACTCTACCTACTGTAATTTTTACCATCCCCACTCACCGAACACGAGATGGTTCGGCTCCAACTTGAGACCTCGAGGCCCAACACTACCGTAACCCCTCCTCTGGCCTACCGTAATCTCTACCGTAACCCCTCCACTCACCGAACACGAGATGGTTCGGCTCCAGCTGGAGCGACTCCGAGTACAGCTTGATGGCCTTGTTGTAGCGCTTCTCCTTGAAGGCCAGATTGCCTGAATGCGAATTGGATAAATTATTCATGCGGTTTTTCGAAATCCTGATTTTTGACAAGTTGGAGTGTCCGTATTTCAGCAAGGATACAATGGCTCTCGTCCGAGAACCTCTCAATAAATACTCGAACGCTGTTCCAACCCCCCTTCTACTTGTATTCTAATTGATCTACTTTAAAAAGCTCTAACACAGTTGTGTTTCAACAGCAACACTTATGTTGATTAACAATCGGGCAGTTCTTCTTGCTGCACACGTGCAAATTCACAATCAAAGTTGGTGTTTCAACAGCAATACATGTCCGCTCGTTCAAGAAACATACAATGCAATGGGAAAAAACGCAATCACCCTCATCCTTCTTCTTAAGCGCCGTCTCGTGCTTCTCAGCTTGTCCTTCGGCCATTGCTGCAATCGATAATATGATCTACCGTATCTAGTAAGATGGAGTATAATCAGAGATGAAATAGGTAGAGTCGGATCCATGGCCTAGAGGCCTAAGGCGCTTGCATTTTGTACACATGGGGCAACACATGGTGGGTGGATCGAATCCCACCCCTTGCAATTATTTTTGCCAAACTATGAGGGATTAAACATGATTATCAAATGCCCTAGTTACTGGGCAAAAATGTTTGATGGCTTGGCAAAAACTTTTGCAGGGGGTGGGATTCGATCCACCCACCATGTGTTGCCCCATGTGTACAAAATGCAAGCGCCTTAGACCACTAGACCATGGATTGTTACGTCGTGTTGACGTATGTATTTCATCTCTGAGTATAATGCGATATCAATCGATAATCATCTCCGGATGAACTTCACATGAACTACGGTACGAGCTCTTAGTGGCCACTAATTCTGAACTATCATGCCAACTTGCGCAATACCGTAACGGTAATTTCTATTGAGCAGTTTCTTGGGGCACTATTTCCACCATATTCAAGGTATACAAACTCGGTCATGCAACCGATATTTAAAAGATCAATAAAATTAAATAATAATAATGAATATTACTCGTTTATGCCGAAGACGCGGAAGGCAAATTCATAAATTATTTACAATTATTAAGCAAGCATTTCACAACGAAAATCTGATACACTTCTAGAACGAATCTATACAAAATTAGCACAATCTTTGTATCGCAATTTGGTCAATAAGTAGCAATATCACCAGAATACAATAAGAAAATCGATAATTAGACACAGCAATTAAATCAGTTCTTGATCGCCAATCGATTACGGTCGCCACTTGAGGTTACGGTAGTCGACGCGCAGTTGCAGGAACGTGTTGATTAGCGAGGCGTCCGAGAGCTGAAATCGATCGAATGGTAAAAAGAAAGATCAATAACACATTTTTTTTAAACGAGGGCTATGGAAAAGATATCAAATTCAACACCGCTCAGGCACCTCAAGTGCACCCACTGCGACACTAGATCACCAAAATCGTTATGCTCGTAGATGAATGAAACCGAAATAGTAAATTCATCACTAACTACTTCTAAAGCCAACGATCTCTCTCGCTCATCCTCAAATTGGGTAATGTGGAATTGTTTAAAAAAAACCCAATCAAGGAATAATCAAATGCGAACCACTTGCTCACATCTAGTACATCCACAGATACGCAACTTCACCACGCTTTCGTTCATTTTATGATGAGAGATAACAATCAAATAATCTCACCCCATCCAGCTGCGCCGAGTGCGAGGAGCTCTACTCAATCACCTCTAGTGTGGCACAACTTCACCAGTAAAAGATCAAAGATCAAAGACCAAAGACCAATCAACCCACCTCATCCAGATGCGCCGAGTGGCAATTTTAACCCAACATACATCCAATCAAAGATCAAAGATGAATCAACCCACCCCATCCAGCTGCGCCGAGTGGCAATTTTAACCCAACATACATCCAATCAAAGATCAAAGATGAATCAACCCACCCCATCCAGCTACGCCGAGTGGGAGGAGCTCTACTCAATCATCTCTAGTGTGGCACAACATTCATCCAAACGACGATCAAAGATCAAAGATCAAAGATCAACTCACCCCATCCAGCTGGGCCGAGTGCGACGAGCTCTGCACGTTCTCCGGCAGCACAGTGAGCAGATTGGCCAGCGCGTGCAGATGGTCGCTGAATTTATTTCAGAAATTATTTGTTTAACGTGTGCCTGGTCAGTGTTTCAGCCTTCCTGTATACCAGCAATTGCCTCACGCAGCCATTGATCCGATTACAGGCAAGAGATACATTTTAAAATAAAAAAATGTCGCAAACCATCGAATGCATGATCAACGTTTCACTAAATAGATACATTAGCTTTTAGTCCCGTTCAACGACATCCTTCTATGTTGATAAAAAACTTAATCTCGCCTCAAAGTATTTTGTTTCATGTTTCACCCAATCTTTTACTTTTCGACAATCACTAGTTCACAGTTCGTATCCTTCCCAACAACTCACAACATCTTCCTCGGGTCGACCGCGGTCTCTGCGCCTGCTGCAGTGGCTGCGGCTGCTGCACCCGTCGCGCCGCTGGGCACCGGGAATCTGCAGTAGTAGTATATATATATACAATGCTTTCATCATTATAATCAGCATCATTCTCCTACGTCGGTTCTTGAAACTATCATGAAACATAGAAGTGGTAATCAACAAAATACATGAATTGTTCAGATATGTCGATCGATAGATACCGTACCTCCAGTGGGCGATCAGTTTGCGATACTCGTTCAGGTCGCACACCAGCATCATCCCGCCGCCCATGTTGTACTGTAATTAGATTACTGTAACAAGTACAATTCAAATTATAACCGTAGCTCAATCCTACAGTACCTTCCCATCCTGTATACTAGGAAGTGCTGGAAGTGTGCGAGCAGCAGCGCGCTACCATTGCCTAATCCTATCATACCCTCACCAATCTTCCAGCTATCGACCATATCATTGCCCAATCGTACCGTATCCTTTAGTTTCTTCCCAATATTCGATAACTCACTTACAGCCCAATCCTACCCTCCATTTCAAAATTATCGATCAATAACTCACGTAGAACTGCTGGAGGTGTGCGAGCAGCAGGCGGTAGAAGCGCATCGCCAGCTCAGCCATCACGGCGCTGCAAGAAGTAATTCTTGATTCATTTTAATTAAAATGAAAAAAATGTATTAAATTTAATTCGAAATAAAAAAGATTGATTTTAAGTAGCAGAGATGCAACGGAATCGGGGAAGACAGCAACACTGACTGATCAGCAACTAGTGAAACAGCAATGTTCACAAGTCTTTGACGATGATCTTTTTATTGCAAGTTCGACGGTCGAGTTCAATTGATGCCAACTAGCCAAGCCAGCTATTGAGCAACTCGTGAAACACAGACTACCGTGGCGGCTAAGTTTCGAAATGGTTCATTCCAAAAGCAACTCGTTTTATCCATAGCCCACAGTCGTCACTACTTTTTCCGTATCCATCTCAATTTTTTTAAAATCTCCTCAACTCACCCCAGATTCTCCCCATCGAGGCCCGACTCCATGGCGGCCGCCTGTGCGCCCAGGAACTTGCAGATCGTCGTGCATGCCTGAACGATTAGGAATTACTCAACACGATTTAATTAATTAAATGCCTAATTACATTACATTGAGACAGGCAACTTTTTGCTGCAGCGCCTATACACATACCTCTGAATCGGCGCACCGTTATCGTGTCGGGGAATCGTGTAAAGAAAAAAGTGTAAACCAGACAAAATACGAACAAGGGGCATTGGCGCAGTACGTGATCGGTGTCTGCTGCTTCAACGCTATGCGTGTAATTCCGTAGACGTGAATAGTAGAAAAAATCGCAATAGTCAAATATAGAAGGCGCTTTCCCGTTCCACTCACACTACGTCACTCCTACGAGATTTCATGACCAATCAAGCGTTGCTTCCGGTGTGCAAAAAAAATATAAATAAGAAATCACAATACCCATGCACTTCCCGCTTCACTCCCACTACAACACCTCTACAAAATTTCATGCTCATTCTAACCCGTCGCGTCTAGCACGCAGCCCCTCCCCCAATATCCCTTCCCAATCCCACCTGTGATCCGCCCAGTGCGAGTGACTCCGGCACGAAGTCGGCCTTCTTCTGCTGATTGAGCAGGAAGCGCGAGTAGCCGATGATCTGAAAGAGACATGACGATTGTTTGTTTCAGAATTATACTAAAGTACTTGCCGCGGGGAACGGCTAGTGTGACGCGTGTGGACAGTGCAAAAAAAAGTATCGTACGCCTATGCCCAATTTTTAATTTGTTTAATTGTTATTTTCCATGAAAAATATTTATTATTATTATGCCACGCCCCTTTCCTCCTCACCGCATTGATCTGCCTCTCGATCCCCAGATTGAGCTTCGACTCCAGACTGCGCATCGCGTGCAGCCACTTCTTGTGCACCGACGACTGCTCATTGATCGATTCACTGCAAAATACCAGGTTACTGTAGCTCTACAGTATTCCAGACTACTGTAACCTAATCGATTTCCACCCATGACTACTGTATACCGTAACCCGATCGCAAACTGACGCGAGTACCGACTGCACGCTGTCCGCGTACTGCTTCTACATATCCCCGTCTACCATATCCTAATCAATAACCTCCCCTGGCTCGTTGCTCCGTACCCCCTGTCTACCGTATCCCGATCGCAAACTGACGTCAATGCTGGCTGGACGCTGTCCGCGTACTGCTTCGTCATCAGGTGCATCATCGTCGTGTTCTGGAGAGAGAAGAGATTGCGTCATCATTAGGTAACTATTTTCGAAAATAGTAGCAAATTTGAACAAGGAACCGTGCAGTTTCACCATCAGCATAACCTCGAATAGCACTACTGGAGTTCGATTTTTCAATCCGACTTAGTTTTTAAAAACAATCCCTCTGATCAAAGCCATTAGAAGATAAACAAAAACAACAAAAAAAATCATAACTCGTATTTTCGAAAACATACCTGCGCAACGACGGCGAATATGTAGGCGGGCGGCTCGACTTTCGGCTCGGCCAGCGAGATTCCTGCAACGGCAATTCCTTATCAAACCCATTGCACTCATTCGCAAGTAATTCTCGATTCGTGATTATCAGATTTAACCACCATTACTACATTTCTCACATCTCCAGTATTCAGTCCTCTATCCCTGTCTAACGATCCCACCGTACCCGCTCAGTTCTCGATACCCTCTCCCTACCGTACCCGCCAGCGCCAGTTCCACGGCGTAATCCAGATGCTCGTGGTGCAGGTACTGCAGCATCACGTCGAAGATGGCCTCCGTCTGGCGCGCCGATGGCTCGCCCGCGTCGCACAGCTGGAAAGGGAGTTGATAAATTAAAATTACGTAGCAAGTTGAACCCAACGCAGAATGATGGCAGGCAAGGGTCAGCCCGGGCTTCACTACTCATTGAAACACGATCAAATCTGTTTACTTCGATTCAGTGGCGAGTTCGAAATTAAATAAATAATAATTAATATCTCCTATCACGCCTCCCTTCCATCTCTTGATCATCTCGCGACTCAACTATTTATTATAGGATTCATCTATTTATTATAATACTACCAAATTTCCTTGCTTCGATTCGGCGGTCATTTCGTCAATTAAACCAATTATAATTTTAAAAATCCCACCAGTGCCGCCCTCGCGTACGCGTTCTTCAGCTCCTGCAGGATGACGAAGACGACGTCGTGCGAGAGGAACGTCTCGCCTGAGCGAACGTTATTATTGAAGTGAACTGTCTGAATTGTTATGATGATCTCCGAAAATAAATAGAAGCTATCACTGTTGCACTCGTCTTTTCTACGTTTATAGTAACATTGAAACATAACTCTCACTGAAGCGTGAGAGAAATGTATCGACTGTCATGATTTGTTATTACCAAAAAGAAATAAAAGAGTAATCGCTGCACTCTCTTCCTTTCTAGACAAATAAAACCATTGCAACCACAGTCTAACAGTTAAAGCAAAACGTGAAAAATATTTCACAGGGAAATAGTTTACCACAAATGTGACTCTCTCCCAGAGAGGGAGGAAAAGAGTAATATTTGGTGGCATAGGCTATGGATCAAAATCAATCGATCGTACCCCAACACTACCGCAAGATCTACATCAAAAACAGTATTAAGTGAGAATTGTCCTGCAACTAAATCAAGTATTTCAATCTACGGGAAGCCGATGCGGTATCATTGAACCATTTCCACTCTAATCATTTCATGAAATTCTGAAGCACAAATAATCGCAGTCAACACACCTCCATAGTCCTCCACGGTGAAGAAGCGCGCCTGCGTGTCGCGCTTCAGCTCGGACAGCCTGCAATTCAGACATATTGTATTTTTCAATGCATTACATTCTGGAATCGCAAAAGACAAGCCACTCCTTTACTTACGACCCTATGAAATTTACAGTCTCCGACTGCTCAAGCGAGCCCACAGATGATTACGAAACCATGACGTCTTCTCATTTGACAACCGTGTGAAACCAAAACTCCTTGAGTTTAAAACGCGGTCCGCCTAAGAACGTTCAAAAAAATAATTGCACGAACAATCCAAATCTAGTAGTTTTTTTCCAAACCAAAACAAGCCTACATGACCGCAAAGAAGAAATTATTCTTAATTTCACAACTCTACGAAACCTAGACCTACCAATCAATACCCCAATCAATCGCACCCCTTCTTCTCTACCAATCAATATATTTCCTTCTACCGTATACTCACTTGTCTCCCGTCTGAATCGCCTTCTTCACGTGCTTCCTCTCGTCGTAGAAGCGGCCGAGGATCGACGTGCACTGGCGACGGAGATGCGCCAGCTGGTCCCGCTCGTACCTGGAAATTGCAATCTGAATAGTCCAAATCAGGGCTGTGCAGAATTTTGGGATACTCCATATTTCTCATACTCTCTTGCCGTTCAAAGAACATGGAATTGCATGAGAGATGAAGTGAATCGTGAAATTTTGAAAGCCATTGTCTCGACAATTGTCCCAACCATTCAACCCTACATATCTCTCAATCATGCAACAAGAACGATCCTGGGTAGACTTTCAAGTATCATCATCACTAGCATAAATGAATGATAACTGGAACAAGTATCATTCATTTCACATCCTCTCCCCCTCACAACCCTGTTTCAGGTAAATTATAATCCCAATGCGCAGGATGTGTCTAGTGGTGTGACTTTCTTTGGCTGATGAATTTTTAAAAAAATTAATTGCTTTGAACGCCCGTAATTGATCACATTCATGCTAGCACATCCGCGCTTCCCAGGCACACAATATTCTCAAAACGACCAGTGTTGCTAATGACGCCTTGATTATTGACTAGTAATAAAATTTCGGGACGTCTGTCTGTCTCTTTGTCTCTTTGTCTCTTTGTCTCTTTGTCTCTTTGTCTGTTTGTCCGTCACGCTCCAGAAAAGTACTCGAAAACCACTTTAACGTTGTCGTACAGGCCCAGGACCGGTACCAATCGACTTCTTATGAAAAGTTAAAGCTAAAAAATCACTAAAAAAAATTTCATCATCACTATGCAATATGACGAAAATCTTACGCAATAATCCGTTTTTCACGCCGTTTTCATCGCTAACTTGACCAAAATGGCCGCGCGAGGTACCAAATAACCCCACGTGATCAAAATTTTCACTTTTTACACATTTTTCATCATCACTACGCAATATGACGAAATCCGTTTTTCGCGCCGTTTTCAGCGTTTCTCATCCAAATTGCTCGGGTGATGCACCAAACAACACCACGTGATTAAAACTTTCATATTTTACACATATTTCATCATCACTATGCAATATGACGAAATTCGTATTTCACGACGTTTTCAGCGTTTTCTCATCCAAATTTCTCGGGTGATGCACCAAACGACTTCTCGTGATAAAAACTTTTACTTTTACACGAATTTCATCATGACTACGCAACATGACGAAACTGATTTTTTTTCGTTTTTTTGCATTTTCTCGCTCATTTCTTTAATTTTTTTTGAATATGAAAGCGCGCCAAAACACGCGAAGCCTGCGATGCGCTTGTGAAAGGCTCGTGAGGCCTCGAGCGATCCGAAAAAGTTGCGATGTAGCCACGAAGTGGCGGATCCGCCACTTCGTGGCTACATCGCAACTTTTTCGGATCGCTCGAGGCCTCACGAGCCTTTTACAAGGGAAGATGCCAATGCGCATCCGCAGCGTTTGACAGTCTAACTTGCTCAATGCGCTTGTAGAAAAGGATCGCTCGATGACTCACGAGCTTATTCCAAGGAAGTAAAAAAGAAAGGGAAGATGTAATCACATGCGGAGAGCACTGCAAAACACGCGAAGCCTGCGATGCGCTTGTGAAAGGCTCGTGAGGCCTCGAGCGATCCGAAAAAGTTGCGATGTAGCCACGAAGTGGCGGATTCGCAACTTTTTCGGATCGCTCGAGGCCTCACGATCCTTTTACAAGGGAAGATGCCAATGCGCATCCGCAGCGTTTGACAGTCTAACTTTCAATGCGCTTGTAGAAAAGGATCGCTCGAGGACTCACGAGCCTACTTTTCATGTGAGTAAAAAGCAAAGAGAAGTTACGATGGTACCTGCGAAGCCTGCGATGCGCTTGTGAAAGGCCCTCACGAGCCTTTTACAAGGGAAGATGCCAATGTGCAACGCAACCTTGCGCATTTTAACCATTACACGCAACCCGGCGAAGAACGTAGCAACCGGAGGTTGCTAGTTTTACAGAAAAATAATAAATCAAAAGTCTGAGCGTCACAGACGTTACCAGCATACTACCGAACAAGCCTACCCTAATCTCGTACTAAAAAAAATTAACAACTCAATTCTGCAAATAAACATATTGTTTGTCCTTCTTTCTACCTTACTCACCCTCCACTGCTGTACCCCAATCCTCCTACCGTACTCACGTCTGCAGGTAAGTTCCGAAGATGCTCCTCATCACTGCCTTGAGGAAGGCTGCGTCACACGACAAGTGCAGCGCCTCCAGCTCGCGGCACAGTTTGCGCGTGCTGGAATGATGGCTTGATTGGGGAATGAAGGCAGTAGGTGAAATCTTCCCATAGATGGGCAGGGATTGCTGGAGGGATATTGATATCGGTTTGGGCAATGTACCAAATTCTATCAATTTGATACCCAAATACATTAATAATTTAATTAATTAAATAATTATATTTAATTAAATCAGTTTCCGTTTCATACTTTCAAACGCCCTAACTCTTGAGTGGAAAAACTACCGTATCGTCTACGTGTACTTTTTCGCTCTCGAAGTTTCGCGCGCGTTCTTCGTTAGACCTTTTCGATTCTTTTTCTTACTTCGTTCGTTCACGACGGCCTGTCGTTCGTTTCTTCTCTCCTTTTCACCCATTTATTGTCGTGCTGGTCACTTCCACACTTCAATCCTCGTTCCAGGTTACTGATAGCGTTTCAGTCGCCTCGCCCTTCACCCAGACAAGAGTTAGTCTCACTTGACGCTCGAGTCATCAAGTCCACCAAGGATTTCGTCACTTCTGGCAAGTCCTCAACTTCGGCTACCTTCACAAGCGACTCGCTCGAGTCGCCAAGGTTGGTCACACACCCCATCCCCTTCCCCATTGTTTATTTAGTATTTAGTGTGTGTTTATCCTTGTAAAGTAATAATTAATGAACATTTATTATTAATTTGTTGCTTGCAAACCACACCGCGACCCCAACACAATTCTCACAACGGTGGGAATTGCGTATAGGCAAATAGTCTAAAAAAAGCTCAAAAGTACAGTTTTACTGTAAATTTTTTGAATCGGGTGGGATCGATTGGCCTAAACCGGGTGGGTATTGCTGCTGCCAACAATGATGCCCATGTATGAATCTTCCCCTTGTTGGAATGTTAATTTTGATTGAAGAAATCATACAAGAATGGTATAATGATTGAAAATTTGCGCTGCTCTAGATAAGATCAAGTAAAGAATATAAGGAACGTACATATTGCTGAGACCTATCCGTTCTCAATGTAAAGCTGAAGCGAAGCAGGAATTCGCATGGCTCAAATATCCATGTAAAATTGTGAATTTTCTTTCAGCAATTGCGATTTCATCGGTCTATTCACCTCTCCTGCCAATATCAATTACTCCACAAACTTCAATGCTCCGGGTCACAATCTGCCGCAATCTTCTACCAGACTCCTCCCCGCTTTTTCTAACCCGTCGCGTCTAGCACGCACCCTCCCCTCATCCCGCTCACCTCGAGAACTCCTTCGCCAGTCCCACCAGGTACCGCTCCTTGTCACCCTTCCCCCGCTCTTTCTAACCCGTCGCGTCTAGCACGCACCCTCCCCTCATCCCGCTCACCTCGAGAACTCCTTCGCCAGTCCCACCAGGTACCGCTCCTTGTCGCCCTTCCCCCGCTCTTTCTAACCCGTCG
>LS556002.1:0-14635 GCA_900490775.1 Pristionchus maxplancki | reverse complement strand
CTTTAAATAGTAAATGGGTAAGCGTAAAAGGAATCGATAGAGCGAATAAAAAATTTCCCGTCGCATCTGGAAATTAGTGAAAAATAATTAAATATGACGAAATTTTCGTTTTTCTCGATTTTCAGCGTTAGATGACGTTTGATCGAAAAATGTCCGTAAGTGAAAGAGTCTTAGAATTAGTCAAGGAATACAACGCGCCCCTACTCGAATCGATTGGAATCGATCTAAAGATTTTTGCAGATTTCGAAAGTGACGTCATCACCTACTGCACTAAGGCTCAAAGTGATTTTAAAAATCTGAAATTTTGCCAATCAACTACCCTCATCGAGCACTGCTTATAGCCCCAATATCAAAGAAATCCATTTTTCCCGAATGCCAGAACAATTTCGATTTTCTCAGATAGTGTCTCTTAATGCACATTTTCTCGTTTTCCTACAATATCTATAACTATTTCTAAGCAACGTAGGACATATCCCCACCCTTGTGCTGCTAATAATATTCGTGAGAGCCCAATTCTTCCAAAACTCGGCCGCCTGACCCTCATTAAGATTTTTAATAATATTTGACCCGATTCCACCGAATTATCACTCATCAGCCTCCATCTCTGAGTATGTGTTCTCAGCTAAACCTGAATCACGCATCATGGTTCTAGGGGTGGATTTCATGATGCTTTCATAAATTTGTAAATATTTTGCATGTTTAGCTTCCACTAATCGTTGATCCACACATTCATCGGTATTAATCAAAACATAGAAACGACGATTAACCATTAATCCTTATCACTCTCTCTGTCTGGCCTACCCAATCCTCCGCTCATCGAGAGCAATATTTACGACATAACACGAGAAAGCACGGATGCATTACTCATCTCCGTAGTCCTCTGAATACAAGAACTCAATGAAACTCAAATCTGCCCCACTCACCTCTCTCGCCTGGTCATCTGTATAAAACTCATCACGCTTTCATTAATATGGAAATACTTTGAACGTTTTACAATCAATCATCGCTCATCCCCTCACCCATTGGAACTAATCATGACCTTGAAGCCCCGATTTACCTATAATAATCATTAATCGCATCCAACTTCTTGACATATGTGCGCTTTCATATTTCAAGCAATGAACTTGCGTTCTAGCTGTATATTTTACTATCATTACAATAAAAAAAACACCTGCTCCGACGGTTGCACCCTAGCTGAATCCCCCCCCCCCACCTTGCCACGTTACGTTGCCAGCCCCTTCTGATCATCTCATCTGCTTGAACCCACGACTCTCACCTCTCTCGCCTGGTCCTCCGTGTGGATCTTGTCGTACTGATTGACGACTGACGTCGTCGAGACGCGGATCGACGTCAGCGACGAGGCCGAAGACGACGACGACGTGCAATCGCCACCGAAGAGGGCGCGCAGTCGAGAGGACCCCTGGAATCATCAGCTTAACCAGGCCAAAGAAGAAAACAGGTAAATTCTAGATAAGTCATTTTCAGCCTTTCCGCCTGCCACCTCCGAGCTCCAAGCTCACTTGAACTATGCTCACTAGGGTCTGTGGTTAATCATCCCTGGTAATCGATTGGAAAAAATCAACATTTCAACAACCTGCCAATTTCGGGTATCGCACTCGTTTCAATTGATATTTCCGATATTGATATTTCCGTGGATCCCTTACAATTACGAATTCAAGGCGAGATTGCAGTGCACTAATGTAATGAGAACGACCCGCTGCTATCGTGCAACACCCCTACCTATTATGCCACTGCCAAGGATCAGTTACTAATGCCATAGAGAGAGCCATTCCATCTCTCACCTACCACTACCCGCTACACTCGTGCAGCACCACTGCCTTATGTTGTTGATTTTGGACTTATTATTAATATTCTTCTTCCAAGTTAACAACAACCCCCCACCTGCGGCCCGCGCAGCTTCGGCATGCCGCCCATCGTTGAGGCGAGCCGCGTCGCCGACCGAATCGACGCCATCTGGAATCAATAGATTACGGTAATAGAGGGTACGGAACGCGGCAAACAAAGAGTACGGTAAGTCACTACGAATCGACGTCATCTGTAATCAATGGATTACGGTAATATAGGGTACGGTAAGTATCATGCGAAGGGATATCCCCAGTGAAAAGCCAGAGCGCTTCACTAAACTAACGGGTAGCGATTATCATTTTCTACATCCTTCCCTTACAACACTCACTTACATCTAAAGCGGCCATGCCCCATAATTGTACAAATTACAGTAGAAACATCGCTGCGAGTTACAATAATCACCACTCACCACAGAACGGGAGTGGAGGGCAGGAGGGGAGGGCGGGCGGAAGGCAGACCCAGTCGGGGGGCGGAGAGACAGGCGCGGTGGCCCCTTAATCGTTTTTGATAATTTAGCTAATTTTGAAAAATGAATCAACAACGAATTGGAGCAATGCATCTTCAACCAGCGTATCGCTGAAACACCACTCCTGCGCGCTTTTTGCACAATGAAAACGGGGGAGGGGGGGGGGCAGAACGCGCGGTTGAGACGAACGAAGAATCAGAGTGACAAAACAGAGCACTCTCTATTTTTGCGTAGGAGAGGTTTCCACGAACACACAGTTCAACCAGAGATCGACCGGGACCACAAACAAACAGCACGAATACAAACAGACACAAGTATCTTCGACCGCTCATGACGGATCGTTGAATCACCACATCACCGGAAAAATTATGAATACTTTATCAACATATCCGTACAACAAATTATTACCTATAACACAACGCAACCAATCGATAACCATACAATTGATCTACCCACAATCATCTAATATCCACCTCTTCCTCTATACCCTCCTCCTCTATATCCTCCCCTTCCCCCTCTTCCTCCTCCTCCTCCTCGACCTCCTCTCGAATCGTCGTTGCCCCAATTGCCCGTCGATCGATGCTCGTACTCACGACGCGTCTGTAATCGATAATTAGAGTGGTACGGTATTGATAAAATCAATAATAATCGAAATCGCAAAACTATTGAAGTTACAACGAAGCTGGCCATTCATGAAAGTCTCGCAACGCGCATTCACCTAGCTCTAGCACTATCTCATCTCAGCAATCAATCTCTACATCCATCAACCGTAACCCTCGCCTATCTACCGTATCCCCCCTGCTACCGTACCTGCTGCTCCGCACTCATCCTCTGCCCATCGCCTCCTCCTCTTCCACCGTATCCTCCCTGCCCTCCTCTTCCTCCTCCTCCATGGCCCCTATCGCCGCCTCTTCCTCCACTGAACGTGAATCCTCCGCCTCTTCCGCCCCTTCCTCCTCCGAAGCCGCCTCCACCTCGACCGTCTGGAAAGAATGAGCCGTTAAATAGGAACATGGCAGACATTGCTTGGATTGGACTAATTGTAAGTGACATTAAGTTTTTTTATGCCAAAAGGAGAATACGAAAATTGCATTGAAAGTCCGGGTTCCATCGTATTCTCATATAAATCCTGAAATAACGTCATCGCATGTAGCAGCAGCGAATGAAGACCAAAATCGAGAGAAATGGATTAAATTTTTTATTGGCAAACTTCAAGGCTCTACTGGCCACCCTGTTCCACTCAAACCATAAGGATACATTGAAGCGCCAGTTTCACAGTTACCAAATATTTCGCGCATCCGCTCACATTGATTATTTATTGCATTGATAGTACGCGACAATCCCATTGAAATCAAACCTACGAATCCAGCTTATTCTTCTAACAAACTCTGCAACACCTAAATACTCTTCGCAGCTTTTTCGCAGCACATTCCACGCTTACCCCAATTTTTGTTTTATTGTAGTTATTCCAAATGCACAGACAAGACAATGGATTTGTATATTTCACGCTATTGTCATAGTATGCCCAAAGCTCAAAACTCACAATTATTTTCGAAACTACGGATTCAGCATACCATTCTGTCAATACACGGCTTTCTCTGATCAATTTTCCAATACTCACAGCAAGGTGTTTTCTGGTTCCAACTCACAATTGTTATCGAAACTCCTCGGATTGGGCAGGTCCGTCTCGTTCGGTCGTCCGCCCCTATCCGCCGGTCGTTCCGCGAGTGCCGACGGGTGGAGCGAGGAGCGCGGCAGGCGGACGGGCACGGCCTGAGAGGGCGGAAGTATTTGAATGTCAATTGATTTTTTTTCAAGCCGAAAAGCAAATCACATTGAAAATGCGCACATCGACCTTTCTTTCAATGTCACGTGAAACCCTACAGCTCCTTAGAAAAAAGTACAACTTTTTAAAAAAATTTTAGGAACGGATCACGCGGACGGAGACACGGAGAACTGCTAGAATGGCTATCTATCAAGCGATGTAAAAAAATTTTTACGACCCACACAGGCTGCATTGAAACTGCGCTCATTAATCTGCCTTTCAGAACGACACTACAATGATGTCATTTTCGAATACGTTTCTTGTAAACCACCTGATTGCTCGGCTTATCATAGCACACTTTACCCCGTGAATTCGCTTACTTTCTTGATAAATTCTACTCAACACAATCTTCGTTTCTCACCTTCCTGATAATCAAATTGCTCTGGCTTGCAACCAATACATCGTCGTATTCGCTTCCAAATCCCTATCACAGCCCACTCTTTTCATGCCACTGACCTTCCTAATACTTTCACTCCAGCCAATGATTCTAACGCTTTTCTTCCATTCAATGCTACTGTCACCCGGTGAATCTACTTTTCTCACCTTTCTGATAATCAGGCTCCTCTCACTCGCAGCCAGCAGCTCGACCACTCCGGGCGGCTCGAAGCGCGCCAGCTTCTCCTTCTGCGGCGCCGACTGCGCCACGATCGCCGCCTCCTTCCGACGGATCTCCGGGTTACTGTAATGGGAGAAGGTTACGGTAGCAGAGACAATGGTCACGGGCAATTATTAGACCCTGTCGCAAACGCAAGAATGTAGTTGCAACACCAAACACAATTCAGGCACAAGTCCTATTCCGGATTCACTAGCGCTACAAGCAATTGCAATTCTGATCACGCCGATAGACGCAGATAAAAACCGCAGATAAAAACCCACAACAGGAACGACTCCATAGTGACCTAATACAAAACATATACAGGTGAGATTCCGGATTCACTAGTGTAACATGTCATCACAATTCTGATCACGTCAATGAACGAGAGAGTAGTTAATGTTGAACTCGCAACAGGAACTTGGTGACCTCACAAACCCAATTCGCAAGTACCATTCAGGATTCACTCGTCCTTCAAACTAGGGCGACTTTAATCAGACCAATGTACTCAATCGAAATGGAAATAGAACTCACAACAGGAAGGATTCCATGGTGACCTCGAGCCGCTTGAGCAGGTACAGGTTGCGGAGGCTGAAAATGCACTTACTTATTAATTTATTATTCTTACTGATCAGTGAGAACTCAATATTGCTTTTCTTTAAATCTCATCCCTTTGGCTACCCACTGCAACCTCATTCTCCCAGCTGCGTAACCAACTCTCCATCGGGAAAAAATGAACAATAATTGAATCATTTGTTTAGCTTCACAAATGCATTGCTGCCCTATGCTTCTTCCTTGCTATCTCTACCACTTGCTACCCAAATTCAAACTCGATACACTTGTTCGTCTCCTAACCTAGAATAGGCCCAATTAAACCTTATTTGTTGTGAACCTTTTATCTAACCGGAGTCACTACCACAGTATACCGTCTTTCCTTATTTCAACCCGGCCCATCCCTGCGTCACCGCCTCCCCCAACCAACCGGAAGTCATGGCCGATCCGCTTCGCCACTGCCTCCACGGCCGGCCATCGGTGCGGCTCGAGGGCCGCGGTGAACAGCGGCGCGGGACGCGGTGCGGAGAGACGGGAGACCTGGAAATGGAACTTATCTACTTTAGTGCAACGGTAGTACAAAGCGAAATGGAATTGTGAAGACAACAGCTGCCAAGCTACATGCTTTCCCTGCTACGCGAATGCGCATGCTCCAAAACGTTCCATCTTTTTAGACATTTGCTAGGGAAGGAATTAGCAAACACCTAGCGTTTCTCATCATATTACCATCTCGCAACCTCATTGCACCTACTTCTTACTCATTTCATACTTGATTTCGAATACACTAACAGCAAGACTGTAATTGCATGAAAATAATCTGGGAAGCTACATTGCGCTCGAGCAACCCAAAAACGCGTGCTCCAAAACACTTTTTGGTCATATTTTACAGGATTCTTCTTCAAAGCACTACCGATTTCATTATCCAGGTCATATCAACACCCTGCAACCTCATAGTATCTAGGTATATTTTAACTATTTCACAAATTTAAAATTTAATTAATCAACTAATCAATCAATCAACCACCAACCTGCTCGCCCATCCTCCTCACGTACTCCTCCGGCCGCTCCTTCCCTCCGATCGGCGCCATGCCCAGCGTCACGGCTGCCGCAGCCACGCCCACCGCCAGACGGCTGTCCGAACTCTGGAAATGTTTATTTGTACTTAAAATATAATTTTTTTATGAAATCGGACCTCGAGAACAATTGACGACCAACTGCCAGCGAGAATATCAATGCAGAGAGAGAACGCAGTTTCCAGGCCGAAATTGCACTCTCGGGAAATTAGGACGCTCTATTTGATTGTATTCGATTCCGCGGAAAGATGCCATTGAGAGTACGAGTTAGCAGATATCAACAGCCACTCATTGGTAGATGCAGGGAAAGCTACTACTTTTTTTTTTGAAACGACGGCCATAAAGCAATTGTATCACCAGCGTGATGCTTACATTTGAGGAAACGCAGAGGCCGCGATCCGACTAGTTTGTCAAACAGCTGATTCAAGCAATGTCGAGGTTTTCAATCATATCAAAGCTCAATTTTTCAATTAATTACATTAATTAAAATAATAAATAATACACTCACCGTCGACGGCTTCTGGAGTCGCTCGACGGCCATCAGTCGCGCGCACTTCAGCTCGTCGAGCATGAAACGGATCTGGAATGGAGTAATTGTAAATGATCATCAATTTCTTTATTCTTTCGACAAGGTGTGGGATATTTGGATTGGTGGTACTGGTGATGATAGAACAACCTCATAATTTTCCTTATTCGATTTTTCCCACTGGGACGGCTGATGAATTGCTAAACGAAGATCCAAGGAGTAAAACATCGCACCATGAAACATCGACTTTCCTTGACATCACGAGCCAAAACCATCAATCATGTCTACAAGATATACCACACCATTCTTGATTGTATTCGAAATTGCCCCTCCCATATGACCAGTAACCTCCTCGTTTCCACACTAACATAAATTTTACATGTTATGTTAGATCAGCGCAAAAACGCCAATGTATTTTCCTCAATTCCATTTCAAACCAGCTAATAACGCAATTTGTTAAGTACTAATTCCGTACTTTCTCGCAGTAAGCCTAATCCTAGTGTATACTGCTCACCAGCAACTTCCTCGCGTTCTCCGTCACGAACCTCTCCTCGATCTTCCCGCAGCACAGCGAGTCGTACGGGCAGTCTAAACGATGATAATTACTAACTAATTACTAAATAAATTATTAAGATAATTCATCGTGTTGCAAATTGAGTACTTTACCGTAGGAATTGGATTTTATAACGACGAAATGGACGAGATTCAGAAACTCGAGTAATCACTTAGCTATGTTCCCTCATGGAAACCGGAGATGCGCGGGTTTTCAAGGTCTGCAATGGAAACCTTAATGGACCGCAGAATAAAAACTACAGCAGCGACCACTCCACTAGCTTTTCGAATGGTCTAAACTTTAATAATTACCTCTAATCAATATAATTAATTATAACTATCAATTAATTAACAAATTAACGTACCAATCTGGGCGAGGAAGGCGCTGAGGTCATAGAGGAAGGAGGTGAGGGCATCGCTCGAGGAGGGTACGACCAGATTCGCCTGAATATACGACAGTGTAAATTATTAAAGCAATGCTCTGCGTCGAATGAAAGAACACTGCTAGGCTAGGCAATCGGGAGCATCCTGCATTATTCATTGCGGAGCGCAACCGGAAGAACACGAATGGCAAATGAAAAGCCAGTGGATTGGTTCACCTACCGAAAAAAAACAAATTCATAAAACAGATCGTACCTCCTCGGACAGCTCGTAGAGCACGCGGATCTCTCCTCCGATCAGCACGAGCAATCGGGCGAAGTCCGGCCCGTCGAAGCCGTCCCTGATCGCCGGCCCGAAGTCGTCGCCGCCAAACTCCGCCGCGAGCCTGAAAACATCATTTATGATGCAAAACCCGCCATATCGTTCATCACAACGGCGTTGTCTGCTATGACGGAGAGACAGAAGGGCACGTTTTAGCCGATTTATATGAGGCGAAGGCCAGCTTATCGCGTGTTCTAGTGTTTACATACGCTCTATCACGGCTTTAGAAAGTCATAGAAAATGCGAATTTGAGAGAGTCAGGAGAGTTATCGGCTTATCATACGACTCTCGTCGATTTGCATGCTCTTTCATCGCCAAATAGCGCTTTAGAGTACGCAAAACAGCGAGAACGCGACAAAGCGGGAGATTATCGGCCCATCTTATCATTTATCGTCGACAAAACTCGCCTGATCTTCGCAAAGAACGGGTACACTTCTCGGACTTTGCTCTGAACAATAAACGGTGCTTTTTTGTTGCTTCAATAATGTAAATTTGGCTAATTAGGGCCTTAAAGTTAGTAATTTCACTCACCCGTGCAGGTTCTCGTGCGAGAAGCAGTCGGTCGAGCCACCCATGCGCTGTAATGGCCAAATTGACGAAATATTTAAAGAAAAACAAGAAAAAAACGGAAATGATATCATGAAGATCAGGCAGTTATTGACATTGGCTTCAATATGATCGATAACGCGGCCAAGAGGGGCGGAAGAGACACAGCTGCGTCGACTGGGCGCGTCAGATAAACAGATTTCAGCGATGATCCATTGCAAACACAACAAAAAAATCTTGGAAGTAGTACCCGCGACGCGAGCCGCTTTGCTTTTGCGTCCGGGTGAACATTTATCGGTGGCGCAGACTTTTTAATTTATTTTTGTTTATTTTTTTATTATTAAAAATTTTATTGCTTTTTTGTCTGTTCATAGATATTAAATAATCTGTCAATAAAATATTCGGCATTCGATTTCAACGTTGAATTTGGAGGCAATTTATACTTTCTAGCGACACAGTAATCACATGAATCAACCGTATTTTCCCAAGAATATCGATTGATGAAACATCACCAACTTGTTTCTCGGTACACCATTACAGCACCGCGCTTTCTCGAGCGAGCGACGGCAAAAATGGTGGAGATTTGAGTGTAGATAAGAAGGTCGAAGAGTGTCTCTCTCAATTTCCCGTACTATCTCGCTCTGTCTGACTGGGGATGGATCGTGTCGATCGAGGGGGGCTGCCCATTCTTTTCGACCAGAGTAGTAGACTCTGTCGATTCACTGCCATTGTGCTTTCTTTCGATCGTGTTCGTATTTTCCGCTCGTTTTCTCTCAAAATTAACCACCTCACCGCTCTCAACTGCTGAATAGTCTTGATCTGATCGTAGTTTCTCAATCGAAATCAAATTGTGCTCGGTTTAGTCCAACCGATCCTTAATGTCATATGACTAGGTCTGTCATCATTCGCATCGCATCCTCGTGATATTCGGCAGTTTTGATGTGCGAGCGCGTAAAACTTCAACTTTTCATCATTGAAACTATCAAGTCGGATCCAGATGGCGCTCTTTTCTTCTCTACCTAGATGCGTCTCTACATAGAGCATCCTTTACGAGATAGATACTATTTTTTCTTGTAATGCACCGCTCTTTTCTCCGATCCAACTAACTACTGCACAAAGTTCAGATGCCCCACCTCCTCATCTCCACCCAGATGCGTCTCGAGTGCGGGCCGACCTTCGTGGGAGACAAGGATAGTGATGAGGAGTTGATGGAGTACCTCCAGGTTGGCGAGAATGCATGTCTACGTTTTGACCATGAGAGAGGGCAGGGAGTGCGAAATGCATGGAACGAAAAAATGAGGAAAATGCGCGTATATCTACAGCTACCAATGTGATAGCACTGAATGGCAATCGTTTTCGAAATCTTTATCCATCGAGACTTCAGGATGAAAACTCTCTGCTTATTGCGTTCTGTTCCAGTGGCTCCTGCGAAAAGAGAGGAGATGAAATGAAGAGAGGGCTAACTGCCAAGTAGGGATGGCAAATGTAGAAAAAAATTCCTCATTCTTTGTTATTTCTCTCCGAGCGGACCGGTGAGAGTGAATGCGAACTGAGGAGTGTATTCTCTTCTCATATCACGCCTGTCACCTAAGGTTCGAGCGAAATGAGAGGGCGGGTGGCACAGAATGAGAAATTAGAATTGCTTCAAAAGCTGTTTTCGGGGTTCAAATGATATTTTCGTGAAAATTACATTTAGACAGACCCCCATCAACTTTTTGAGCTCTATCCAATGGTATATTTTATTTGTGATTAAAATTATTTTTAACATTTTTCATATTGAGAAAACTAGCGCAAAGGACCAAACAATTTTTGGACAGAGCGTAGGTCAAGCCTCAAAAAGCTTAACTCCAAAATCCTGAGTCGTAGAATGGTGACAGGCACATGCTACAGCCGTCCAAAGCACGCGAGAATACGGTAATCCCCCTCATTCCTATCCCCACACCGCGCTCGCCCGCCAAGGCACGACGAATGATTCCTCTTCCACGAAACAGGGTTATGTTTCAGAGAAGGAATAAATATCCCAGTTCTGGTCGAAAAGAGTTCCACCCGCTCACATTATAAATGAAAAGTATCGAATCTTATTCTATCCTTGAAGCATAACCAATACGCAGTAATTCTGAGTTGAAGAGGAATCATTCGTCGCGCCTCGGCTTGTGAGCGCGGTGTGGGGAGAGGAATGAAGGGGATTACCGTATTCTCGCGTGCTTTGGATGGCTGTAGCATGTGCCTGTCACCATTCTATGACTCAGGATTTTGGAGTTAAGCTTTTTGAGGCTTGACCTATGCCCTGTCCAAAAATTGTTTGATCCTTTGCGCTAGTTTTCGCAATATGAAAAACACATATTATAAATAATTTTAATCAAAAATAAAATATACCATTGGATAGAGCTCAAAAAGTTGATGGGGGTCTGTCTAAATGTAATTTTCTCGACAATATCATTTGAACCCCGAAAACAGCCATTGAAGCAATTCTTATTTCTCATTCTGTGCCACCGCGCGCTCGAACGATAGGTGACAGGCGTGATATGCCAGCCCTACTGCCAAGGTTCAGGCCGCTCCCCGCCAGCAGCTCGGCCAGTCCTTCGTCGAGTACGCCACGGACCTCTCCCCGAGGGCGGTGCTTGACCTGCTGGAGACGAGAGGGTGGAAGGTCGTGTCGATGTGTGGCATTGGTGAGTCCGGAGAAAAGGATAATACGGTTGTCCATCGGGTAAGATCAAGAACTTTCTAGGGAAAGAGGGATAAACTCAAGGATTACGGCAGACCTGTAGGCCACTAAGCTAAACGAAACTGTAGTCGTGACTATTTTCAGGCCAAACATGCGCGTGGACACTGCACAAAGCCGATTAGATGAGTATCTAGAAAAGACATAATCGAAAAGGAACCAACGACTTTGATGAACCCTTGCATTACACGACTGCTGGCTCGATAAAATCTTTCTAATCTCATCGGTATTGAAATGATTGACACTCCTACATTCCCTCTATGTATACCACAGCCAAGGACAGGTGAATAATGGAACTCGATCTGATTCATCTCACTTCTCCGCTTGGGAGTGACTCAGTATCGTCTCAGACCTTTTCCGACTTTCTTTCAAAGCATTTCGCTCTTTCCTTCTTCAGATGCTATCCAATTCTATGTTTCGTAATGAAGAAATGATCTGCATGCGTGGTCACAGGCGATCTAGATGACTGCGCTCTTGCTCGTCCATTCTTCCATCACTATTTACTCTCCATAACAGTACAACCAGCTAATTAGATGTCCATCGCTCCGCCAACTCTGTTCCTTTTCGTGATGCCATTAACCATTGTCGAGCTTTTCACCTGGTCTGAAACCGTTTAATCAATCAATCAGATGCCCTTCCTCCTCATCCGCGGCGCCTTTTCCCACACTGGGGGCGATCGCTCCTTCTTCTCTGTCGACAGTCAACACCATGCGTCGATCAGGCAAGCACTGGGTGTCAGTGATTTTAACTTTTTTGTTACGCTACATTTTCAGAATTTTCAAAGCATAACGTCTTGAAATAATTGTTCCAGGTCCACTACTTCGACTCCACCACCGACCACAACGACACCCTCTCCGTGTCCCTGTCAGCGAGGGCGATTCTGGATCGACTGGCCAGAGACTGGAGAGTGGTGGCCATGGCTGGATCGGAAGGTTACTATTGTACATTTTTGCTCAGCTCAGCTCAGCAGCTCTGTCTCTTCATTCTCTCTTTCTCGACCTGCGGACAGAACGACCATTAAAGGGGGACAGGCACGAAGCGAGAGAGAGTCATCTTAGCCAGAGGGTATATTGGGAACGCTCTCTCCATTTCGCACGCTCTCTCGCTCGTTGCCTGCACCGCAGGGTGACTTGGCACACAGCCAATTGATCATATCTCGGTTTGAACTCAAAGTGATACACGTCAGTTCAGGCGCGAGTAAATTCTACATTAGCTGAGACAAGCGGCAATAGGGCTCCTGCGCCGACCGGGTGTCGAACCCCCGACATCGCGATACGAAATAGAAAAACTTACCTCCACGCCACGTTGGCTATGTAGGAAGCGCTCTAGAGTGCTTGCCATTTCTAGGCAAATTGGCACCGCATGGATTGGGAAAGGGCGGCTGGATTAGGGAAGTCGGCATGGTGTTGTGTCATGGCTAAAACTATTTGACGGATATGGCTCCACATCTAATGCCGTTTTTGAACTGATGTGGATAGTCTGGGAGTTTCGAAAGTGTAATCGGGTAACGGCGATCCATCATCTCACGTCGAGAGCTCAGTTAGCCAGATATTCGTGCCTATGCCCCTTTAATCATTGGAATCACATTCACCTTTCCGGGAAAATATATATGTAGAACAAAAAGATTTCCTAGGTTGATCCAAACACTGGAGATATAATTTCTACCGTAATCGATACTGATTACTGTATTGCAGCCGGCAACTTCTACACGTGGACGCTCGAGCATCGTTCATAGATGCTCATCTCATACTAACTCGCATTGTGTGATAATTGAATGTCACTTGAGCAAAGTGCTATTGATATATTGCTCAAATAAAGAATTCAAATATCGAAACTCGTAACAATGTTGTATCTATTTTCGTCAGATCGTTTTCTTCTCTGTCTGTTATTATGTTGTGAACTTTGCGGGAACATTCAGTGAAACAAAAAATTCTATGAAAGTACATGTAAAAATGAAGGCCCTTACGAAGGTTAACAGCGTGCGATAATTTCGAAATTATTTAAATTATTTTAAAAAATCACTTCATGATGGCTATTGAAATTACGATACATACCGTAATACTCGTTCAATAACCTGTTTATAACCATCTCGCAATTTGTTTTCTCTGCTTTCTCGATTTTCCATTTCTTGCTATTAATTTGTTTGCCTTTTTCCACTTCTCTACGACCCTTCCTTCCATTTCTTGTTTGAAATTGTCAAGCGTGCGGTAAATATACTCAAATGCAATCGAATTTATGTATTTCGTTTCTGCTAGTTCTTTCTTTTTGCGATCTCGTCTGGTAATAAATGTTATACGCTGAAAAATTAAATGTCTCGTCCCATGTTTTGCCCATAACAATAAATAGATTATCAGTTGGGTCGAGAAGTGAGAGAGCGCTGATCTACGTATCAACTTTATCCTTGACGAATTGTGCGCAGGTATTACCTTGTCTAACCAGCGCGAAAGCGTGGCCTATTGATTGAGATTCTGGCAATTGCAGTGAATGGCGTCGATCGCCGAATATCCGCCCGTGGTTGTGCAAGAAATCGCGAAGAGGCTGGACCACGCGACGATCAAATCGATGAAACTGGTCAGTCTAATCTCCGACTCACTAAAATTTTAATTGAACTCAGTTCATCAAATAACTATCATGGCTAGTTGACCAATCCATGATCCTCCGTAACTCTCGGTTTCTATCGGTATCAATCGATTCTCAGACGAATCGTCACGTCTACAACGCCCTCACCGATTCCCTTCTCTGGATCGATCTCTGCGAGAGGGACAAGTGTGCAGTCCCGTCGATGGAATTCAGAAAGAGTCTCGCAGAGGAAGCAGAGAAGAATAAGGTGAGTTATTAATTATTATTGTTGTATAGAGGGATGCTCCCTCTCCTCTGTAGTCAATTACCGTATTAGCTGACGTGCACTAAGCAGGCCCCTCTCGCCCTCTTCCCCATTTGCATACGTGCGGATCAGCAGGTCTCTCCTTCTCCCGCCTCTCTTCCCCTATTGATCGTCTAGTTGTCTAGCACCGCCCCTCGATTTGCATAGAGCGCGCGAGTGCGTCGCCTCTCCCTCGCCCCTCTTCCCGCAGTCTACCCCCGTTCCGTGCTAGGGGAATGTGACTCCTCTCTCTTGTCCTGTTATGTGGATAAACCTTGCTATCCCCTTAGACCTCTGTGTATTGGGACAAGGCAGGTACACAACAGTGGCGTTCAGTCTCGTACTCA
>LS556001.1:319738-344297 GCA_900490775.1 Pristionchus maxplancki | reverse complement strand
CTGATCGAATCCCTTGTCCCTTGCACACAAATAAATCGATTACTTCTCAATTCATTTATCCGTCATGTTCAATTTTACAAAATGAAGCGATAAAGTTGCAATAAAAGTGTGAGTGTGAGTCATCTCAAGAGATCGAAAAATATACAGCTGGTTACGCATACAATTGGGTCGAATAAAACTACGCGAGACTGGATATGCTACAACAAAGTGAGGATCGAGGATCACCAAGCGAACGATCACAGATCGAGATCAGAGTACATGTATGCATGTGAGTAGGGTAATAATGGGATTACGGTAGGTAAAGGTAAAGGTAAAGATAAAGGTACATCCCGACTTCGAGACTGGGCTCGCGGGAGGACACTGCTGTATCACGGTAGGTTACGGTACCTAATCTTCCTCCTCGAAGACGCTACGGTAGATGGCGCCGGTGTATTCTGCGCCGTCGTCCTCGGCCTCCATCGCCTCGGCGTCAAGGCCCATCTGGCAATTGTTGCTTATTAATCGATCATTAAACAATCATTTTCAATAATTATAATTATCTAATTATTCACCTCCTCGCAGACCTCGCGCAGCTCCTGCAGTCGGCCGATCGACTCATTCAGCTGCAATATTGAAAAATTGATAACCCGGTTATTTCTCGCCGCATCGATATCTCAAAGCATCAACCTATTCAAACTTCCTAATATTGGTAGGAGAGTGCATCAAAAACAAAACTAGATATGTACAACAGCCTCAAAGTCAAAACTCATCACTCTCACCGCAATCGAATTGCAAAATCCTGACCTTATTCGTGTGCAGCTCCAGGAGGGAAACCGCGCGCTCATTGCTGCGCACCGCCTCGTCCAGGCTCACCTCCATCCTGCGATCGATAAATTTAGACCTACCGTAAACCTTTATAAATTATCAGTCAATAAAGCTACAGTACCCTACCGTATCCCCCCCCCCCACCAACTCACGACTCGTGTAGCTGTCGCCAGTACTCGGCACTCTGCTCCACCTCCTCGAGTGACTCGCCAGGCACCGCCACTCTCGCGGGGGAGGGAGCGAGAGAGAGGGACGTCTGCGACGAGTGATCCACATGAAAAGGAGAGAGCGTGTACGATGAAGACACCGTTCCAGGTTCATTACGAAATCTTGGCGAAAAAGCAATACTATCAATATGATTTCATCATCAGAAAACATTATTTGGAACTAAGCGGTAATATATAAATATTTACCCTGATGACATCCTGCGTCGCCTTCTCTGCAGTGCGCGGGGAGGAGGACGCGCATATCGGACCCTGCAATCGATTATCATTTATGAATTGATTTCCAGACATCGGCGCTATAAAATTATGATATCCCACACCGGTCATAATGGTTTCCTTGAAACATTAACGTATTTGGCTGTTAAACATTGTATTTTTGAACAAAAAAAACAACCTCGAAGGCGCCGATGGAGAGTGCGGGCAACGAGGGCTTGCGGTTCTCCTGCAATTGTCGATTTATTGAGGATATTGTAGATCTTTAGCCTGCATTGATTAAGATTGCTTTGGTTAGAGCATCAAATTCGTGCATAGGCACTTTTCACCAAGTTATGCAATAAAACACGAGCGCTTCTCCACTCTCCAGGCACATACACCGCACAAGCGATGACTCATCGCTCTAACCCGGCTCGACTAGGGTGCGCTCTCACACGTCCCTATATCAGAAGGTTGTGAAAGTGTGGAAGAGAGCAGGTCCGGAATCGGTGGGTTACCCTTGAACCTCAAGAAATTCCCTCCTTGTGAGGGAGAACCCCTCCCATCGGAATAACCTAGACCGCTTTTTTTGCCGTTTTTGCCAACATTTTTGCCTTTTTTCAACTAGTAAACGAGCGTTCCCTTTAATGGGTATTAGTGTGCCAGTGTTTCCATTGTCAGTAATAATGAGGCATGCAAGTAACCTGAATGACCTGTCCGACACCCGGCTGCAGCTTGTTCTTCGCGGATACGGTACTCTTGAGGCCCTTGATGCCCAACGCTTCCTGGGGACGATTCGAGTTCGACGAGGAGAGACCAACACGGAGCGAGGACATATTGAAGACTGAATTAATTGAATGTTATGACCGAAATTAACACGAGACTCGAAAAAAATAGTAGGTCAGGTATAGAAATCGGCCATTAACCGATATATGAACAGCAAAAGAAAAAATAGCTAGCAAAATATTTATACTGGGATTCGTACAGAAAATTGGACAGCATGAAACATGAAAATTTGCACAGCGTGAGAAAACCGAAGAGATCAATAAACTGTACAAATACGACCTATTATCACAGATTTGCCTACAGTACTCTACTCTGATTCCTGATCGTCTGATTCGTCCAAGCGCTGGTAGCTGTTATCGTACTCTTCTTCCTGAAAAAGATTGACGAATTAAAAGCGAAAAGAAGAGCTAAAACAAAAAAATTCAAAGATATATTAAGAAAACAAGAGCACAACATACATCATCATCATCCTCCGCCACTTCACTCCCTTCCTCGTCCTCCTCATCCTCAACTTCCTCCTGTCCCACTCCAACCGCCTTTTCTTCTTTGCACTCCTCGCTGTCTCCCGCCTCGCCCCTCGCGGTATTCGCCCGCTCACTGGCAGTGTAGAAGCGGTCCCATCTGAAGAGGAGAGACCAATTAATAAAGGTTTGAAGATTCATCACAATAAAATATAGAAATGGATTCCAAGGTAATGCAGGAAAAACTGATCCTACTCACTGTATTTGATTCTGCAGCAATTCATCCGCAGCTGTGAACGAACGGAATGAGATCTGGAAAGCGAGGAATTTCGAAAATATTGAAATGATTTTAAGAACAATACTATTACCGATAATTAATTATAAAATGAGAAAGTGAAGAAATAAATAGTTGCCAACCTCATCGGCGCTCTCATTGAGCTCGTCCGTGAGCTCTTGTCGCAAAGCGCACGCGCGCTTCCAGAATCTGCAAAAATTTTAGTAATTAATTTAAGAATTGTAATAAATAAGAACACAAATGTTTTTAGTAAAAGCGAGCACTTACGTTCTCGCTTGATTCTCCTTATCGTAGTTACTCGAGGCGTCGAGGTCACTTTGGTCGATGGGGATGGAGATATCGCAGCTTGTCGCGGAATCGTTGTAGTCTTTGAACTGAAAAATAAAATCTAAGAGGCAGAAGCACAAAATCGGAACCCCATGGAACCAAGAGAAACGGGAAAAAGACTCAATGAACAAAAATATAAAATATAGCAAAGCAAACCTCGAAGATGGGATCGCATCCAATGCTGCAGGCAGATTTCGGCTTGACCGAGTCTTGTGACTCGTCCAAAACGGTGAACGACGTCTGCGAGTTTGTCGATTTTTTCCGGTAGATGTTCATTTGTAGCTGAAACGGGTAAAAGTAGAGAAAACAAAAACAAAACACTGATAATATCCAAAAAAAAAGCAAATAAAAATCAATAAATTTGCATAAAAACAAACGACAACAATCGATAAACGGTAGCTTCTAAAAGGACGCCGATGCAAATTCAAAAAGATTTAAATTGTATACATTCGCGGCAATTTTAGAGGCACACAATTTTAGGTCGCAAACGACTAGTTCCATGCGGGAGTTCTTCGCGCATGAAGCCTCCTCAGGGACTGGGTAAATGCCGGATGCCCCTCCGGCTGCGACAAGGTTTCTTGAGTCAAATTCTTGACCAGGGCCTTTTACATGGCTTTCATTGTTCCCTTTGTTTCCATTGTCTTCCTTGTTATTGTTGTTGTTTTTATCGTATTTTTCGATGCCTCACGAGGATCGTATCGCGGAGGAGGAGCAGCGTGCCAAGGATGGGTATCATCTCATCAGAATGCGTCTGGAACGCCTGCAGCAGAACATTGTAAGTGGCGTTATCGTAGATCTACTTTCTTTGGTTGTCTTTTTCAATGTTTTTGTTGCAATATTTATATATTTTATTTAAGGACAAGCCGGCGCCCATTCCCACCAAGAAGGATTTGATCCGAAAGCCGAAAGCCCCGCCTGAGTTCGTGCGCAACGTCGTCGGTTCGTCGGCTGCTGCGGGTTCAGCCGAATTCCACATCTATAGAAACAACAGGAGGAAGGTACGTATTGTTTTGATATATTTTTGAGGCTACCATTGCTTAGATGATTGGCATTGTTTTTCTAAGTCATGAATAACGGAATTCTCGCTGTCTGTTTCGAAATTCTTTTCTTATAGGAGCAAGAGCGCCTCGATTACATCGATAAAGTGGCCAAGATGGAGGAGGAGACGGAGAAGTACAAAAGCAAGCGGTATGTTTCATAATGTGTTTTGTATTTTCCCATTTTCCCATGATTTCGAAACTCGTAGACTATTGACGCATATTTTCGTAATGTGTGCGATCGATTTTTATCGCGTTTATCTACCAAAATATCATTGATTTGCAGTGAGATAGTGGAGAAGGAGGAGGCGGAGCGCACTGCGCGCAAGAGGATCAAGAACCAGAAGAGAAAGGAACAAGCGAAGAAGGCCAGATTGGCCGCCAAGAAGGGAAAGAAGGTCAGCATTTTTGAATTATTAAAATTATTTAATTACTCCTCATGCCCCTTGCTTGTGAAAAAAAGCGTCTATTTTTATTTTAAATATTAAAATGCATAATTCCAGACCGGATCCGACTCGGATTCCGACTCTGACGATGATGATGATGACGACGACGAGGAGGCGAGTGAGCCGGACGGAGGACGGGACGACGAGAAACCGGCTGCTGCAGCTGTCGAACCTGCTGCAGACGAGACGGAGGAAAGCAAGGAAGAGACCGAGGAGAGAAAGGAGGAATGAGTATTGTGTCGTGTTTTATTTCCAATTTATTCGGTTGTTTGTACATACCTCTACGATAAATGGTTCATGTTTCAACGCATTGTCATTATCGATCGATTGGTTGCACACCGTACTCATACCGCAAAAAATATTGTCAGTCCAAGATCAAGTACAGTAGCTTACAGTAACCCAGGGATGGACACCTTCTGGGGTCCGCGACTGTACGGTCGCTTCGATCGGGCGAACGACCGGGAGGAGAACATGATCCTCTGGGTCGGGGAGGGAATCATGAGTGGACTGAGGTGGGCCTTTTTCGTTTAAAACAACTGTCAATAGCCGGAAAATACCTAGTTTTTGGCCGCTTTAGGCTCTTTTTACGCACAGTTCTCAAAAGCGGAAGAAACAGGGCTGAAAATGGTACCTTATTCACTAAACGGTTGTCTATCGGGGGGCTCAAGCCACCGTTTTTCCCGTTACAAAGATGTTGTTTATTTATGACTACTGTGGCTTTCTTGGGCTTTTTTTCGCTGAGAACTGTAGACGCTGAGATTTTGTCTCGTAGGATTCTTGTTTCACCGCTCATTAAAAAATATGGAACTGCAATATTCATTTCTGATTGCATTTGGAGAAATGGCATAGATGATGCGGCATATCCGGTCCCGTAATCCAAATCTCTTGCCTAACGTCGCGAAGATTTCATTAGGGAATCTCGGCAGATTTCTTCCCTCGACAACATACAATGCGTTCATTTCCGTATGTGTTACGCGATGTAATAACACGAATTTCAGAGGACTTCACGGCTTCGCTCGACTGTTCTCGCCGCTCATTCTCGGGTATTTATTTATTTACCATATTTATTTTAAAACGAGACTAGATTGTTTCCTTGAAACCACTCGAAGAATAACTGCCCCATGTGGTTTTCTGAGGAGAAAATGCTATACCATGCATGCTATATCATGCTGCTTCCGGCAACGTTCGTCTAACAACCACACAATTGTCGAACCCGCGAATTTGTTCTCTGCTTTGGTATTACGGCTGCATTATTTATTTTATTAATTAAAATTATTAAGGTACGCGTACTCGCGCGGTTTCATCACGACGCCCTCTAGTCTGTACGGACTGGCGAGAGTTATCGCCCTCGCAGCAACGAGCGCCTATCTGGCGAGGTGAGCAATCGTCTGACTCTCTCATTTCGCAATGCTCTCTCCTTTCTCTAACTGGCGAGAGAGCATTGTGAAATGTGAGAGTCGGATCATTTCTCGAGGTGAGCGTTTACAATTTATCTGTCTGGCCAGATCATAGGGTGTTTCATCGAGTTATCAAGTATCGGCAGTTGATGGGATCACACATTTAGCATAACGAAGCAAATCCACCCGTAACTTCAAAGAAAATTATGCCAATCTAACGTGAATTTGCTGTATTGTCGCTCCATGATTCTGGCTCAATAACACATCTCTCGTAGGTCAGACAGAGCGAGAGAGCTTGTGAAATGAGGAGAGTGAGAGAATATTGCTTTTCGAGGGCTTGCCGCCGCCAATTGTCTAGTCGAGCATAAATTGAAGCTGAGAAACTGAAAATATCCAGAACGAATATTTGTTCCGGACTCAATTTCTGTTCGGCAGCAATTTCTGATTTGGAGAGGTTTTCGAATTTTTCCTATCACTCTCTTCCACTTTTGCGCTAATGAACCAGAGAAGAGGGCGTCAGAACTAGTTGTTAAACAAGTTGCCGCTTTGGGCACTTGCGTAAGGTTAACGTGGTAGATTTGTAGCCGGAACGCGTTGCGTTATTTTGTATTCAATGCTCGATTTTGCTTTTTCTCTGGCACTTCCCTATTGAGTTCGTTAACTCTTTGAGTGATATCAATAATGCTAATTAGTTAATCAGCTATTAATTGCAGATTCTTCGGTCGCTTTCTGGACAACGAGTACATGCGCTTCATCGAGGTGTGGCAGAAGGCGTTCGCGGATCCCGAAGCGAGGAACGAGCTGAAAAGGTACGGTGGGGGGGGGGTGTATCGATTGGTTTCCTGTTTCGCATCTGTTAGAGATTCCCAGATGATTCATTGTTAGGGGGACACTGAACTGTTTCACTTTTCGCTCCCATTTTTTCCTTGATTGCTGAAACACAAACTCGCCTTGAAATTCCTCCCGTTTTAGATGCCTATCTGCATTTGCGAAACCCCGCGCCAATGCGAATATCCGGCTTAGGCTTTTCGAACGCACGCACTTTACGCACTTCCGAAACGAGAATCGAGTAATTTCGTTTTGCTAGTAGTCGAGTTCATAGTTCTTCTTTCAATTCGTTCTGTTTTTTTTTATTTGTTTAAATAATTTTAATACCTAATTAAATCTTTCAGATACGACTACGCCCTGGCCGGTGCACCCGCTGATTTCGTGGCGCAGCCCAACGACAAGTTGTGGTGAGTGGGGAGGCATTCACTGAATTACAGACAAAACGTAGATGAATCATAAAAAAGGTTGAGTTTTCCTGGGGATACGAGGTTGCACAGTTTCGTGATAAGTGTGCTGAGGTTCGAAATGTATTGGATGTCGCGACTCGACGAATAAAATTCAATCCCCTATTTCCATTCCGATACATGAGTAAAATGTAGGCGTTTGTGAAGGTGAACGACCTAGTTTGACTTGGGACTAGCATGAACCTTCGGTACAAGTATCCCCTGTTGCAGGTACCTGCCGGCCGACCCCACGGCCTCTCGCAACCCGCTCACCCGACTGGCGGCCTATGCTGCAGTGCACTCGTTCGGCATCAGAATGCTGTACCCCGGTGAGTAAAGCTTTCATTCTTTGCATGTGAGAGATTGAGTAAATTTTTGCGTCGGCAAATTGTCATGTACAAGTTGTGTTTCACGAGGAGTTCATAGCAGTATGGAGAATGTGTCGTTCGATTTGATCACGACTGTCTTTTATATATTCTCTCTGCAATCTCTGCCTGTATCGTGGCACCATAGGGTTTCTGCCGTATGATAAACGTATACCAGTGAATGGTTTTGCAGTATAAAGGGCATATTCGGTGGAAAAAAGAATAAAATTATCTCATTCCTCAGGCGCGACCGGCATTCTGAACCTGATGCTGGGCGGGTCGCTGCGACAGGCGAGGAAGCTGGCCATCCAGAGCAAGGTGGGTACGGTAGGGATTGGTTACGGTATCGACATCTACTGATCGACAACTGACTTCTCTCCAGAGCGCGAAGCGAGCCGTGCTCAAGTCTGCCCGTGGCGATTACGTTGACACACTATTCAAGGTTGGTTGAGTTCAGAGGGAATCAAAGTGATGTAGGAACGTTGAAACATGCATTCGAAAAGACACGTTTGACGGTTTCCCTGTGTTTGTTTCTTGGTGAATTTCCCACAGCCGAATCAGCGATTCGGTGATTTCAGTTGTTGTATAGAATCGTTGCAACCTCCATTCACCATGCTCATTGAGTAGGAGTATTTCTCGGGTTACTCAATTAAAAAAAAAAGAGTTTATCATTATGCGATCTCCTGCTGACTTTCCTCCTTTAGCGCGGCTCCGGCTCTGAATTTATCACCAACGTATTTTTCTTTAGCGCGGCTCCGGCTCTCTGGCCTCCACTCTGGTCATCTGCTCGGAGGGCAACGCCGGCTACTACGAGATCGGCATCATGGGCACGGTCGAGGCGAGGGGGTACTCGGTGAGTAATACGATTGGATTTTGAGCCATTTGGGTCTGCCGCCGAGAGCATTTCACTACTCATCCGTGTGTAATGAAGTGCTCATGAAACAGTAGACTGTCTTTGTTTATAATTTTTTTACTTGGGATGGCACCTATGATTGCTTTACACTGTTGCCTTTTCTGAACTAGCATTCATGAAGCAAAAGAGTACCGGGTCTTAATCTGAACCATTGCAGATCCTCGGATGGAACCAGCCGGGCTTCGGCGAGAGCACCGGCGCTCCCTACCCGCAGCAGACTCTGGCAAGGTGAGTGTGTTGTTTTTCTGGGTTAGACTGAACCATTTTGAGGGTGAGGAAGATTTAAAAATGGTCCATGGAGGGGTCGTTAGAAGCTTGTAGTAGGTGATTGATGGCTGTACGGGAAGGATCTGATCCGCTGATGACTAGACTCCTGTTTCTCAACCCTTTCATCTCGAAGGCATCTGAGAATAAAGTAATTCGGTCAGAATGAATCTGATAAAACGATAATCAACAGGAAATTAGGAAGTTGAAATTTCTCACAGAGATGGGGTCCCGCTCAAAGTCGTGGAACCTTTCTGGTTACTTAGGACGCAATTTACAGTGCGGACGCGGTCTGGCAGTACGCGACTGACGTGCTGGGCTACAAGGAGGAGGACATCGTCCTGTTCGGTGAGTGGGGGGGGGGGCTAATTGATTGGTGAGGGTCTTTGGAATCGCCCTGAAAACGGTGGAAGTGGCGAAGTAGGCGATTTGAAGGTGCACGAGTGGCTGATGAGCGTAGGATGGTCGAGAGCTTTGATCATTTCTTGAAAGAGGCTAGAAACACTAAAAAAAAAGTGGTTGCTGGATGCATGGATAATAGAAAGCAATGAATTTGAGCAACGTTTCGATTCTGGTGAACGAAGCTACCGTAAAAGATACAAATTGTTCTTGAACCAAGAGGTTGCACTAGTACTAGGTATGCTTGAGAGAGCGATACATAGTCAATGTGAAGCAGTTGGTTTCTTCTAAACAAATAATATTATTAATATTTGCAGGTTGGTCGATCGGCGGTTTCCCGAGCACATGGCTTGCCGCGAACCATCCCAAGATCAAGGTGAGAGAGTGGAGTACGGTAGAGTTCGCCGGGTCAGGCTCCTGAATCAGGATATGATTTCGGTATCTGCAGGGTCTCGTGCTGGACGCGACGTTCGACGACCTGCTCCCGCTCGCCGAGTACCGTATGCCCGGGGTGAGTTATTCATTGATTGATTGTTTTATAGCTAGGTTAGGCTTGAAATACTAGATATGATGAGTTGCGTTTCGGGGTGACTATAAAAACATTGAGCCATTAGTGTTGCTTTGCCTAGTGAATAATAATAATTCAATTCAAGTTCGCCTCGTCGATAGTGCGCGTGGCCATTCGCGACTTCCTCAACCTGGACATCGCCGGACAGGTATGGTTGATCTTTGATCTATGAACTTTGAACCCTAGAATTATTGATCGTTGGCTAGTTCTTTTGATACCCAGACCGTAGTCGATCGAATTGCACGGAATTCGACGCGTGAAGCAGTGACAGTGAAACGGCGAATTGCTAGTGCGAATTGCTAGAGAGAGAACGGATTTTGCTTACGGTCTCTGAAACTGGTTTCTGAGCAGCAGTGCATCTGGTGTCTACTGTTTCCTGACACCTCCAGATCGATAATCTACCGTATTCCTTGCAGCTCGCCCAGTACACCGGCCCCGTTCGCCTCATTCGTCGCCTGCAGGAGGAGATACTCATCACGGATGAGGGAGGCAGCGAGGAGGAGAAGTGAGCGGTTTAATTTAATTTAATATTTTTATATTAGTAAGTAACTATAAAATTGTGTTTTGGAGGCACTAGTGTCATCAGTGCAACGAGATGTTGAATGTCCAATGATGGGTTCGGGTTTCACAATGAAGTGAAAGCTTCTTGGAGATGCCCTAATTCAATCCTCCCCACAACATCTCTTTGAAGAAAGTGAAAGTGATTATTCGCAAGCTCGTTCTGAACCACGTAAATGACGGATTTTTCTGTGTTTCAAGTTCACACGAAAGCCTCTCGGGGATGCTCCAAACCAATACACTTAGCACAGATCTTCAAACAAGAATTTGCAGACGCGCGACGAACCGCGCGAACGACCTGCTCAAGCGGCTGCTGCAGCAGCGACACGCCGAGACCGCCGAGGGCGTGCTGCCGCATGTAAGTTGATCTCTGATCTTTGAACTCTACGACAATGATTTCACGGGCTTTAGCGTGTAGCGCTGGGAACAGCCTTAATCTGCCCGACGTTGTTTCGTGGGTTTTTTAATGGCACATCCAATGTGATTGACTATCGTCCGTGCGGGTCAAGTAGAAACTCTGAAACGGGAAGACTGCATGTTCCAGAAAAATGTAATCACTTTAATAAATAATTTGTAGGTGGACGCGTGGCTGTCGATGGCGCCGACGCAGCGCGCGATGGCGCGTGGCCTGCCCGCCAATGCGAGTGACGAGGCGGTGAGTGCTGATCTTTGATCTTTGATTTTCGTGTCTGATGATTTCTTTCTGGAATCCTATTCTATAGCGGTATTGTTTGGAGTATTTGTAATGTCACTGTCAGAGCATTGATTGTAGAACATTGTCAAGGTAGAGTAGTGTATGGACGATGAAACTCGAAGCGTGCGGGTTTTCGAAATTCAAAATATTACAGATTCGAATCGCGCGCGTGTACAAGCTGTGCGAGCACTACCTGGTCGACTTCGACGCGACGCACGTGACGCCCCTCTCGAGTGAGTACGATAGGGCGACGAGGGGTACGGTAGAATGCGGAGAATAGTACGGTAGTGAGTCCTGAAGAAGAGATGGAGATCTAGTTAGTTAGGGAGAATAAAGTTGTCAGTAGAGCTAGGCAGTTAGCGGGTCAGACTTGGGAAAAGAAGCCGAGTTCGAATTCCTCCTGGAAAATACATCAATTGAATTTATCCTTTGCAGGTGACTACTTCAATCTGCCCCAGCCAATTCCCGCCTACCACCTGTGATCGATCGGTGATCTTTGATCTCTGGACTGCTCTCTAGGTTGTAACCTCTCTCTCTCTCCCCGTTTGTTCTGTTTCCCGACGGAGACTGCTGTCCTTTTTAGTACACAATTTCACTCTGTCCTTCTCAATCTGTGATCAACTCTGTATTTGAACATTGAAATAGTAGAGAAATATCGCCAAGTCACAAAGTATACACCCTCGCCTCTTGTATTGTATTGCATGTATACAGTAATCTATGACTAGTCTAAGTTATACTACGGTGGATAAAGGAGATACTTTGTAGTGTGTTATGTGCAATGTACAGTTTGCCTGAGTACGGTATAATTGATTGAACTGAGGAAGAAGACTCGATGCGATCAATTTCCATAAGAACTTGTTGATCCCCTTGTCCACTCGCTCACGTCTCCTAATTGCCGCATTACCATCATATTACCATCTCACTTAGCATACAATCTCCCCCTCGGATCGATCCCACCCCTCACTCTCACATCTTCGCCAGCTCACAGTCGGTGCCTCGCGCGTTTCTCGCTCCACCACCCGCCTCCCTTCCCACATCAAGGTACCGAACCCAGTGTTCCAGACCCCGCACCAAGTCTGCGTACCCGTACCATGCCTCCGTTGCCCTCGTAACTCGTGGCCTGTCCGTAACCGTTTCCCTTGCAGAATGAGGTGTGTCTCGTGGCGCGCCGCGTTGGCGCTGCTGGCGCTCGCGGTCGCCATTTCTGGCGAGCACTCAGCGGCCACCGTCGACACGCCGGTGCTACACATCGCAGCGGACAGGAACGTCGACCAGAGCGTCGTCGACAAGGTACTGTAGGTTTGGGCCATGTGGCTTGGCAAGGTGCCAAATCATCCCTGTCGCGCTTCTCACTGCCAGGGGTACTGTAGTGATGCTCGTTGCCTGGATCGCTACCAGATACTGTAATCGTTCTTGGGTCGGTGTCAGGGGTACTGTAGCCATTCTTGGCACGCCGCCAGCTTCCGTACCCTACCGTATCCTCAGATCACGCTGCTCGCCGCTTCCCGGGCGGCCGTCTTCACGGTCGTACCCTCGGGCGCCTGCCACGACAAGGCGCAGCTCACTGAGAAGAAGGGTGAAGGCATCATCCAGATCACCGAGTGAGTCGAGGGCCGGGATTTGCGGAGCCGGGATTTGTCGAAGCCGCATCCAGAGCCGGCGAATAGTCATGGTGCGGCTACAGTAACCCATTGCAGCGCCGGCGGCGACTGCAAGCAGGCTGTGGGGAACCCGCGCCGTCTGCAGATCATCTACGACAAGGAGACGCAGAAGCTCACGGTATGATGGTACGGTAGTCTCGGGGTACTGTTGGTTAACGTAGGCTACGGTAGACTGCTTCATTGATTACCGTATCTTACCGTACCCCCGTTTGCTACGGTGAGGAGGGGTACTGTAGTCTCGGGGTACTGTAGGTTACGGTAGGTCAAATAGAGTACCGTACCTCATTCCAGACGGAGACGGGCGAGACGATCGAGATTGGGGACGCGCAAATGATGGCTGAGCTGGACAAGCTGCTCAATCTCGTCGTCGCCGACAAGAGGAAGCACGGCGTGAAGGAGCAGAAGGTTTGTAGTTTGATCTCTGATCTTTGTAGTTTGATCTCTGATCTTTGTAGTTTGATCTCCGATCTTTGTAGTTTGATCTTTGATCTTTGATCCCTTGCAGCAATCCTCCTCGGTCCTGGTTCCCATCTGGTCCGTGATCGTCCTGGGCGTGCTGGTGGGCGTCCTGCTCGCCGCCAACTGCATCTTCTTCAACAAGCTGCGCGCCGTGCGCGCCAAGTAAGAGTGGGCGGAGCCTGAGAGGGGGGCGGGGCTTCGAAGGGGGCGGAGCCTAGAGATATTGATCTTTGATCTCTGCAGGTCCCAAGCCGCCTCCGAGTCGGACAAGAGCAAGGCGGACGCGTCGAAGCGCGACAGCAACAAGACGAGCATCAAGCAGAAGAAGAAGGTACGGTAGCGGGTGCGGAGGGTGGTACGGTGGGTCAGATTCGTGATTCCCTGGGTACGGTAGCCTGTCCGGAGGGTCAGATTCGCGATTCCAGGCGGCCTCGGCGAAGCAGTCGTCCTCGTCCGCCTCCAAGTCGGGCAAGAAGTCGTCCAAGGGCAAGAAGAAGGGCTCGTCGAAGGTATACGGTAGACTACGGTAGCCGGATTACGGTAGTCAATCGATAATCGATCAACAACTGACTTTTCCCTGCAGGACTCGTGCCGCTCGAGCAAGAGCATGTCCACGAAGAGCTGCAAGAACTCGGCGCCCACCTCGGTCAAGGTACGGTACTGGGCTAAGGTAGCCTGGGGTTACGGTAGTTGTACTGTCAAGTGATTACGGTATCTGCAGGTCATTGCTACGGCACCACCTGCGGCACAGAAGAAGCTGGACGCTGCGCGACCGCTGGGCGCTGCTTCGGTGAGCAGATTACGGTAGCCGGGTTACGGTAGTCAATCGATAACTGATTGTTTCCGTTCAGGACGAGGTGGCTTCGGTGATGGCGCTGCGTGGATCGTCGCTGCCCGAGCGCACGCTGGACCGGGTACGTGCCTCGCTCCCGCCGACTACCGTACCCCTGCCTACCGTAACCCGCCAGCCGATGCCGCCGCGTCCCGCCTCGATGGGCCCGCCCATCATCCCTACCGTATCCGTCATTGGCTACGCCCCCTCGCCGTTTGCCGTGCTCGCAACGGCGACCTCTCCCCTGCCCCCCGTATCCACGCCCGCCATGCTAGGCTCCGCCCCCACCGCCTACAGTAGCCCCAGCGGCACTACGGTAGCCCTGACCCAACCCCAGTCCACCCCGATTACTACGGTAGCGCCTGCAGTAGCCCAGCCCCCGCCACCGCCCGCTACCGTACCCCAGCAGCACGCGCTGCCCACTAGCACCGTGTCTGCGAACGGCCCCTGCCCGACTACCGTAGCTCCGATTCCGCTGACCCTGGTGCCCACCTCCTCGCCCTCTTCTAAGGCCCCTTCTACAGTATCCACTGTTACCGTACCCTCTCCTACCGTACCCTCAGTTTCTGCTGTGCCCGTTTCTGCTGTGCCCCCACCCGCTCCCTCGACTCCGGTTAGTACCGCGGCCCCTTCGACTCCGGTTACTGTAGCCCCGCCCACCGTACTCGCCAAGCCTGGTTCCGCAGAGAGGCTTCCCATTTCGCCCGCGTATTCGCTAGCCTCGACCCCGGCATCGGCCTCTCCCTCCTCCTCGTATGAGAAGGCCCCCATGAGTAAGCGGAGCCAGAAGAAGTAGGTCTACCTTATCCCGTGGTTACCGTATCCATGTACCTTCGTTTGTTTTGCTCATTCTTTTTCTATTTATTAGTAACAGTATCTGTTCGTTGCCGTATCTTTATATCGATCATTCCTTGTTCATTCGATTCCTTCAATAGGTGATAAGTTCACCGTTTCCTGTTTTTACCGTATCCATATATCGATAATTCCATCGATTGCTGTGTTCATTCAGTTCCTAGCGTTTTTCTCATGTTTGATCACTGTTCAGTTTCATAAATGTTTGCATGAGAGAGAATGGACTTCAGAGCAGAGTGAACAGTGAATTGGAGTGATAGATACACTGAAGAGAGTCCTTGTCAAGAGCGTCTTGGTCTTTGATCTTTGATCTTTGGGGAGACCCTTCCTCCAGATACGTTATTGAGAAGTCCTGTGAGGTCAAACGGGACCAAGTGTGTAGATCACAGGAGACGCTTTGATCTTTGATCTTTGACCTGATCGTTGATCTTTGATCTTTCAGCGCGTCCAAATGCCAATGACGGAGGAGGAATTTATTCTGTCGATGAAGGAAGTGATCCAATTCGTCATCGACTTCTACCGTGACCCCAAGCAGTACCCCGTCTCGACAAGTACTGTAGCCTGATTATTGATTGGAGGTTACGGCAGTCGTGCTTAAATGCATCTCGTTTCGACAAGTACTGTAGCCCCTGAATATCGATTAGGGTTACGGTAGCCTCCTATCCAAACGATTGATGGTTACGGTAGTCGTCTTCCAGAGATCAAGCCCAACGACATCTTCACCCTTCTGCCGAAGAATGCTCCCGAAGACCCGGAAAGTTTCGAAGCCGTATGGAAGACGTTCAAGGAAGTCATCATGCCCGGAGTAAGTCGGTTGGCAACAAGACTTGATAGTGTAGTGGTATGCTTGCGGTCTAGCAAAGCGTAGACCGTTGGTTCGAATCCGGCAGGCGTCTTAACTTTTTGCTCCCCATTTTAGTGCGTGCAGTGGCAGCACCCGCAGTTCCACGCCTTCTTCCCGTGCGGCCGCTCCTACCCCGACATCCTCGCCGAGACGGTGATCTCCTCGCTGGGCACGGTCGGATTCACCTGGGTAAGGAAACTGACCCGCCGAACTGGGGTCTGACCCACCAAACTACCGTACCCTTTTCAGTCTGCTAACCCCGCAATCACGGAGCTGGACACGGCGATGGTCAACTGGGTCGGCCGCGCACTCGGCATCCCCGAGACGTTCCTCTTCCGCGGCGAGGTCATGGGCGCGAGTGAAGGAGGAGGATGGGTGGCGGTAAGGGATCGGACCCACCGAACTCAGCTACCGTATCCCCTTCAGGACACGGCGTCGGACGCCATCTTCTGCGCAGTCATGGCGGCGCGCCACACCAAGGTCGAGCAGGTATCTGACCCACCGAACTTGGGTTACGGTAATCGACTGTCTGCAGGAGCTCAAGAAGCTGAGCCTCGAGGAGGAGAAGATCACGGAGTCGACTAGGTGCGTGACCCACGGAATAATCCGTGACCGACCGAACTACCGTAATCGTTGCAGACACACAAGCAAGAAGTACGAGAAGCGGGCAGAGATCATCTCCAAACTGGTCGCCTACGGGTCGTACGAGGTTTGTGGTTTGTAGTTTGATCTTTGATCTTCGATCTTTGCAGTCGCACTCCTCGTTCGAGAAGGCGTGCAAGATGGCCTGCGTGCGCTGTCGGCCGATCAAGGTATACGGTAGTCGGATCGATAACTGGTTTTATACCGTAATTTAAGGTGTTCGAGCAGGACGACTGGGGCATGCGCCGCGAGCACGTCGAGAAGGAGATGGCGAAGGTACGGTAGGATTGGGCGTACAGTATCGATCGATAGATACCGTAGACCTACCGTAACCCAATTTCCGTGTAGGACAAGCAGCGCGGACTCATTCCGTTCTACCTGCACGTTGCGCTGGGCACCACTTCCACCGCCACCTCGGACCATCTACACGAGCTAACCCCGCTCAAGGAGATGTACGGTAGATTACGGTAGCTGGGGATCGATGACTGACCTTCTTCGTAGCTCCAGTAGATGGATTACGGTAGAGCGAATCGATTATTGATTTTCTTGCAGCTACAACGTGTGGATTCACGTGGACGCTGCGTACGCCGGCAGCGCCTGGGTCTGCCCGGAGTACAGGTATACGGTATCCTACCGTATCGATTACGGTATTCTACCGTATCCCTAATCAATATCGATTGATTGCAGGAACAACAAGGGCATTGAGCACGTGAACTCGATCAACATCAACCTGCACAAGTTCTTCCTCGCATCGACCTCGCTGACGCTGTTCTGGTACGGTAGCCGATCGATAACTGACTACAGTATCCCTCAAAATACCGTACCCTTCAGGACCAGAAACCAGAGCAACTACAAGGAGTGCTTCCAAATCAACCCGGCGTATCTCAAGAAGAAGAGTGAGGCTTACGGTAGTCGGTGGATCAATAAATCGATAATCGTTCTCAGCCGGCGCCAATGACGGCCGCGACTGGGGCATCCCGCTGTCGAGACGCTTCAAGTCGCTCAAGGTTACCCGAGCCTACCGTAATCAACAGTAATCGCCAACTGACTTTTTTCAGGTCTACATGCTGCTGCGCATGTACGGTATCAACGGCATGCGCGCCTACGTGAAGAGGGTACGGTAGCGTACGGTAATAAGAAAATCGATAATCAATTAGGTGTGCGACATGACAGTCTACATGGAATCGCTGATCACGAAGTTGCCGGGCATTCGCAAGTTTGGCAAGACGAACTATGGACTGTTCTGTGTACAATACCAGGTACTGTAGGCTACCGTAACCCTACCGTACCCTTTGACTAACCCCACTGACCCTGAATCAGGAGGAGGGCATGACCAAGGAGCAAGTGAACGCGGCGACGAACCGCCTCTGCGAGTACATCAACAACTCGCACAAGATGGTGCTCACCCACTCGAATGTCAGTTGTCGATAATCGATATTCGACTACCGTAACTCAATATCGTAATCGGTTTCGTCATCACAATTCATCAATCAATAAATAGGTGCGCGGCCACGACATTCTCCGTGTGTGCATCACGCTCGAGCGATCGACGCAGAAGGACATCGAGGTGCGGTATCGATCGATTACTGTAGCTACCGTAAGCTACCGTAACCTACCGTACTCCAGGAGTCGGTCGCCATCTTCACGCAGCTCACGGACGAGTTCCGCAGCAAGATGCACGGTACGGTGGCCGGGTTACGGTATCGATTGATTATCGATTACTCTTCAGAAGACGCCACCTTCGTCCGCAGCCTCATGTCCAACATTAGGTACAGTACGCCAAAATCGATTACAGTAACCCTACCGTACCCCCTTGCAGTCGCGAGAACCTGCTGCAGGACGTGGACATGGGCATTGTCGGCTCGCCGAATCCGACGCTGTCGAAGACGCCGACGAACGTCAAGTCTACGGTAGGCACACCACTGCGAACCGCGAACTGACTTTATTATCGTATCCGCAGATCTCTGGCGAGTCGCTGGTGGGCCCGCGCACGGCGCACTCTGAGCTGCACTCGGCGCTCACGTACGTGACCAAGCGAACCGCAATCTGACCCAGCGAACTCTAGATTACGGTAGTCGATCTGTTGCAGGTCGGTGACGCAGGACAGCACGAAGCTGTCGCGGCCGGCCACCTTCTCGCCCGATCCGCCCACCAACATTGAGGCGCTCAAAACGGTGCAGCTGTCAGCTGCAGGCATGGCTCCGCCCCATCCTGCTGCAGCTGCTGCAGCCAACAGGATGCCGCCCCTGACGCCCGCCTTTGACCAGGTGGGAGAAATCAATAATCGAAGGTTACGGTAGTCTTCCGCGCAGGACGCCTTATCGAAGACCGGGGGCACCTCGTCGTACAATGCCCCGCCCGGATCCGGACAGCCGCCCAAGCCCGCTGAACAGGTATACGGTATCGGGGTACGGTAATGGATATCGACTTGTAGCCGCCAACGTTCTCGGCGCCTGAAGTGACGGCGCGAAGTGACACTATGACGGAGAAGAAATGAGCTCTCCCTCTTCCCCTCTAATCGATTACCGTATCCTAGTCACCGTTCACTACCGTATACCTCTCCCCCTCTCTCTCTAGGAGAAGTTATTCGTATTGTTTGAATATATAAATAAATGAATAGGAATCTTTACTCGATTCGATAAACAGTCTGTAGTGGATCGATAAAGTTTGTCTTCCTATTGTTGTGGAGTTGTAGTTTATCGAGGTCGTCATACGCGTTACAATGCAGTTACAGTTCATGATACATTTCTCTGAGATCCTCGAGGTGTTTCGATCGTAGAGGGTGGAGGTACGGGCAGGGGGAGTAATGACTTGAGATTCAGGCTCAGATAGTGCGAGGGACAGCAGAGAAGAAAAGGGACAAGTTATCGATCGAGGGAATGGGAAAAGGAGGGAAGGGAGAGAGCTCGAAATACGAGTCGCCTCCTCATTTCGCTCGCTCTGAGCGATCGATTAGTGAGAGAGCGAAATGAAGAGATGACGATGGATCGAGCTTGAGGCCTGACGGGCCTCTACATAGGGTAGACGAGGTGATTGGCAGGGTAGCCGTGGTGCACTGCAGCAGGCGGGTGTAGACGGAATGGAGACGGGTTCTGAAAAGATAGATTTTGAGGAGGTCTGACTCTCTCAAATCGCAATGCTCTCTAGCTTCTCTGACCTACGAGAGAGGGCAATGATATCACAGAGTCAGAGTAAAGCAAGAGGCATGAGAAGAGAAGCTATCGATTGGGGGAAGGGAAGAGGAGATTGAGTTCGTGTTCTTACCGGGTTCCTCACGAAGACGGTGTTGTAGGGAGGAGGAGAGGTGGGAAGGGGCACGTGGTAGTGGGAGAGTACGGTTACGGGGATGGTCCGGGGAGGTTGTTTGCGAAGGCGGGCGAGGACCACCAGGGCAGTGAAGAAGGAGAGGATTGTTTTCCTGGAAAGGGAATATTGGCAACGTTCCAAAAAGCTTTTTCGCGGCGAGACCACACTAGCAGTCTCTTACTATCTCTCGATCACGCACTATTGACCTTCTTCTGGAAAGGGATATTGGGACGCTTGATCGATATCCGCTTCTACCGTAGTTCTTTGATTCTAGAGGCTACCGTATCCCTTCGACCCTTTCTACCGTACCCCATCTACTCTAACTCCACGATATGTTATCCTTCCAGGCAAATACTGATGATCCTGGAGGGATACGGTAGACGGGGTCCACAGCAAGAGAGGGAGAGAGCCCAGAGAGAAGCGAGACGTCATTAGTTTCGAGTAGAAAGTGCACTTGACGGCGCACTTTTTCATCGTTTCGCACTTCATTTTGAGAGTCCCTAGAGATTTGGATGGAAAGTGCACCTATTTTTGAGAGATTTGAAGCAAAAAATCGATACCTCGCAGCTCGGAGCTTCTTGGCGAGAGGAGCAATGCAGGAGGACATTTTGGCTGACTGCTGAGCAGAGAATGAGGCCGGATAATGAGGGGTTATTCCTGAGTTCTGCCCCTCCCCCTTGCGTGGTCTATCAGTTTCTCTAGTCGTCGAAGAAGGATGAGAGTCAAGAAGGCGTCGGTCATGGGACGAGCACTCGAGAAACGCTCGCAAACACTCCAACTTGATTAGCGCAACGAGCTGCGAGTAGTGAGACAAAAACAGAAAGGGCAAGTGATCAGTGATCAGTTATTGATGACATGAATGCACTACTGATTTGCAGTTACTGTAGCAAGGTTTGCGTAATGTATTTTGTCTATTTTGAAGGTCTGTCGCCTCGCCTCTGATTCCGATGGAGGCTTTCATAGTTTGATTTTACTATCAATGATTTGTGTATTAGTTTTAAATTGTAAAAATAGAGCCCACTCGAGCTGCAGGTGACAGAATTGACACACCTCCGCACAGTGTTAGCGTGAATCAGCCCCTTCACCAGACCACTTGACATTATCAGCGTGATTAGGGGTAGCCGTAAACAGCCCACGAGTCCAGTTTGGCCATTTGTTAGTCATTGAGTTTGCAATGGGTTATGCAAGATGCGTAATTGGCTATACATGTTGTTCGTGCGCTCCACTTGCTCATAACCTAGCGCTGAATGCGTCGAGAACGATGGAAATATTGATATTCAACAAAAACTGTAATATTTGCAAATAATAATGATATTGTTTGAGACAAATAAATATTTAAAATATTAATCAAAAATAGTTTTAAAAAATAAAAGCAAGTTGTGATTGAAGTACCGTACCGTACCGAGATATCACATTTGAATTCGCGCGCTTTCCATCCCCGCATTCTGGAATCTTCCATGCTTCCGCTCTCTCGCTCCCGCGTACTCTCTCGCTCTCTTTTTCGAAATCTTCGTTTTTCTTCCGTTTGCACGTTTTTGTTCCACTAAATTCATGCATTCACGTCGTCACGACGTCCATTTGTCATAGCCATCGTCTCCTGCTTGATTTCCTCGTTGTCTGGATTGTATTTGATCGTTTTGCGCGTGAATTTATCACCTTTTGCCTGCGCTACCGACATTGTTGATGAGCGTTGATTGCAGATGGGCCATCGCCAGTCGTGGATTCGTCGCCACTCGATCGAGTACCACTCACGCGCGAACAACAGCAGCCGCTCCAGCCTGCCGCCTTCAATAAGATGAGTGTTATTATATTGTGTTTTCATGGGTTTTTCAATAGTTGCGCATTCTTGTAAGTGAGAGCGAACGGCCTGGATGGGCTAGGCCCTGCATAGTGTGTTCTTTTCTCCCCCTCCCCTCAAATTTGATATTTTAACATTTTTCTATCGCTTGTTCTCGCGGCAGGCCCATCCAGCGATAGTTAGCTTGCGTAGGGCGATGTGGTCGTTGTCGTCTAAGGGAGTGAGTTAGCGGCGCCCCGGACAGCACAATTAGCTACTTGTAGTGAAAGTGCGTTTGGTCTAATTCCCGTTCGGTGACTGGCGGTGCTCACCACTTACGCCTGAACTTCCGCTGGATCGCGGCGGGATTAGATTAGCAGTCCGATTTATCGTACAAAGCCGGGGCGGGAGCGATTACGTCCGACGGCCACAGCCACTGACTGTAGCCACTATTGCGCGCGCTTTCCTTCTCTTATAAATTTCTATTTTTTTCTTTTTTTTCTTCTTTAATGGGTTAGCGGTTCGTAACTGTCACGGAGGGATAGGCTTGGGGCAGAGTGGACCTTTTTGTCCACTTTGCGAATGCTAAATTTAATTCGTCATTGAGTGATCAACTGCTAATTCGTAACATTTGCAGCATGCGGCTACCCGTCAACTGCCGGCTTCGTCGACGACGTCATCTGGGGAAGGAGCGGCAAGGAAGGAGAGAGTTGGTTGAAGGAGGTCGGACAGCTCTTGAAGAGGACGTCGTCAATCCTTTGCTTCCAGACTGCCGCCCACAAGCAGCGCCCGACAAGCAGTCCCGCCCGACAAGCAGTCATCCAGACGAGAGACACGCATGGTGCAAGGGGAGGTTGGGTGACATCTCGATAGATGGCGTAACTTATCGGTTGATTGCAGGCAGCTCGCGGCCTTCTTCCCTCTCCTCGTTTTCGCTCTGCCTCTTTTCGTGAGGCGACGATCGATTGCAGGGATACGGCAGCCACTCGAAGTACTGCATCTATTCATTTCCTGGTTTAAAAAATACGACGTGCTTGCAGGTGCCTCGTCTCGCCGGCAAGAGCTGGAATCGCCTCCGCCCCTCCACTTCGTCCTTCACTGATTAGAACTGCAATGAGAGCTGCGAGGTTGGAGCATCAAGTGTGTACTAATAAATAATGTCGTTGCTTGCAGGATCGCTCCTGTCCCGAGGCCGCTTCCCCGTGCTCGTCCTCGTTTCGTCGCGCCGACTCGCCGTTCGACACCAGGTCGAGGTACTGTAGTTATCGATTTATTTAAAAAAAAAATCAGTTTGTGCTTCAGGTCCGCCACTTCGATATAATTTAATTTTGATAGTGTTTACCCATTATTTTGTTTCCAGACTGCCCCTGCAAGGCTCGAGCGACGTCCCTTCCTTCCTCTCCACTTCCTCCTCCCGTCCATACACCGATGAGTGCATCCGCCTGCTGCCGGAGAGCCGCGTCTCTGAGCAGGTGCGGTAACGGAGAAATATACGAAAACTATAAAACAAATAAATAAAGGTCGATGGAGATTCGTGCCTTGATTGTATTAATTATTATCATGCCTTGTAATTTATTTTTGATTGATTACTTCTGCGCCTTTGTGAGTATATTATCACATAATCTTTGTCAGGCACCAGCATTTCGGTTTCCTAAGCGCTTAAATTTGCAAACGATTGGCTTGCCTGCCATGGGTGCCTGCTGTTGAAAAATGCCTTGAAACGCCAAATTTACAAACCATTTGTGAGCATGTAATTACCTGATCCATTTAGTCATCAGCATTTCGGTTTCCCAAGCGTTATAGTTGCAAGGCATCTCTGTTGTTGTTGTCATTTAGTCTGCTATGGCTGCTTGCTATTCAAAAATGCCCTGAAGCGCAAAATTTATCAGCCATTTGTGAGAACCTAAACCATGTACCCCAAAGCATTTCGGTTTCTTAACAAAGTGCTGTAAATACAAAACGGTCTTGCTGTTGTAATTTATCATGCAGTGGTAGTCTGCTATTAGGAAATTGGTTGAGACTCGAACTTCGCCGGCTATTTGTGAATAATAATTTATTCCTTGCAGGCAGCAGCACTTCTGTGGGTCGTCGTTCCGTGCACGACGGCTGCAGCAACTTCCTCTGCTGCAACATGCCCCTCCCCGAACCCGTCGTGATCCTTGATCGCGCAGTTTGAGGTCAGATTACAGAAAAAAGATAAATTGCGAATTGCGTTGAACCAGAAAAATTGTGAATATTGTACAAATTTTGAAACAGATTCCTCACTGTCATTCTCATTAGCGCATGTTATTGATATCATATTTTTCCCTAGTTGAAAATTTTTGAGTTATTATTTGTCTCAATATTCATTATTTCTTCGTTACAGACTGTCGCTCTCTCTGGTTCTCCTCTCCGTCCTTCTCCTGGCCATTCCTTTGTGATTATGCCTGATGCGGAGAGTATAAGAAGATAGAAGCCGGACGGCAGAAGAGGGGTAGTTCAACAACGCCCCGTTGATTCATCGCTGTATTTCTTGTCACTAGGTTAGATTCGTTCCTTTGCAATATTATCAGTTGTTGCACACGAGGGCTCAATATCCGCGCGCTCATATGTTAGAAATAGGGAGGTTACGGTCCTCTTGTCTCTAAGACGAATTATCGATTTTATTTCCGCTGATCGCATTTATGTCCACTCTGAGAGCCCTCTTGTTGCATCTATGATTCCATGGATCGATCGTAGTCTTTTTTCATCCGTTTCTTTTTTCCAGTTCTTGTCCGCTCACTATTATTACTTCTCTCTCTATATTTTTCATTCTCATTATTATCGTTTCGTGTTTCTCCTCTCTTCTTAATTTGCCACCGTCACGGGCCGTGAGAAGCACTCGTGATGGGGCTTGTGTGTGCAGTGTTTTGGGGCATGGGAAATGTATCGATCGATTGATATTTCATGGTTACGGAACCGATCGATGGTGTGGGATACTGTAACCTTTCGTATCAATCGATAGATGGGTGGTAAGACGTTTCGGGAAAATAGCTTCAGAAACGGACGTTTCAGAAATTTTTTCTCAGAAATTTCTCACCTGGATGAGCGCGCACATCACTTAGGAAGAGATTTGTGCACGATCAAAATATTTTATTCTCATTTTTATTTAGCAATTCTATTATAACTCAACTAGGAGAATCCAAAAATGATATTAAAATTGCAAG
>LS556001.1:290168-319026 GCA_900490775.1 Pristionchus maxplancki | reverse complement strand
CTTAGGAAGAGATTTGTGCACGATCAAAATATTTTATTCTCATTTTTATTTAGCAATTCTATTATAACTCAACTAGGAGAATCCAAAAATGATATTAAAATTGCAAGAAAGTGCATATTAAGTGTTTCAAAAATTTATTTTTCTGAAACGTCCTTTTCTGAAGTGGACATTTCCAATTCTGTTTCTTTGAAACGTCTTATCACCGATAGATGCTCATGGGTTGTGGTATTATCGATCGATACCGTAACCATTCGTATCGATCGATATAACGGGTATACCGTAACCTTACGTATCAATCGATAGCCCAAGGATATGGTATTAATCGAATATATACCTAAAACAATTATTTTATCTGACGAAACATGCTTACAGAAACGACAACAACAGTGACTGTGGGGATTAGCAGATCGATAATCGTACAGTGATTACGGTAAATCGAGGAGAGGAGTAAAGGGGCGAAACGTGGCATCAATGTAAAGTCTGGGTGAGACCTGTTCGAATTGAGACGGGCGTCGAGATTAAATCACATTGTAATATGAGACTTAGTTGCATCTGGTGGACTCGATTGACCAATAACTTATCGATTAACTTAGCTTGGCATGCAAAGAGAGGAACCTACGTAATTGCGGAAACGGGGGGAGCGGGTCATGGGGGAACTTCGAAAAGAAACAAAATTGACCTAGAATGAATCTAGTAGGTTCACAAACGAGAGGGAACTTAGTTTTGCAATAATCTTACGGGGATACGGTACTCTTCGAAACAACGACGACTTAGTCGGCCTTCTTGGCGCGTCCACGCTTCTTGGGGGCGGGCTAAAAATTCGGGAAATCAATTTTGTACGATTACCGTACCCTGAACCAATCAATATTCTACCGTACCTTGGCAACAGGGACGGGCGCCACTTCTTCCTCCTTCTCGCTGGCCGAGGCCTGAAATTTTAAGATTAGATTAATCAATAAGCGACTACCGTATCCCAGCAATCTAGCCTACAGTACCTTGGCGTCTCCGGAGGCGGAATCGTCCGAGTCCTCAGAGTCGTCGGCCTGTAGTGATAACGATTAGTTTTCGCAATATTACATTATTAAAATTAATTCACGATGGAACGTGGTTGTGACTACCGTACCTCAATCTGCTCGCGCACGCTCTTCTTCTTGCCGGATCCGGCGGGCGTAGCGGGCTTGCCGCGCGCAGGCGACTTGGACGAGCGGCGCTTCTGGAAAAGGGAGAAATGGAAACAGTGAACTTGTGTTTCAAAGCTTTCACGAAATCCCGAGACTTTTTGAACATTTGAATTGCAGAATTTTTTAGCGTTATGATCATTATCTTTCTGGCCAATCCCCCTAATCGTTACCGTACCTCAGCTGCGGCCGCCTTCTCGAGCTGCTTCACGACCTCAGCCTGCACGGCGGCCTCGTCGTCCTGCGCGGAATTGGTTAGGTTACGGTATTCCATACTGTCTTTCTATTCCCCATCTCGCTTGACAGTAAATGAGAGAGAGCACGGGAATCGGAGAGAGACAGACTAGAGTCTAGTCACGAATAGCTCACCTCCTCCTCCTGCTCCTCCTCACCGTCCTCGTTCACGAGGTTGGGCGCTGTCTGGAAAAATTAGATATATATTTTCTCCGACCCAGTAAATTCCCAGTTTCACACAAATTATGAATACCTGAAACATCGAAAAGTTTCGATTACTAGCAGTTTTTCATTCCTAATACATTGTGTTTTCGATTGCATCCATGCGAACGGAAAAAAGACCAAAACAGCAATTTTAAATTCGGAAAATAAAGCCACTCCTCGATGCGCCCCTCTCACCTCGTCGTCGTCGGCCGTCGGCACGTCGTACTTCTTGCGGTAGGCGACGTCGGGTCCGTCGGGGCCGGACTGCAAGCGAAACCGTGAAATAGTTTCCCACCCGACGAATCGCCGTTCCGATGCACTCACACTGTGGAAACACTATTAATATGTATCCTCGTCTATATCGAACCTTTCCGGAAATCTACAGTAATCTGATCGATACCGTATCCCTACCGTACCTTTCTTCCGAAGCAGAAGACGGCGATGATGATGACGGGGATGATCACGGCCAGCACGTACACCGCCCACAGCCACGGCTTGTCCTGCGACGCGACCAATCGATAATTGATTACCGTAGTCCACCGTAATCCCCTCACATCCTGCACTTCTACAGCGGGCAATTGATAACTCAGAAACCAATCGATACTACAGTACCCCTCCCTCCCCGCTACCGTACCTCCGCGGCGTCGACGAGTCCCGAGAAGATTCCGTTGCCCTCGCCCTTGGAGGAGCGCAGACGCGATTCCTCGGCCTGCAATTCAATGATGATTAGTCAGCGATAGCGAAATACGAGATTTGCACCACCCGCAACTCCGCTGTTTCAGCGAGAATTCAAATATGGAACGTAATTCCTTGTAATAATTTTCGACGCCTTTGAATTGGAACACCAAACATAAAAAAAAGTCGTACAGCAGCTGCAGTATTCTCCTCTCTACCGTACTCCTACCGTACCTTTCTGATGTCGTAGGTGAGCGCGGCGGCCTCCTTGGCGACGGCTTCCGAGTCGGTGATGAGGAGGTTGTCTGAAAAGGGAGCAATCGATAACTCTCTTTTACTCATTTACAATTTCAACTAGTCCTAGCTGGGTTTCACCCTCACATCTAATCTACTAGCGCTCTCAAATTGCGATTTAACTCGACCTGGCCAATGAAAACGCCAATAATACTGCCTTCCCAAATACCAATGAATCCAGCCCGCCGCCCGCCCAATCCTACCGTACTCACCGAACATGATATTCTTGCTCATCGTCCACAGCTCGATGCCCAGCGCGGTCACGGGCTGCAGGCCGGCCAGCGGCGCCTCCGACGGGTCAAAGTACGCCGGGTTGTCGATCTGGCGCGCCGCCCACACGCCCTTGAACGCCGGATTGGCGATCTTCGGCCGACGCCACTTGCCCTGCAATTCGATGGATTGTATTGTGTTCTAGGACTAATCGCTGAATACAAATCATTCATTCACTCCTCTTCAAAGTAATAATGAACACGTGAAGCACGCTTCCCACTGGATGATCACAATAGTTTTTTTCTCGATTCAGGATGAATGCGATCACCGTTGTACATTTAATCAAAACTCTTGACTGAAGCGAGAAACCCAAATCATTCTAGCAAAAATGTGGGAAAAAATGAAACCAACCTTGTAGGCGGGGTTCTTGATCGTCGGGCGCTTCCACTCGCCGCAGCCGCTGATGCCCTGCAATGTTTGAGTTACAGCAACAATACAAGTTCTCGATCAACTGGAATTCAGTTGATGGAATGATGGAAATCTATTGAAAGCTCCCATTCATTGTCAGTGCACATTTTCGCATCAAGGTAATAAAATGCGCCTTGCAATGCTCGCGTTTCACAACCACCACAAGTATTCCACTGTTGTGCTTCTCTGCTGATTTGCTCAGCAGCAAATTGCTCTTCCAGTCATTGAATAAAAAAAGGAACAATCGTGCGAAATCTAGTAACTATAGTTTCTAAGCAAGGTTGCGCAAAAATTTAATGGTCTCTCATTTCGCAACTCTCTCTCTCGCCGATCAGAGGGAGCGAGAGAGCATGCAATCTGATGAGAGTTCCCCAGTCCCCACCCCCACTCTCAGTCACAACAAACCTGGCAGGCGGGGTTCTCGATCATGGGCGGCTCCCAGTCACCGTCCATCTCCACGTCCCAATCGTCCGGCTTCTCCGCCTTCGGGTCGGGCAGCAGTGACTGCTGCAAATCGAATGATGGATGGATACCGTAGCCTCTGAGTTACAATACTCCTAATATTCCATAGCAATTTTTACTTAGCCACGATAACTAAATTTTAGAAGGATCCCAATTATTTCAGGCTTCAAGCAATAATCATTTCAAACTATTGCAGGCCTATTCAATAAAACGAACTTGTCCATCACTAATATATTAGCATAATAATCAATCAATGATCCTCCATTAATCAATATCGTACCTCCTCCTCCAGCCAGTCAGCCGGCTTCTCGGCGCTCTCGTCCACAATCTCCTTGGGCGCCGCCTCGTCCCAGTCCTCGGGCTTCGTTGCCGTCTCGTCCTGCAATTATAGAAAATAAGTTAATTAGACAATTGAAATGACGGTTGTTGACAGTTGGAATAATTTCCCCTTGTGACACTAATGATTCAAGCGTTCGCTATCTCAAAAGCTGGATTAATATTCTAATGATCGGTTCGATGCATTCAATTATTCCTAGATTTATGTTGACTTTGGTTCCATCGCCCCACTATAGCCCGAACTCGGTGTTTTGATACCACGTCGATTCTTGGTTCCCCTCACCTCAATCTCCGCTCTATCATCCCAGTCGGCCGGCTGCACGTCTTCCGGGTCGGCGATCTGCTTGGCCGGCTCGAGCGCTGGCGTCACGTCCTGAGCAATGAATGAGAATAGAGCCGGTTAGGGAAGAGAAAAAGAGAAGGAAACCGTCAAATAATAACCAGAGATTTCGAACAATAGCAATTGCGCTTCATTTGTTTTTCACGTCCCTGTGATAAAATGTCCCAATGATTTTCGAAACATATATTTGCTTGCAAAAAACATTAAAAACCACAACATTGTATTCCAAACCACACTTGTGTTTCATCGATAACACAAGTTCAACTATTTTGCGAATTCCTCGATAATCCTTTCCTGTTCTTGCGAAATTCACAGTACAATAATAAATGCTACCTCCTCTCCACCCCCTTCCGTACTTAGAAGATGATAAGTAGAAAGGCTTTCCTAGCCACTACTGCCTACCGTAGGCTGTTGTATGCTACCGTAACCTTCCCCCCTATCGTACCTTGAGGATGCTGCCGTAGTAGAGGCTCTTGTAGTCAACGGCCACCGTGAAGCTTCCGTCGGGATGCACCTGCAATTGATAATTTTGGATCTAGAACATTACAAACTAACTTATTTTAGGGTTAGAAATCTCTCATCCATCAATCAAACGCACCAACAACCTATGAAATGGAATCGGCGAAACTTGAAACTAGCATGCTAGAGGAAAAGCTTATTTTTTGTATATCAAGTTTGGAGTGAATCTATCAAAGGCGCACGACAGCAATCTACCAAATGACATTGGCGAAACTTGTAACTAGCTAGATTCCCCCAATTTCTCTCGCTCCCCAGAAAATGCGAGAGAGCGTGCCAAACGAGGAGACTCAGCCACTCACCGTGAGCGTGTAGAGGTGCGTCTTGTGGTCGTCCCAGTAGGCGGCAGCGATCGCGTCGGGCTGGCGCGCCGCGTGCTCCTGAACGGAAAGGGAGGATTACGGTAGTCAAGCTCCTATAAATGTATTCTAAAAAATTTTTTTTCAAAATTGACCAAATTCAATCCTAGAACACCTACTGATTTGAACTAATCGTGCATCGCCAAACTCGCATCCACTCTTTGAACCTCCAAAATATATAAAACCAGTCCTCGATCGACTCACCGACACGACGCCGTTCTTCGGGTTACGGTAGCGGAAGATGAGGTGCACCTTGCCGGCGGGCGCGCACTTGTCGGGCCCGAACATGATCGTGTAGCCGGTCTTGTCCTGCGATGGAAGAAATATTGTTATTGTTATTTTAGAAACGACAATCCTCAGCTCGATCTAAGAAGACACCAAGGACATTTCAAGGGGCAGTGGCGAAACCGCAAACTAACCAGTCCGGCATTTGAGTTTTTCACCAAAATACCTACGGATCGCAACCTTCCAACTGATCAACGTGCGGCGAGATAGAGCATGTAATAAAATCTGCGAAACCACAAGCTACCATTTCGGGTCTGAGAGTCTAGAATCATTCCCCCACTTATTATTTGTACAAAAAGCTGCGTGATTTAAGCTCTAATCGCGCTTCCTAGATACTAAAAATTGAAATAAAAGAGCAAACCCACATTGAACTCCTCCAGGCTCTTCTCGGCGCCCTCGCTCAGCAGCTTGACGTATCCACCGCCGCAGTTCTGGCCCTCCTCGTAGCGCACCTCGTACCTGACAATATTTATTTTGTTTAAATATTAATTTAAATTTTAAACTTTAAAACATTGTTTAATCACACAACATTTCTGCTACAGCACTACTACAAGAGGCTAGTGGCTCCTGCCTATCTGATTTCAGTCGGTTATCGAGATTAAATTAAAGATTAAAACGCACTGCATCACGAGCGGCTTGCCGTCGGTGAAGGAGAAGGGCTTGGCCAGCTTGGAGGCGATCGCGTGGTGTCTGCATATTAATAATTAAATAATTTGTTTATAATTAATATATACGCCGCATGCAAGTAATTGGTTTCACTTTATTCCTAACTAACATCGGCAATTAGACACGCCAATAGAGTAATCGATACAATACCCTGATTACCGTACCTCGCGTCCGTCTTCACGACCAGCGAGTAGTCGCCCTCGATGGCCACCTCGGACGGCGTGCCGATGTCCCATTCGCCTGCGAGATATTTATTGAATTGATTGATTATCGAATTACCGGCATCGATCGTCTACATTGAATTTTATCGACTCACAGCCACGCTATCATTGTTCTCGCTGCTTACTCGCCATTAACCAAGAAACACTGAAACCTGCGAACACCAAGTCCTTCTAAAGTTGTCAAAATAATACATGGTGTTCGTTGTGCTGATCATTCATATCTTTTGCACAAAAATCCGAAACACTATTGTGCTTGCTTGTTCGTCCCTTTTCCAACAACAGTGAAACTCTGATAAACTAGGTGTCCCTACGACCACCCTCCTCACCATTGTACTTGCTGATCTCCGCCTCGACGCCGTCCTTCTTCGCCTTGCTCTTCAGCCACGTCTTGCCGATGATGCCACCGCGGCCTGTAATTAGATTATTAATTAATTAAATAAGTGATACTAATTATTACTCAATAGCTGATTAACGAGTTATTACGTTGATTGATTGATGAATCATCACGATTTTTGCTCGATCCCACCAGGCAACAAAAATTGGTAACATTTGCAAGCACATTTCCACGTATTCCATATCTGGCTAATTTGTCAGTGATTTTCAATGGGAACTGTGCTGCGAGTTCAAAATTTTTACCCAATTTTTCGCTTCATGCATTGCTCGATCGCACTTCGATTGAAATACGCATTCCCTCTAACCCGTCGCGCCTAGGACGCAGTCATCTTCCTGTCCTCACCTCTGAAGTACTCCCACATGTGCACTGTCGCGTCCTTGGTCACCTCTCCGCCCAGCTTCGGCTCGACGAACTTGATCGGCACGAATTCCTCCTGGATTATTTTAATAATAACTTTATTATTTTTATTCCTACTTATGAAAAAATAATTAACGTTAAACAATGTATTATATCATCAACACACTATGGACGTATTGAAAATGAACGAATCTCTCCGACTATTAAAAAAGCGTGGAGCTCTAATCTCGATGGCCTAATTGAAAATCCAACGTGTCGAAATGAAGACTGCCCTCGAGATGAATTTGTACCCGTGTTCTATTGGACATTGGCAAGCTGTTCTATTGGCAATCTGCGAATTCTCCCCTGATCAATACCACCTGGCGCCCTAATCTCGCTTCTTGCCTGGCATTATGCTTCTTGTGTTTTTATAGATAATTTAGATCCAAAATCTAATTGACTAAAATCGAAACAAGCACTTTCCTTCACCAATCAGTACCACCCTAACCCCTACCCCCCTTTAATCTGGCCTTTGCCATCTCCCGAGCAATCGACTGTCTCTCTCACTTTCCCGTACTCTCTCGCTTCTCTGACCGACAAGAGAGCATTACGAAATGAGAGAGTCAGAACATTCTTCCCTCACCTTCTTCTGGTCCACGGGCACGCCGCCCTCCTCGTCGTCGTCATCTGCAGCAGCTGCAGCAGCTGCAGCTGCCGGCTGCAGCACGGCGGCGGCTGCGAGCAGCGCCAGAAGCGCCCACGACGAGCTGCTGCGACCCCGCAGCGACGATGGCACTAGGATCATGCCTGCAAAGGAGGGGAGGAATCAGGGAGGAAGCAGGCTTGCAAACTAGAACGAGTGAAATGTGTCAGGAAATTAGACAAGGCACTAGGACGCGGCTTGGAATAAGGGGGAGGATAAGTTATGCTGCGAGTAAACCACCAATTGAACAAGAGCATAATAGGCACAATGAAGAACACACAGTGAAACAGGAAGCTAGCAATGAGAAATGGGCAGGGTTAGATAACCGGCGAAGACGAATCATGCGAGCAACAACAAAAGCGAAATGCAAGGCAGTAATACTAGGGATGTAATTATTGACAATGATTCGGCAATACACGAGGAGTATTGCGAATGAGAAGAACTAGCGACCAAGTACTAGCGCTGAAACCGATATTCGCGTTGGCACTTGATAAATCACGACCATTACAATAACCAAAACAACCCCGCCAAGTACACCCTCCGAAACGCACAACCACCCTGGCTCAAAACCGCCACTTCCACACCTTCCGGAAGCGCATGCAAGCAAATCGGCAGCCACGGTGACACGGAACATTCGCGAAAGGACACATTTGCGGCGAGAGGGGGAGCGCCGGGGCGGGGGAGTGTCAGAGAGACGGGAAGAGGGGAAGAGAAGGGAAGGGAGAGGAGGAGGAGGAGAAAAATGATGACTACTCCCTCGCTCGCCTTGCTAAACCGCCTGCAAGAGAGAGAGGGGGAACACAACCCGCCTATTGACCAGTCAACCGAGGTGTATTGATGGTGGGAAATGATAGGAGGGGGGGGGGGTTGAGATCGGAGCAGAGACGCAGAGGTGACAAATGACAAGCGTGCGCGCGAACAGTGATAGGAAGCGCCCCCCGAGACACGGTCTCTGCTTCTCTGCCGCTCTCTCCTCCCTCTCGCTCTCACAAGTCGACGTGTCTCTTCACTTCCCATGGTCTCTATGCGGTCAGAGAGCGCGAAATAGCGAGTGAAATGGAGAGAGCGAGGCCTCTGCCTCTAAGGAGACGTGGCCTACTGCGAATTGCCGACGTGGACTAATTTACTGACGAGAATACTCGAGAGGCGAGACAGTGGTATGCAAAGAATGCGACCATTTTACATAACGCCAATTCAAGAGTACACTAGATCAATCCCCCCCCCCATTCCCAGGAATGCAAACCACCGGTGAAACCCAGAGCTCGCAGCTACATCTATGTCAGGACGTGCCCGTTTGAACCCTACGCCTGCTCTATTACCCCCATTTCTCGCCTAGTACTACTATTCCCTGCCCTTCCTCTGCCACTCAATCTGCGCTTGATTGTCTGTCTAGTAGCGTGCGCGATTACGGGGGAATGAAGAGGGGGAGAAACGGGAGGAAGGAGAAGGATGGGAAAAGGAGAAGGAGGAAGGAGGGGAATCGTGTGCATCTAGTGGACATTGGTCAGAGGGACGCTAAGGGGGATAGGAAGAGGGGGAGGCGAGAGAGCGGGCGGAGCCGGAGAGACGGCAGAGATATCGACGGCGGCGGAGGAGCGGGCAAAGAGGGGAGAGATGCTAGAGGGCTTGCGAGCGGTCACCAAGGACCTCGTTAGCAGATGTGTGCGTGTGCGGGTACTAGGACATGGCTGGGAGACGCGAAGAGGACAATTATAATTAGGAATAATCGTGAGGAAGAGATTTATTGCAAGCAATAGACAAGCCTATAACTAGCACACTGCTAGAAACAGAAAAGAACATGATCGCAGAGCGCTAATGGGCAAAGTGAGGATACGATAAACAATGAATTGGTTGGTTATGAAACCGCAAGTAAAGAAACAGTGTACATCACCCAATCTTCGCAACTTAGCCAGAGGTTGAAACACAACAGTACCGAGCTCAAATCCGGAAACAAGATGTGAAGATACAACCATACTTTGGCATGCAATAATCGAATAGATTGGTTACGAGACGCATAACGAGATAATACCCCCGCTCACGCAATCCTCGCCACCTCACCAAACGCTGAAGCACAGTTGCACCGGCTCTGAATTTCGCGAAAAGACGCTAGCAATCAGCCTCTCTTTCTCGATAGCGACTATCAATCTCCTGTGCCAACACTACCGCCTATCACTGCTATCACTACTACCACACAACCGTCCCAAAACATTTTCCAAGTTTATTACGAAAATCGGACCAAATACAATGTGTTCACAAAAAAGGAACGTAATCGCAATAGAAAAGCCAGCGTTAGGCCTGATTTACGCCATGTTTTGGCAGAACACTGATATCCAGAGGCATATTTGCGATGACCTACCTACACCCCCCCCAAACCTTCCATCGCCCCTGCTACTTATCCATTCCCTTCTGCACTAGTGCCCTCTAGAGTACCGCTATCTATTCCACTCCCCTCTGCCCTGCATAATAAATTACCCACCGCCAATCCTCCGCATACTAGCCAGCCCACAATGTACAGAGCAATCGGGAATGAAGTGATTATTGATTGACCAAAGACTCCAAGCTGGCATTAAATTGAGACGCGCTCATCGGCTCAATAGCTGTGGTGAAGCGCCAATCAACCATCGACAATTTCCTCAACAACTCCCGCTAAATCACCAGGGCGAAACGCCAAACTGCCAGGTTTCTTAAGATCGAGGCAAAAATGCACCTGCCACTTTTCGCTCGCTTCCTACTGGGAAATTCGCTGTATCTGCCTCCGAATCGTACTATTCCATCTGCCTCCCAAGCGGGGGAAAGAGACTCCTCCCTTGCTCTCACGGTAACGCAAAAAGCAGGGAGCACTTTAGCCGTCGTAGTCCCTCCATTCGTCAATCAGTTTCTATGACGATGCGAATCGTAGGGGGACAGGGGGAAGACAGGCGCCAGGGAAAGGGCAGGATCGAGGATCCAGGGTACTGAGCTGGGTTGGAGCCACAAAACCAAGATACAAAGCTGGTTTCAAACCAGTAACAGGGAAACTCAACAAGCACCTCATTTTCACGTTTTATTCATTTTTACGAGCGATTTTTTGACAATTATAAAATTATTTTTTTGTATATATAATGTTGTGACATTCGCGATCGCGAAACAGTGTAGCCCATCAATCGATCTTACCGAGACACGGTAACAGGAGGGGGAATACTGTAGCTAGAGGAGGAACAACAATCGATCGGATCAGATCCACGGGACAATGCTTCACAATCGAGAACGTCGGGAGTGGGGACAACAAATCGACCACGTGGTGTGGTGCGGCGTGCGAGCGTAGCGGCGACGTTTTATATACGCCGTCTGCACTACGCACACCCGCTGCACCCACCAAACGGTCGCGTGCACGCTATACGGTAGCACGACGGGGGCGCTAGAGCAATAAGGGGATGCAACAAGAATGAATATTTAGGTGTGAGTAGAGAAATGGATAAAAAAGGGATTGGTAGTGCAGGGAAAACTATCGATTTTTGGTGCGCGAAATACGACAAATACAAGAATAATAAGATTACACAGATGGGGATCGATTGGACACAGCAAATAACCAGAATGCCCAGTTGGAGGAAAAGAAGGACCGAAAAGGATAAAAAAGGAGGGACAATTCAATCAGACAGAGCGACCGAATACGGTGGGATACGGTAGGGCGATATCGATCGTAGGAGCGTTTTTCGTTGCGAGATTCAGAAATAATCGATTGTGAGAAACGCTGAGATATCGCACTGGGGGCACAAATGAGAATGGGAGTGGACGAACGAGAACGGGGGAGGTTCGAGGTACGATGTTGGTTTGATTCAAAGTGAGGAGAATTGGGGGGAGATTACAGTACATTTTAGGGAGCTGCCACACACAGGGGGGGGAATCGATCGATATATATCCAAAGTAATACAGTAACTGCACTCAACGGGGCGTTCATACTCTAGCCAGCAGCGCGATATAATCGATAATCATGAGGGGTTACGGTAATCTAGGCGCGGAATCCAGCACGCCACACACTACTACGGTACAATACGAGTACTCACACACATCGTTATTGATTGATATTCAGGGTCCCTGAATCAGGGAAGATCGGGGAATCGTAATCTAAGTGACTGTTTTGCTGCAATTTGGACGCGGGGGTAGCACACAACTCTCTAGCTCATGCAACGCCGTTTTCTGACTGGTATTTTTGATTAGTCGCGCGGAAACCACTACGTAAATCGATGGAATATATGAACAGAGCACGCAAAAGGTCGGATAAAAATGAGGGAGGCGGCGGGAATGCAATACACTCGAACCGGGGGCTATGAACAAGCGGGTGGAGCTAACCAATCTCCGATGCTAAAATGGGGTCACGCTACAACACATTCGAAAGAGACGATACGTAATATAATTATGCGAGATTGAGAAAGGGGGCGGGGGAAACATATATGAGGCCGTTTGCGTTAGGATCAACAAGGTTCAACGGGGGTCCGGAACAGGTAAAAAATCGAGAAGTCTGAAAAGTTGGCCCTAGGGGTTATTTTTGAGCCTCTACACGCTGGTGAGGTCGATTTCGCAATATGTCCCCTCCGCGCTCCAGGAGGGGCACCCCCCATTTTGGCCAAATTCGCGTTTTTTGATGTTTTTTCGTCGGGGAGTGGTCAAAATGGTCTGAAATCGTAATGTTATAGTCAGAATTTCGAGCTCTTTCGAATGAAATTATTGACTCATGATGAAAAAATTTCGCTTTCGAGGAAAAAATGAAAAATTAAAGGGAAAAAGTGCGAGCGCTAAAATCTCTAGAGTAGAAAGAGCACACTCCCCCGATCATTTTGCGTTATTGGGTGACTTTTTTAGATGAGCCTAACGTTATTTTTTACCGATTTTAGTGAAAAGTCGAAAATAAAATTTTCAGATACCCCTCTTTATGGTGCTCATTTTGAAGAGCTCGTCGAACTGATCATTTCTTATATTGAACATTTATCCTGAAACCCTCTCTATCAAAAGTTATGATAGCTGAAAGTTATCATTTTCACTGAAGGGTCGAGGAACGTTTTTTCGAAACCTGTAACTTTTGATAGAGAGGTTTTCAGGATAAATGTTCAATAAAAGAAATGATCAGTTCGACGAGCTCTTCAAAATGAGCACCATAAAGAGGGGTATCTGAAAATTTTATTTTTCGACTTTTCACTAAAATCGGTAAAAAATAACGTTAGGCTCATCTAAAAAAGTCACCCAATAGCGCAAAATGATCGGGGGAGTGTGCTCTTTCTACTCTAGAGATTTTAGCGCTCGCACTTTTCCCTTTAATTTTTCATTTTTTCCTCGAAAGCGAAATTTTTTCATCATGAATCAATAATTTCATTCGAAAGAGCTCGAAATTCTGACTAGGACATTACGATTTCAGACCATTTTGACCACTCCCCGACGAAAAAACATCAAAAAACGCGAATTTGGCCAAAATGGGGGGTGCCCCTCCTGGAGCGCGGAGGGGACATATTGCGAAATCGACCTCACCAGCGTGTAGAGGGTAAAAAATAACCCCTAGGGCCAACTTTTCAGACTTCTCGATTTTTTACCTGTTCCAACCATTTGTTGAACCTTAGGCGGACGGCCTCATATATCGATGGAATGATCTACTATACGAGTTACGGTATGTTCTGAGTGAGAAATGGGTGAGTACTACCTACAAGTTGCGAGGGAATGCTTGGAACAAGAAGACGGGCTGTGTACAGCAGTGGAGGGAGGATACTGTAGGACGGGTACGGTAGATCACGGTAAATCAGTGATGCCTCTGGTTGTTGGCGCCGCGCGGCGGAATCGTGGTCGCTGACAGCTCCGCGAACGCAGCGTCAATGCATCTGGAATATTTTATTCAATAATTTCGAATTACAAATTTGCAACGCTCCAGTTTCTCGTTACACTCAACCGATATCTACTTCCTCTAGCTTCTAACAATAATCATTTTAACGAGTATTTACTAATTAATTAATTAATTCCTTAATTAGCTAATTAATTACTTAAGCTAATTACCTTCGCAGATCGCCGAAGGAGACGATGATGACGTTGTCCTGATCGCGCGAGACCAGCTCGATCTTCTCCGCCACTCCCGCGTCCAGCTGGAAAAGAGAATTCATCAATTTGGATATGAATCAGGGATGGAACACCAATCTCGAGGGCACAAATCTCCTAGTTTGAAGATTCATGCTCACGGAAGATCTTCGTTCAAACAGAAATTTCCTGGACACAAGCCCAAATTCATCCAAAAGCTCTGCGAAAAAAGCCTGATAACCCAATTTGATAGCAAAATAATGAGCCAGTGAAATAGGAATACGGTACAATTTGAACCTTCCCGCCAAAACAAGTCACAAACCTTGTTCATGCAGCTGACAATATGTGCCATATCCATCCATGGCTTGCCCTGGTCGGTCACCTGGAATAGGGTGAGATCACTACGGTAGATTATTGATTGAGGGAATACCGTATCCCAACAGGCAATCAAGAACTGACTACCGTACCTGGTGGAAGACGTAGTCCCGGAACAGCTTGATCAGGAACCGATCGCCCGTCTCCGACCACGACGTGTCCATGTTGTGCCTGAAGAATACGGTATTATTGATATTGTTCATTATCGAACAGGCGAGAGATTTTGACACTGCCGACGCTTTCACAAACTAAATAATGTTGAAGTACGTGTGAGACATGTGTTTCACTTTCTCGATACATACACTGCACAGAGTACACCGTTGGTTTCGGTTCTCTTCTGCTTCGATAAAAATTCAAACACTCGCAAACTTCTAGTTCCGCTGATTCGATACATAATCCTCGTGACTCCTACCAATAATATCATCAATGAACTCGTTAAAAGATCAAAGATCAACTCACTCTGGCCGCTCGACGATCGTGTTCAGCTTGCACAACAATCGGAAGAGACGACCATTCTCCAGCTCCTGCAAAAATCATTTAAAAATTAAATCTTAAAACTTTTCTGACCAAGTAATGCTAGGTTTCATCAATCTCATGTAACTCGGGCAGACATAGAGACCGAAATCTGTACGTCGTAGTTCTCTGTACTAAAATATTCTACGATTTAACTCTTGCAGTGGTTATTTAATCAATACTCAATCAGTCACCATACCCCTATTCTTAATCAATCAATCAATCGATAATCCACCGTACCCTCGCCGTCTCGTTCTCCAGCAGGTCGACGCGCGACTGCAGCGCCTCGATGTGGTGGTAGAATCTGCAATTATTAATTATTAAATAAAAATAAAAATAAAAACAGCAATAAATCGGAGAAGTCCAAAATTTCGACCAATCACACTTCGGTTTCAGCGAATACACAATAGAAGCCAGAGTAGAGGAACAGCAGTACACGTTTCATTTTCCACACAAAAGATATTATCGTGCCACTTGCATCTATCTACTTCCCCGTTTCAGCCACTCTACATCTCTAGGAGGAAAAACGCTGATTGATTGAACGGAATCATGCAGTGTTTAAAACAATAACAACAATAACAACAACAATACCTCGCTCCGATCATCGGCATCACGTCTGCGATCGTCTTACGCGGCGACGGTCCGAGCAGGCAGCTGCAATTATTAATAATAAAATAAATATTTAAAATGTGAGTGAAAAATGACATCCCGGTTTTGTCAATTCTTGAAGAACTTCCAGGATAAAAATCTCAAATGATCCAACTGGTTCCCGCTTCCGCATTGACTCAAAGTACAACGAGTGAACACCGTAACAATACTCGCAATTTTGTGATCCAATTCCTCCAAATACACATCTCATCCAATCCCTCGATAGTTTGTCCTACTGCCGAGTCTCACCTACACTGATGGTCAGGCGAAAAGAGCCCTAAATGAATACCTAGCATCTTTCCCGTTTCACGGATCCATCAACTACTCACGTGATCAGGTTCTTCATGTCCTGCGAGTAGTGCGCGCCGACGATCGTCATCGCATTGGTCATGTTCTCGCGACGGCCTGCAGCACAAGAGTGTTATGGAGATGTTATTGTTGCTGTTATTGCTTTGATTTAGTAACATTATCCAAGTGATGTTTACGTGTTTAAGCTATGGGAGTTATCAAAATAGAGCAGATTTTTCCTACACAACACAATGATAATTGCCCCTCGAATTTAAAAATAAATAAATAATTAAATTAATCATTTAAATAGCCCACCTGCATGCTGGTTGCCGGTGGCCAGTGCGAGGATCAACCGGCCCAGACAGACCATGTCGTCCGACTGAAACGGAATAACATAAACACAATTAAACTTTGCAAATTTCGAAATTCTTCTTCAGACCCGCCCTCTCGCCCCCTGCTGCAGCCCCCCCCCCCTTGCTGCAAGCCCCGCCTACCTGCTGCTGCTGGATCTGCTGGTGGTCGGGCGCCACGAGGTCCAGCACGCCGCACGACGACAGTAGCAGCTGAAAAAAAAGGAGAATTATTGATTGTTGGAACGACTGAAGTGGAAATCAACCAGTGGAAGATCTTGTGACTATACCCAGGAAAGGAAACACAAACGCGCAAGGTGAGTTGTGGAAATAGTTCACTTGGACTAGCAACACAAAAGTTCCAGCGATATTGAATAGCCCCCTCCCGTCAAGAAAACCACCGTACCTTGCACTTGCCCATCAGGATCACTTTGGAGATATCGATCGACTTCGCCGCCAGGCCTTGCGCGTGGATCGATCTGCGGAGATTGCACGGTTATTGATTGCTCTACCGTGTCACACCCTGACCTACCGTACCATACAGTATACCCATAACTACCGTACCTGAGTGCGGCCGTCAGCTGCACGACGTACTGCCAGAGCAGCAGCTCCGGCACTCCGCTGCCCGCCAGTGCGCCTCCCGCCGCCGAGCCAGAGTACGACGAGAGGATCTTCCCACCGGCTGGAATTTGTGATTATTATTAATAAGAATAGAATATTCTAATAGCGCTAAAACTGGAGAGATCAAGTAATTGAGACAGCCAATTCTCGTTTCAGCGATTCTACTCATCTACTACTCTGCCAAGGCAGCAATTGTGATAGCGTTCGTATTTCAGTGAATGTACTCTATCAAACCTTTTCAAGCCAGGACAATTCCTGATCTTTCGAACACCTCGACACTGCAAATTCACCGTTTCATCGTTTCTACTCAACCCCAGATTCAATAGGACGTTAATAGTAGTCTCCCTTTCTTGGAAAGTAACTAATTGATCATAAGAGCCACCGAAACTGTACTAATACACCCTACAAATTCATGTTTCATCCCTTCTACTCAAATAACTCACTCATCGTATCCACCATCGTAACTCCGCCGCCTCCCGTACCGCCACCGCGACCGAAGTGCCGCTCCTGCAAATAAATAATGTTATTTATAAATAATTTTAATAACAAAAACAACAAAATAATAGCTCACCTTCAGGGACTCGGACAGCGGGTGGTAGTCGTACACGAAGATCAGTGCTGCAAATATTATTGTTAATAAAAATATAAAGCAAGACAGCTTAGATACCGAACAGATGGATTTTCACCCGATTCAGTGATGCTTCAGCATAGTCACGATGAACAACTGATATCTAAATAGGTTCAAAACCCGTTTATGCTTCAGCCTGATTAGATACGACAAATTCAAAGTTCGAAACCACTGTTTGCACGAGTCGCACTAAGAAAATGAGTAATAATAATTCCAGAATACCAAATTTAATCCTAGTTTCGTCTACATAAGAAAAAAGTTCACAATTACCCCCTAATGCACTCATTCAACCCGCCCCATCCCCGTTTCAGCTCACAGTTATCATAGCACGCCGTTGTGGTGAAGCACCAGAAACCAAAATCCTGCGCCACCCGCTCATAAACATGCTTCTCCCCCCTACCTTAGCTCAGATTAGCTCCAACCTACCCTATAGAACCCGCCCCATCCCCGTTTCAACTCACAGTTATCATTGAACGCCCGCGTCGCGAAGCACTCCCGCAGCTGCACGACATGCGCCGCCTGCAGCTTCTTCCACTGCTCCGCGGGCGCGAACGCCTTCGCGTTGATCGGACGGAACGCTGCAATGATAGATATGAGAGAGTACTGAAACACAAATGTGACGGGTTTGGAGGAAATTAATAATAACAATATTAATAAATAACGTTCATTGGCGGAAACGCTGCAATTTGATATTTTAATATTAAAGAAATAACTGTGAAACACAAATCTGCGCTATGGGTTGATCGGACGGAACGCTGCAATGAGATTATGAGATAAGGGAGAAACACAAGTATAGCAATTTAGCAGTTCATTGTATGTGACACTGAACAAATTGATTTGAGGTGACGTAGAAACGCAAATCTACATTGCATAAATCAGTCCGGGAACAAATCACCGATTACAAGTAGTTTGCCTGAAGAAACCAGTCTTACATCAGATGAGTAAATTTAAAATTGTATTAAAATCCAAGAACTAGTATTTTTGGGCTTCCTCAAGGTAACTACTTGCCGATTGCAGGTAGTTTGCCTGATGAAGCCCAGTGTTGCTCGACTGGAGATGTGATAAGTCACCCGTGAAACACAAATGTAAAAGTCAGGAAAGTTCGCGGCAAAGTGCAAACTTCGAACTAACTCCTGCTCGAGTCTCTCAAATTGTAAACTACACCCCTCGCCACACTCTAGGCAATTCGCAAATTGCACCACTCACCGTGCACGCGTCGCAGCACGTAGTGCACACCATCGCGCGCCGACGTCGCCTTGTAGACGCTCTGTTGATAGCCTCCTGCCGCTACAAAGGATACGGTAAGGGTGGGATTACGGTAGGTAGATAAATCGATAACCACAGTGACGACAGGACTACTGTAGGTAGATCAATAAATCGATAACTCACGCTTCACGCTGCCTGCCTCCAGCGGCACGATATCGCGCATGTGCTCGATCGCCTGAGGAAATTGTTATTATTATTGTTGAATTTGCTAAAGTGAATGAAAAAGTTCCCCAGCCCAATGTCAAGTAACACACTCGAAACCCCAAGTTCATCGGTGACAGAAAATCGCCAATATGAAGCACATTTACCATTCAAAAAATGATCATTACTATTGTTATTGTTTTGGTGTTGTTGTTGTTGTTATTACCTGTGGTAGCTCGGGGTAGAGGGCGGCTTCGGGCTTGGCTTTCATCGCCAACTGGCGGGACATGAGCTCCTGCAATGTGAATTTGTGCAACCTGTCGAACTCGGGATTCAGCATTCAATCAAGTTCACGGGCTAACCACGAAAGATCACTGGACTGCACTATAGGAGTGAAAAAAACAACAATTCAATTCAAAGGAAGCCAGGGCATATCAATACGTCCGTCGTAAATCAACAATGTCAACCCGGCACCCAATTCTCAATACAGATCCCTCCCTATGCGTGCTAATTATCGATCGATCTACCCTACTACCGTACTCCCTACCGTACCATCTTGACATCCGGGGAGACGAACTGGGCGATGGCGGGGTTCGTGGCGGCCAACTTGGGCCGGAACTTGCCCGTGTGCAGCGGCGGCAGCTGGTACGAGTACGACCCGCCCGTGTTCTGCAAAATGCGATAATTAATTAATAAATTAAAATTTAATTAATAATATAAATAAAATTTCATCAAGCATAACAAACTATTCATCCGTGGTACTTAATCAATCACTTTTAAGTCACGACAAAACGACACAGATAGGGCAAAGTTGCTAGGCGATTCAAAAAGTATCAGACGAATTGCACCCCGGAGATTTGTAGTACCACGATTCTCTCATTACAACCACAGTAGAAATAGTACCGTAAAACCAACGGTACAATAACTCTCACCAAGTGTTTTTAATCGCCAAAATTTGCCCACCATGCGTTTTTCGATGCAAAAAAATGCCAAAATACTCCGACCTTGTGGTTTTTGGGTCGAATTTTCCACAAACCATGTGTTTTTAGAACGTTCCTATATTTGGTATTTCAACTCTGATTACAACTGTTCGACTATAACATCTGATTATCTCAGGAGACTGAATTCGCAAATAAAATTAACAAAGTCCGCATTTATGTCGTTCCATCTTCAGCGCTTCATTCTAGGCGCATTTATGTTTTAACAGTTCTTTAAAAAAAAGAGATTCAGCACTCTGGCCTCTTCCTGCCCATGCTAAATCTAGGGCAATTAACTTTAGAATAGCGGTTTCATTGGAGCTGTGTTCAGCCTCATCTCGTCAGTCTTCGAAAAAAATTCAGCCCACTACCAGACATTCCAGGCATATCAAAGTTTCAGTAGATATACATAGATAGAATCAAGCACTCACCACCAGGACGTTGGCCTCGGGCTGCTGGTCGATGGGTGAGCCCAGCCCACCGGTGCTGCCGCCACCAGCGCCCGCGCCCGCGCCCTCGTACGCCGGAGGCAGGCCGCCCCTGCAAAATGAGCGGCAATTTATCGATTTTACTCTATTTGAATCATCAAACCACTTAAATCTATTCTCGTAAAATATCCAGGAATAATAAGTAGAAAAATGGAGTTTTGCACAATTAATTTGATTACGAATAATGCCCGGGCCCATTTGAGTTTCCCTTACTGATTGTAGTAGTAGATGGTGCCTCCGTGGTCTTGCGGCACGAATTCCTCTGCGCCCGCTTCTGCAATTTAATTAATTATTAAATTATTTAAATCGTTGAAACCAATAATGACTTCCAAGGGACTTTGGCGAAATCGCACAAAAGCAAACCACATTTAGCCGATTTAAATAGCAAAATACACTAAACGATCCACTGTTTTGAGAGGAATCTACCACTGGCATGGCTAGTAGGTCAATCAATAGTGCCTACAGTACTTACGGAATCGGGATGGTGTCGGCGCGGGTGGCGCGACGCCCTGACCGCCGCCGCCGTTCTCCATCTGCATGCGCGCAAACTGCGGCACGAACGAGGGCACCTGAGATACGGTAGATGAGCCAAACTATTGATCGACGAATAACTTTATTGCAAAAAAAGAGTGCGATCGTCACTTACGTTGACGGACATGGGGCTCATCGAGGATCCGCCTGTAAAATGAATTGTATTATTAAATAATGTATTCTCAATATAAATATGCACATTTTAAACGAATTCCGTCATTTTTGCTTTAAAAACAACCACGAGTTAGTTACTCTACGCTGTATTTGAGGACACCCTATCTCTCTTTTTACTACTTGTTTTGTTGCCGTGCACATATAAATAGTCCGAGCGTATTGACCGTGACGATCTCTATGGAAACGAAAATTGCGCAAAACAAGAGGCGATGAGCGAGAAATGAACGTGAGAATTGAATTAGAGCAATTGTGCGAGAGGAAGAGTTGTGAGAAAGCGAACGTTTTGCAGTACCAAAGGCGCAGATCTCTAACCTGACCTGAAAGAGCGACGCGGCAGTGATAGATAACAACATCATGTGGCCAAAAGAGACGATCGCGCTTTTTTGTCGGTCAAGTGATCAGAGAGCTATCGGTTCTAAACGTGTATCAGAAAGAAACCCCACTGATTGACAGCATAGTAATCGCAAACAGTTCGTTATCAAGAAAGGGAAATTAGATAAGAGCCAAGGTTTGGAAAGGGAAAACGGATAAATCCTCGAAAGTGCTTCTCGACTAGGCCAACCTGTTCCTATCCTCACTCGTTCCTCTTTCATCCGAGCGGGTTTGAATAATTGTAATAATATAAATAAATAATAAATACAAACTTGGTCTGCCCGGACTTCCGGCACCGAGGTACTTGTGCAGTCGTGAGCCGGGATTGAGCTGAGGTACGTCATACCTGGAAGTGCTTTATTTTAATGATTTAATTAATCGGTGAGGCATAGCTCCAATTTCAACTTGACAAGAGCAATAGAGAGAAAACCTCGATAATTATAACACATTGCGACTGACCCGCTGTCATGCTGCATTAGAGTGTGTTTCTTTCTCGCAAATAGCGGCGTGCAGCAAACCGCTCGCCGGATGTTCGTCGGGCCCTGACAAGCAGGCATTGGCTAATATAACGAGCTCAGGCCGAGCAGAATCGAAACAACGAGAGAGCGAAATAACACGCGAGAAAGAGAACAAAAGGAAAGCGGCTAGAAAGAGACGAAAGTCGAGGCACTGTCTAACGTTAGCACTGAAATCTGCGTACTTGCTCCATAAATACACGTGTTTGCAAAATTCGAAAGCAAATATGAGTCGATAAGGCAGTGAGAACCTGCAGTATTTGAACAGCAATTACAAGTAGCGAGAAACTGCATGGTGTGCGCCGGCGACTTTTCACTACAGTAACCCGCGAGCCTCGAGACCTCGAGCCGAAGCAGTTAGAAACTGACTTATTTTATAATTAAAGTTTTTTATTCACAACCAACACACCCTGAGATTATAAGCGTTAGATTTCTACCCTGATTTCCTGCACTACGTAGGATGATAACTATTGCGCAATACCGTCTCTCACATAACAGTTGTCTCTCTCCTACTTCTGGATCTCATCCGACCTAGCACCCTGATTTCCTCCAGTATTCATTTTTCCAGGGTCTCCTCGTCGTCCTTGTTAGCCACCTCCTCCGATGTGAGGACTTGCTTCGAAAGAGGATATCTGAAAGGCCGATGAGATGGATCACTTCTGCAGTGAGTTCATTCATGCAATATCTTGGTATAAGATTTTTCAAGGGCCTCCAAAAAAATCATATACCAAGATAAACGAATCCCTCAACGCGATCCCTCAACGCGAATCCCTCAACGCATTAAAGATTCGCACACATGGTTTAGCGAAGCCTACATGAACAATGATGAACATGCACGTTTTCAACGCTATGGACCGATTGAAAGTTCAGACTGCTGTGATAAATATCTTTATTTAGTAAATATAATTTTGTAGATAATCAGCAATATTTATGAGGTAGTATTGGATGAATAACAGCATTGTTACTAGGAGGATCGTCCATTGTGAAGGGGGAGACTTACGAACGAGCGATGCTGAAAATGGGATTTCTGGTAACTATTTCACAAATCCGTCACTTTAGATTGCCAATCTACTCACCCATCAACATCATAGCCCTTCTTCAGAAGTTGGAGGCGGACTTCACCCGAGAAGAATCTCGAGTTTCTGCGATATTGACGGCGAATTAGGTTTTTCAGGGCGTCTCCTCCCTGAATTTTCACACAAATCACCGTCATTTCGCATTTAATTGCTTACCGGCACATTCTCAAGTTTCTCGTCAGAGATCCTCTCCTTCTTGCTCAGCTTTCGCCCGTCTCGGTCCGCCCACTCAATCGTAATGTGAACGATTCCTGCAATTCTCCATGTAAAACTAAGGAAAAAGCAGTTATTTTGCTATTTCGACACTACAATTGTGTTGCTTTGAAATCCGATTAAAAAAAGCCCTCTGTGATGCCGTTACTACAACGTTACTAATGGTGGGAGTGGCAGTGCCTTCGGAATTTCGATTGAATGTCGAGCACAGCACAGAACTGACCCTTCAGCATTCTGATCTTCAGCAGTCGCTTGTACGGCCAGACCTCGCTGGCATCCTCTTCTGTGGTTGAATCCTGATGAATATGTGAATCTGGCAGCTCTAATAGACGCGCTAACACCTCAAAAGATCTGCTCATACCTCCTCATCCACCAGCTCTCCTTCTTCCATTTCACTTTCCCAATCCTTCTCTTCTTCCTTCTTCTCTTCCTTTTCCTCATCTTCCTCCAGTTCTCGTTCTTCCATCTCAGGTACTTCCACCGTAGCAGCCTCAAAGGGAACTTCCTCGACAGACGTGATAGATGCTTCTTGCAGAAAATGCGATGCTCGCTACTCTAATGGACTCTACCTAGCTGCCAGTTACTCAAACATCTGCTCATACCTCCTCCTCATCCACCAGCTCTCCTTCTTCCAACTCTCGCACTTCCACCGTCGTAATCTCACTGGGAATTCCCTCGACAGATGTGATTGATTCCTGCAACGAATGGATTCCACATGACCCTAGCTACAATGTTTCCATAGAGATGATAGTCCAATTGGAAGTGATAATCAACACTCACATCCTCATCCACTGGTTCTTGCATCTTAGTCATCTCCACTGCCTCCTTTCCATTGAGCAGACCCTTCGGGGAGTCAGCAGAAGCGCGAGGCGTCTTACTTGTGAGTACGATGCGCAAAGGAGATGCCTCGACCACTTCATTCTCTCTTCTCTCCACCTCCACTCTCCTTTGGAATAGACTCGAAGGATCCCTTCTGGTCCACCCTTCGATGGTCTTCCATATGTCATCTGGCTGGGATTCAATGGAAGTGATCTCGGGCGATTCCGGTATTGCCTTCTTTCTGGATGGGCCTTTCTTTCTGGATGGGCCCGAAGGGACTCTCTTGCCGACTGGGCCCTTCAAAGGGACCTTCTTTACAATTGGGCCTTTCGAAGGAACGCTCTTCTCCAATGGTTTCTTCGAAGGGACCATCTTTCCGATCGGACCCTTCGAAGGGACCCTCTTCTTGATTGGACCCTTTGCGCACTGCTGAGGAGCTAGAGCGGCCCGGATCAATTTCAGAGCCAACTTCAACGCATCGGTTCTGCTCGCGGGTTTCTTCTTTCTAGGCCGTGCTCGTCCCTTCGTCATACCGCTCTTCTTGGCACTGAAGACCTTCTGAATGCCTTATATATTTAGGTAGTAAGAACAAGATTTGAAAAGTAACAAGAAGAAACGCGCATAGTAACGAGAACAACTTCGCCTAGAATCAAAGGAGAAGCCTCTCTAATCGCCGAGGTTTCCTCTTCTTCTTCTCCCCGACACTTCTCTCGCCAGCCTACATTTAGAACTCCATGTTCTCCTCTAATGCGATTTCTCACGCCGGGGCTTCTCTGATAGTAGCCACCGCCAATTTTCTCTAACCCGTTGCTACGTGACGCTATCCTTCCGTTTCGTCTGCCCACATCTAGAGAAACTTCATGCCTAGAGAAAGGCGAAACATGCGGAGAAATGTTGGGGACAAGACGACCTGACGCGAGAGACATTTATGAGTGGATGAGGAGATAACTGTGGGAAGAAATGCATGGTATGCTTGTTCGATGGCCAATAGACATCCATTACATCGACAGGTGTTTGAAGTACTTCTCAGAGAGTACTTTCTCCCAGTTGGGAGCAGACGCAATGGAGGGATGGCCAATGACGATGAGAGCCTCCTGATGACGACTGACGGCCACGTTGCATCTGGAAGGTCGTCATCAGTTGACATCTACAATCAGAAGGCGCATGCCCAGTTCTCGTATGCGATGTAGTCACAAACGCATGAAACTCAAAGCAAACCTCAATGGACAACAGAAGAAGGCGCCCCGCTCCGTCGGCACCGACGTCCTCGTATGATGACGATGACGATGCGCTGTCCTCGTATAAGGACGATGACGATGCGCTTCTCTCGGCCCTGAGCATTCTTTGTCGTCGAAGACCATCTTCCCTCATCTACATTGCCTCCGCCGCCCATCCTCACCTGCGCCGAGTCCACCGTGAGCAGCTCGTATCCTTCCGGGAGCGCTTCTTCCGCCAGTCTTCTCTGCGCCTCATAATAAGAAATGACCATCACGTAGCGCTCATCATAACCTCCGCATCTCAGTGTGGACACTACGTGCAGTAGACAGGCGATCTCCTCATAATTAATCTTCGAGCTACCAGCCTGCTTCGCGACGCCGTTTACGTTGATGAATAGGCATCGACTGTCTCCGAAGGACGTCAAGGGGTTCAGAGATTCAGGTCGGCACGACACCAGCCTGCCACGGTAGAAGACGTCGCTGTAGTGAGCAATCAGCGATGGCGCAGCCCGGTAGACCCTCTTCAACCTGATGACTGGCAGATTCCTCTTGGCTTTCACTACTTGGAGCGCCGAGCGGGCAGCCAGCTCACTGACTATGTCTCCTCTCTCATACTTGAACGGAGGCAGCTGCTTGGAGTCACCGATGAGCACCAGCTGGGCTCGGGGGAAGCAGTGGACGATGGCGTTGAGGGCGGCTTCGGTGAGCTGCGAGGCCTCGTCGATGACGACCCTCTGGACGATCTTCAGCTGCTGCTTGATGGTGTCGGGCTCTCGACGACGACGCTGTCTGGGCTTGAGCAGGTATGTCTACTGTGCCGAAGATGACGTCATACTGATAGTTGAGAAGCGGCGCGCAGGCTTGACTGATCGCCGCCTTCAGCCTCCTCCTCTTCTCTCCAGTCGCATTCCTCAGGGCATCTTCCAGTCTGGCAATCGATCCATTGAATTCCATCGCGAGCGAAAGAAGGGAGAATGGGGACCGGGTCTCCTCGCTCATCTGGGCCTCACGTTCCGATGAGATGAGATGGATGGCTCGTAGATGACCATAGTCGAGTTTGGCCATTGCTAGCGCTATATTGGCCACTATCACATTGGCTTTGGACAGGAAAAGCTGGACGCCTCCTCCGCTGTAGCTGACTGCCATGGCGGCTGCCGTCAGCGTCTTGCCGGATCCAGGAGGCGCCTCGACGACGAACGCCAGACATCCGTGGATGTTGTAGCGCGCGACGGCCTCGGCCTGCTCGGGGTTGAGCCTGACCGGAGTGCCACTTCTCATCCTGACGACGACGTCTCCTTGGGGTGTAGCAGGATGCTGGACAGAGCATGGAGCGCCGTAGATGGCGCTCAGCAGCGGCCAGTTGCAGCTGGCTGCTGCAGCCGCAGCCAGCAACGCCGCGGTGACGCGCGGCTGCTGCTGAGCGCCGCTCAGCACCTCCAGCTGCGCGCCAGGCCGCACGGCCGCGGGCAGGCGTGCCCGGCTGGAGCAGGTGACGCGCCACTGCTTCGGTTGGCGGTGGACGCCAACGACGGCGACGTCGAAGACGTCACCTTCGACAGTCGCCAGCGTCAGCGTCTGCAGTCTCCCGGCCTGCGATGGCATGCTCAGCACGAGCGCGTCCCGCTGCAGGACGGTGGCGCAGCGCTGCTCGTAGTCACGCACGCGGCAGCCGAGCAGAAGACCAGGCAGGACGAGTGCACGGTAGGCTCGTTCGTTGCTGTAGACCACCAGATCCCTGTTCACTAGCAGGTTCAGGTGATCCTTGCGCAGAGCGCAGAGCCTGTTCTGCCGACTGACCGAGTAGACTCGACCGGCCTTGAATCGTTTGAGACAGAGATTCCGTCTATCGACGAGAAGGAATCTGTCGTTGAAGGGCTCGAAGAAGCTCACCCGTTCGGCGGTGACAGCAAGGGCATAGAACGGCGTGCCGAAGTCCTCGCTGTCGAACTGCAGCATCTGTGGTGCCTCATCGATATCCTCTTCCTCATCTTCTACTTCGGATCCACTCTCGTCATCTAGATCTTCTTCGTCCATTTCATCATCATCCTCTTCTTCACTTCCATTATCGCTTTCAGATACACGACCACAGGGTTCGGGAGCCTCACTATGGTGTAGTAGGGTGGGAGCCTCAATACGTGGGGTAGGCCGAGGACTTTCTAGGAGATCGGCAGCAGGCACAATGGGACTTTGAGATAGAGGGATGGGGTCTTGGAGAATGGGCGTTGGAGAAGAGGGAGGGCTGGAAGGAGGTGTTGGAAGAGGAACAGGTGGTGCGGGATCCTCTGGATCTGGAACCACAGCATCTGGGACCTGGAAACCCTTTAGTTTAGTACTAATTCCGTGTAAGAAGCACATACCAGTGGTAATGTCGCATCAACTTTTGCATCCTCTTCCAAAGTGAAGGCAGTCGGTTTTGGCACTTCGCTTGTCGATGGGTGTATTGCGTCGGGTTTCTTGCAAGCGCAGCAAACTCCGCCCATGACTACCTGAATTAAATTTTAGAAGAACAGAAAAGAAGACTAAGAAAAGAATATCCGTCACGCAAATGAATAAGGACGGTTGTGTCCCGTGTTGAGAAAGTTGTTTGCGCCAAATGAAGGTAGAGTCGTGCAAGAGAGGCGCGAGGAGTCGTCGCATAGCAATCTTGAAATGTATCTTGTTTGGGATAAGTTCTGCGAGGAAATTGGCATCAAACAACACGTTTACTCTCTGATTGAAGCTTCGCAGGCAAAAAGTATATTTTAACCTAATAAACGAGAATTCAAGCAGAGCATAAAGAGCGCTTACCCCAATCCTCCCCCCTTCTCTCTGTTCATGCAAATCACTCCTCACTCCTTCTAATCCGCCGCTCTCTAACCCGTCGTGACTAGCACGCACCTTCTCAACGAGAGGACTCCGTTGAAATCAGCTCCAGGGACTGCGGTTCGCCGCACTTTTGGTCTACCTCGAGGTAGTCTGAATGTTAATCTGGTCAAACTCGCCCCGTCCCGTCCCCTGGTGGTCCGCGCCACGCCGTGGTCCCTCCGGCGTCCCCGTGGACAATTTTTGAATGAAAGCCACCACCGACGGGCGGGGCAACAAGAGCGAAACTTCGTAGAGAATTATCAGTAATTTTTTCAAATTCGATGAAAATTCGCACCTCTACAAGTCAGGTTTGTAGAGAGGCGACGGGAATCGCGCAGTAGTTGCGGTCATCCGAGGGTCTATAGATGATTTGTGTGGCTGATAAGAAGCAAAGAAGAATTGATTAGGGCATCTTCTCGACTCGCGCTAGTAAATAATCGTGCTATAGTCGGGTGAACCCATTTTCTTCTCAAATGAGCAACAATGTGATGTTTTTTGTTTTCATCGTATCTTTTCGTTTCTAGGCAAATGTAATCAGAATATTGCTGCTATTTAAAATCGCCTTGACTGTGGAAGCAACTTTACCTTTACTTCTCAGGCTCTCACGGACGGCGATGGTACCTGGGTGTACAAGAGGCTAGTGAAGATAAAGGTCAAGAAAGGTAAGACACTTGAATTACGACACTTCAGATCTAAAAGTGGCTTTCAGGAAAAGTGTTCATCGAAATCGATACAAAGAGCATACTGCTGAACCTCTAGAAGGACTGGAGTTGTTCCACGTCACACTTTCTGAGGAGATCGAACGGATGTACAGCTCGGATGTAAGATCTTTTTATAAAATAAAGTAATTAATTTTAAAACCAGAACAAGCTGCTCGAGCTGATTCGT
>LS556001.1:240367-290068 GCA_900490775.1 Pristionchus maxplancki | reverse complement strand
CACCCTTACCGATAAAGTGATTTCACGGGTCCGCACATGCATTATATCATTCTTCCAAGTACTCACATAAGCTGTATCACATTTTATCAATACAATAATCATCTTACATAGTTTGCATAGTTATCGTCTGCCTGCTGCTCCACATTCTCCCTACCATTCTTAAAGTACGTGATCAGACCGTCCAACAGCGGTCTTTCCACTAGCACTACCTCTGCATCCATCTCATCGTAGCGGGTCTCGTGCTGCGGCTGCTGCAGCTGCTGCACGTCCAGCATGGACTTCAGGAGCGCGCCCTCCTCGTCGGTGAGGGTGCCGATCTTCAGGTCTGACTTCTCCTCTTCGACAAGCGCTTGCTCAATCGCGTCAGCCTCTTCTTGAGTCCCCTCCACTTCCTCCTCTTCATCCTCACTGTGCATGGTCACCTCCACCAGTCCTTCCCCATGTGAATACAGGCCCGAAATGTCGCTGATGGGCTGCTTGTGGTAGTGCATCGCGTGCCAGTAGTCGTTGATGACGATCTGAAAAATAATAATAATAGCAATAATAATAATCATGAAATAAAAACAAAAACAACCCCTTAATAGGAGTGTTCAAGAAATGCAGGTAGTACTCACATGGAATCCTCTCTCCTCCAATGTCACATCAAGGTAGAACTTCTCCTTCTTTCCAACTGGACTTTCTTGGGTGTAGCCCGAGTGAATGTCTTCTTGCGCGTTTCTCTGCGAGTTGATGATGATTTCCTGCAAGGATAACGATTTAAATCTCAGTTTCAGTGATTCCTCGGTTGTGTGTCCCTGGAATATCATAACAATCATGGATAAGAAGATGAAAGGAATCTTACCCCTTCCTTGAACAGGAAATTGATCAATAGTGCGGAACAAGCAGTGCATGGATGGGTTTCATTGCCGATCGAGAAGTCGATGTCGAGACTGGAATCTGATGCTGATTACTGCCTTACTACAAACTACAAACTACAATCACCGAGAACAAGTATTTGCTTGCGAACTGCTACGTTTCTGTCATGCTCTCTCGTCATCTCCGATAGGCGAGAGAGCATGGCAAATAAGGAGTGTCGTAAAATCAAAATTTAGTCGGACCTGTCATCCACAGCGTAGATCATCATTGACCATCTAGTGCCCACAGCGAGAGGAGTGTCGGGATTGCTGATCCAGTGCTGCTGCTCGAGGGAAGAGGATGACTGAAATGGATGATTTAGTTCGAAAAAAATGGTACGCCCTTTCAATCAACTTTGAAATGACACATACCTTAGAAATGAGAGTTGGTAGCGGTCCTGCTGTTGCCCATTGAACAGCAACCGCGGCAAAGAACCACAATGAGAGTAGGAGATGCATCACTCAGTCACTGTAGATAGGTGAATGATCGCTCAGAGAGACTGGGAACAGAAGGGACAGTTTATGGCACTGACCTTCTCAACAGACGTGCTTTTTCTGGCTCGGCCCGTCTTTATGACGGGAGGAGCAGACCCGGGTCAGAGAAACAGCTGCCCGAGTGTGAGAGAGGGAAGGAAGGGAAGAGATGGGTAGAGATGATGAGGGTTATTCTCTACCTGCCCAACCGCGTTCGTGGTGTAATGGTCAGCATGGATGCCTTCCAAGCATTCGACGGGGGTTCGATTCCCCCCGAACGCAGAACTATTTTGCCGTTTGCCTAACTAACTTTTACAATAGCCACGAGCTTGCTGCAGCTGCTAGCCTGTTGGTGCAACGTCACGTTTTATTCTCTTCACCAGATGAAGGGAAAATTCACAGGAACCCATTTCTTCACTCGTCTAATTGACTTTCCTCATGCAAATTGGATCGCTTCTCGTCATTATGCTTTCCTTATCCACCATTCGCTAACCCGTCGCGACTAGCGCGCGTCTTTTCCTACAAGAGGAGATCATTCGCGTGCTTGATTGGGGAATACGGTTACTTGGCACGACCGTATTATGCTAATGACATGCTGAAGAATCACGTGTGCCCGCCCCGTCCCGTCCCCTGGTGGTCGCACCCGGCCAGTCCCCCCTGCGCTCCCGTGCGATAATTTTTGACGAAGCCACCACCGACGGACGGGGCAACATGAGTCAGTATTTGTAGAGCATCATCCGCATAGGCACCGAATCACCTCTGGTACCTGCTACAGCAATGCAAGTAGCAAACCACCGTGGCAACAGGAGAAAAACTCAATCAGTCAGTGTCACCAAACATCGTTTATGCAGGTTCAATTCTCTTTTTTTCCCAGGGGCTTTTCCGCTGGTCTGGCCTATGATCGAATGCCATTTATCAATGGGGGTATACACAACGATTGGTCACACAAGCGACTTGACCCAGGCCAATCCTTCCTCAACGCCGGTTAGATGCAGCGAGTGCCACTGGTAGATAACTGGTTGGATGCGCCACTGCAATGAGTTCACAGATTCCGTTGAGGGGTGGGGCTAGAGACTAAAAAGTGCCTAACCTCCTGCTGGAATCGCTCCAACCCGTAGGTCTCCTTGATCTCGCTCTCGGTGAGGTTCTTGACTGTCTCAGCGTCGGGTTTGAGGGCGTAGATCAAGAACTTCGTGCCTGAAAACGATTTTATTAATAGGCTAGAAACGCAAGGTGCTTCCACGTCAAAAGGGGAAAGAATTAGTTAGATCAGATAATCAGCCAGGAAAATGCACTACTTTTTAGGGTTCCTAGGTTCATCGCCGATCGGAATAGCTCCAGAGACTCGCTCGGGTCCTCAGCAGCACAGTCGATGATGAATATTGCTACCTGAAAGCATGAGATTAATTATTATTTTAATATATTGATTCCTTCCCAAAGTTTTCATCTATTTCAATTCTAACAAAACAGAATATGTTTCACTCTGGCTACAATTGCTTCGGCATTCGCAATATGCAGTGCTTCCGGCAATTTCAGTGAAAAAAATTGTATTCAATCGGAGATTTGACAATGAACCACGGTCTGAGGTTGAAATGCGACCGCACACTGCACACTCAATTTCAGACGAGTACGTGAAATGCAGGCCATTTATTTCCAGGGCCAAAACCACCCAAAGAATGTTTGGGTTGAAGCTCCATTTATGGCAGTTTTCCATACCAAAAGCAACCAAAAGTGCCATATCTAGGGGCCGCAACGTACATAGTCGATTTTTCGCTATGGGCCCAAAATTGTGTTAGAACTGTTCCTCAGGTACCCAATATCATTATCCTTTTTAGCTTTTGTGAATATCTCATCTAGAACAAAAGTTATGCCCCGAAAACCACGCGCGGAAGGCACACCGGACGAGAGGAGAAAGTGAGAGGGAGAGGGAAGGGGGCGGAGCCTCTCTCGCGTGTGTCTCTCTCACTCCCCCCCGCTCTCTCGCTCCCCTCTCCCCGCGGATCGAGCACACCTCGGGGCAACATGATAAAAATCTGAAAAAATGTCCAAAAATTCAGGAATATTCTAATTAGTCATATATGGTTTGCGCAACTTTGTGCTCACAATACAAGTGTCCAAAACACTACATTTAAGTTTTCAAAGCCATTTTTGACCTACTCAAATATGAAAGTTCATGTTGCGCATCTGGGAGGTGATAGATAAGGGGGATAGCTACCGAACAAGCATTTGGTCGACCGATTTAATTGCGAATGACGACTGTGCTCCCTCGTCTCGCTTTTTAGTGAAATCGTGTCCAGTGAAAGTGGGCGGAGCTTGCGGCCCCTAGCCATATCTCTGATTTGACAGTGCTAAAAAATAGAAACGATTTTCACCCACATTGAAGTGGTCCAGGATGTGGTAGTGATTCACCGGATCGCCCCGGACCTCGAAGAATGTGTACTCGTCTCGGCCAATGTCTACTTTGTGCCGCGTGGCATCTGAATTATTAGTCTCGAAGCAGAAACAGTGCGGAATTGTCCGCAACGTCACGCAAATTGCTTGTACATCTGCCGCAGCTTTCGAAAAGAAACGTCATGACCTCAAGGTTCTAGGCCAGTCACTAACAATAAGGCATAGTAGTGAAATAAAAGTTAGTTTTCGATCCGGGTAAATACCGTACCCGTCATAATCTCCGGCCAGCCGTCCAGTTTCTTGCCGCACGCCAGCAATCGATCCGTCACTGCCCTCCGCAGTTTCTCGTCAGAGCCAAAGATGAGCACGCGGACTATCTATAAGAGTACTGGATTGGTCAGTAGACTTTCAAAGTCAACTAAACAACTAGTTGTTTAATAGGGAAATGAACCGCTCTTAGCACGAGAGAGAACGGAGAATGATGAGAGTGAGAGACGATTTTCCTCTTAAACAACGAGTTGCTTAATTGACTTTGAAAGTCTATTGTCAGTCTCGCCGCCATGAATGCTCTGAACGTAGAACTCTAGTATAGGTTTGTTAAAGCCAAGAAAAAGCATTCATCGAAAAGGTCAGCTCCAGATGCTCATAACTAAATTGTGAAACATATTTAAGAAATGACTTGTAACAACCAGATAATTTACCTATGAGGCTATGGAGTGAGGCTATTGTTTGAGTTGAGACAAACAGGCTTCCAAATGATTTTGGACCAAATCCAACCGACCTTGTACTGCATGAACATCTTCATCAGACAGTAGATGGACAGCGAGAGGACGATGGTCGTGGTGGCTTCGGCGATCATCTGAAAGGGGGAAGATGATCGATTTTCAGCGCGAATTCAGAGAAAAACGATGAAAAATCATTACAAATTCAATTACCAAGCAGGCTGTGAGAAGGTGATTACTGATGAAATGAGGCGGTGTTGTCAATACACAGGCCGGATTACGTTGGCAGGTGAAGCGAATAATAATTATGCGTTGATTTATCGGCAATAACAAGAAAGGAGACACAATAAGCGTTTTCTCTAGAGATTGGTAAGAAAAACATGCGAAAATACCAAATTAAACCGGTAAAATCGCGCAAAAGCGTGCATAACTGACGAAACACCATTTCCCGGCCGAAACGCGATACAATCCCTCACTTTCCTCACTGTCTCGTGTGCTCTCTAGAGATTACTCATGGTCAAGGCGCGAGACGCGAATCAACACACCAAGGCTCTGCTTATCGCTGGGAGTGGCTCTCCGTCCCTGAAATTGATCGTTTGGAAGATCGTGTTGTTGAAAAATACCAATAGATTCTGGGTGATCCTTAGGTCTCGACCAATCGTGGATTTTCCACACAGTTCTGGTGCGCCGTGGTTGTGAAAAGAGAGTGGGCGCGAAAATCGGATCGAAAAAGCCGCGTGCAAAATGTATGAGCAATGATCATTGTGCAAAAGTGTAACGGAGAGAGCCGTGGATGAGAGAGGGTCTCATGCTCCCTCGCTTCTCTGACTGACGAAATAGCACTAGCAATTGAGAGGCGATTGGTCTGAAGGGCTGCTAGAGGGCAGAGTGCGTGACAAATGGCAGGAAAAATGGGCGAAGATCGGCTTGATTTTTTCATCTCTAACTGACTCACTCTGAGCCACTCTGACAGCACTCAAGATGTTCCTTATACTTAGCTATTGCACGCCCTCTATTTGATCTGACTGGAAAGATACTGCAGAAATTTTTATCCACAATTCGCCTCCTCGCCGTCTTGCCAGACACTAGAACCTTAGCCTATGCCAAATTTCTATCTTCTTTATCATTTCCCTTATCATCTCTCTATCTCTGTGCTTTCTGACCGGCGAATGATTATCATCCTTTTGATCTCTTCTCGATTTCTCTCATTCGCACTCTGTTCCGTTGCTGCTTTTCCTCTCTTTTTCACACCTGCTTCAATTCATTCATTTGCTTTTGATCCTCCAACACATTCCCGCAACGTGGCCCGCACCCATGCTACTCCGGGCTACTATAAATTACTTGCCCACTCCCTCTGCCCGTTTTTCATCTCAGTTTTGCACCAAAGATAGAGTGTGCCCTATCTCAAGCCAACACATTCTCGCAACGTGGCAGCGTGGAGATAGGAATTCGTGTCTAATCGCAGACACTTACTCATAAAGGGTGTGGAGAGGCCTGCCTTTCACAGTCATTCCTTTATCAATTTCTGAGCTGTTTCTCTTCATGATTTTCTGCAAAATTTACGTGGCGATAGTGCTGGATTACTCATTCACCCCTGTTATCCAATTGCTCCAGTCTCTCACATTGGATCACTACGAGTTTTTTGTCATTTAAATTTTTTTAGATGCGTATTCTCGTCACAGGCGCCGCCGGGTTCATTGGATCGCACACGGTGCTGGAGCTTCTCAATGCCGGTAATCCGAGTATCTTGTATTCCATGGACAACCAATATCCTCACAGGCTACGATGTCATCTGCCTGGACAACTTCGCTAATGCCGTATCGGACGAGAAGGGAGAGGTTCTTTAATTTCTTCTTATCATTGCATGAAATCTGTGTCCAAACGCTTGCTCTACCCCTGTGTGAATCCTTTCCTATCGTCACCTAGGGATGGCTTGTCAAAATGACTCTGCATTTTCATTTCGAAGCCATCCCTAGTCCTAACTCTTTCCCCTTCTTACCCAATACCATTTTGAACAGTATTCGAGTGCCGATCATTTAGTTGCAGGCAATCTCCCTCAATCGAGTCGCCGAATTGACTGGCAAGTCAGTCAACTTCAAGAAGTGCGACATGAACGATGAGCAGGCCTTGGAGGAGGTGTTCAAGGGGGTAAGCATCTTTTTTTCTACCGATAGGGATATGATTATTTTGTAGTTTTCGAAAAGTTACCTCCATCTAATACTAGATCGTCCATACCATTTTAAGATAAAGTGAAACTCAACTAATCTTCCGTGGAACATCTATCCATTCAGGCAACGATCGATGCTGTGATCCATCTGGCTTCCCTGAAATCAGTTGGAGAGTCGGTGGCCCGTCCCCTGGACTACTACAGGAACAACATCGTCGGCAGTCTCAATCTGATTGGAGTGAGTTGTTCTTCTCGTGCGACGTAGATAATTGAATACAACTAGCATCTGGAGCTCCTGGGCTTACTATGGGGTTAGCAACTGACCCATGAGTGGGATTTCGGAGACTCTAATTACCTTCTTCTTAAATCGTGCAGAAGCCACTGGGGAGTTAATGAAGCAACTGGCTTATCGCTAGGATTTCGGTCCGATTGTCTTCCTCGTATTTCATGACATAAAAATGATTCTTAGCTCTGCAAGAAGTACGGCGTCCGCAACTTCATCTTCTCCTCGTCTGCCACAGTCTACGGCACGCCGGAACGACTACCGATTACGTGAGTGGTCTTTGATCTCTTCAACCAGCTAGAAGCCATTGGTTACCAGTCCCAAGGCCCTGGTACACTTCATTCGGTCATTGGACTAATCGTAGAGAAGGCAGGGGGTAAATAATAGAGTTCGACGATTTCTTCTTCAGTGAAACCTGCCGAGTCGGCGTCGGCATCACCAATCCCTACGGCCAGACCAAGTTCATGCTGGAGCAGATCCTGACGGATGTGGGCAAGGCGCCCGGCGAGGTCAGCCATCTTCCCTGATTTCTCGGTCTTAGACCCCTCATTCTGTATTCATAAAGCGAGTTTCTGAATCTAGAGGTGTCTTTTCGACGATCGACTCCATCTCAGACCTGGAACATCATCCTCCTCCGCTACTTCAACCCGGTCGGGGCACACCCTTCCGGACGGATAGGCGAGGACCCCAATGGCGTGCCCAACAACCTCATGCCATTCGTGTCTCAGGTATGTTTCGGGAGTTTGAGCATGGTTCAATGCAAGTATTGATGAGAATTGTCAGAACGACCCTATTCCTGTCTCAGGTATGTTTCAGAAGTAGGACAAATGGGAGTGGGCCGGGACCATTGCAATATGTGAAGAGCGTGCTGTGAAATATTCATTAATTGTAAGTCATTTCACGATTGACGAGAATTTTTAAAACTGATGCCATTCGTGTCTCCAGTATGCTTCAAGACAAATGGGGTGGGCGCGGAGGATTGCAATGGGTTGTTCATACACCTTTCAACACAATATTTATTAAAGAAGGAGTGGCACGACCATCTGGCTAACTGAGTTCTCGATGGGAGATGGTGTGGAGTAGTTACCCGATCACACTTTCAAAACTCCCATGTGACCATTTTAAGTTTGAAATGAGCTATACGCGTTTGGCTGCCTGCCTAGCGGGCCTTGCGCGCAGGCACTTATCCGAAATGAGAGAGGGAGAGGGGGAAATGAAGATACCACGCATGCAAATCGGCGCGCGCCGCTCGCTTATGAGGCCGTTTGTGTATGAATCGGACAATTTGGATGAGATCTGGCACAGCCAAAAAAATTCGATTCTCTCTAACTTTGTATTCTGGGGTTCTCGAGGGTGCTAAACACGATAGGCATACTCATTTTTCATATTGAGCCATCGTTGGCTTCAGATGGCGTGACGTCGAAATCGGGTTTTCAATGATTTCTCAGCTCCGACGATAGATAAAATTAGTTGATTGTGCCCCCCTGGCCAGAATTCGATGCTGATCACGCCTGTCTATTTCATTTTTTATTAAAAAAATTATTAATTATGTAATTAGAAACTTTTCGGAGAGTGAAAAGTTATCGTAGAGACTATGATAGATCGGACCGGAATGATGTAAGGAGCCCAAATATGTATTTCATTTCCCATTGTAGCGTGCCGGTAAGGTTTGACACTAAAGATAGTTAACCTTGTTGTAAGTAAATTTTGCCGTCCTTCCCCTTGTTTACGTCAATTTGATCGATCGTGAGTCTATCCCCTCTGGCATGTTTACGTGAGGCGAGGGAACAGGGGGAATAGAGAGGGCGCAGACAACAAGAGGCAGAGGAGAGACGAGACTCGCGGTAGATCAAAGAGGAGTAAACAGGCGGAAAGATGGCAGAATTTACTTACAAGAAGGTTACACTATATTTAGCGTCAAACCTTACCAAATACAATGGGAAATGAAATACATATTTGGGCTCCTTACATCATTCCGGTCCGATCTATCATAGTCTCTACGATAACTTTTCACTCTCCGAAAAGTTTCTAATTACATAATTAATAATTTTTTTAATGAAAAATAAAATAGACAGGCGTGATCAGCATCGAATTCTGGCCTGGGGAGCACACTCAACTAAATTTATCTATCGTCAGAGCTGAGAAATCATTGAAAACCCGATTTCGACGTCACGCCATCTGAAGCCAACGATGGCTCAATATGAAAAATGAGTATGCCTATCGTGTTTAGCACCCTCGAAAACCCCAGAATACAAAGTTAGAGAGAATCGAAATTTTTGGACTGTGCCGGACACTGTCTGACTTTTTGGCAAACGGTCTCTTATTACAATTGAGAGGGCGGTCGTGCCTCTACTCATTTAATGTCGTCGCTTTCTGGGCGCTGATCGAGATGGGGTGTAGAGGGTCCATCTTCTGATTTCAAGACAGTCATTTCGAAAAAATTATATTGACCGTATTGTGCAATAACGATTAACGATTTCACGATTGACGAATATTGTGAGAAAAATCCACAGTCGTGTCACAAGTATGTTTCAGTAGTGGGACTAATGGGAGTGGGCAGGGACGATTGCAATAAAATGGCGACCGACTGAAAGTAAAATATAGTTCATTTCATAATAGAGGGAAAAGGTGTCAATCGTGTCTCAGGTATTCTTCACGGGGTCGACAAATGGGGTGGGCCGATCACAATGGATTTAGGCGTCCAAAGTGTCAAAAAATCGTCTTCAGGTAGCCATCGGCAAGCTCCCTCAGCTCACCATCCACGGCGATCAGTGGGAGACGAAGGACGGCACGGGAGTGAGGGATTTCATCCATGTCGTCGATCTGGCCAAGGGACACGTGAAGGCGCTGGAGAGGGCGCTGGGCGAGAATGGTTGGTTAAAACGCGTTCTCTGTAAGAACGGGATGGGGGTGGCACAATGATTCAAAATGGTCCAATCAAGCTGAAAATTTGTGTGGGTACTACCTATGGGCTGGGTACGCTTCCACCAACTTTTTATGCAAATTCGTCAACTTTTTACCTACCAAAATTTTTTCACTTTCATCATGTGTTGTATACCATTCGATAGGGAATCGAAAGTTATGCCTAAAGCTCTGAAATCATGCAATTCCATGTATTTCTGATTGAGTTACACCTCGAAAAGTGGCTTTTTGAACAGTTTATGATTTTTAAAATCATCAGGATCTCATTTGTACGGAAAATGATTATGCTAATTCGACAGCCCTTATCAATGCGCATCGAAATGACTTTTCCAAATTTTGATTTTCGTTCCCCAATTAGGTTCTACAGAGCTTTTTCTAGCGCGCAATCGCCGACGCAGGTTCGATTCCGCCTCCCTACATCAATCTTTTGCCAACATTATTTTCGCTCCAAATGATGTGTTTTGGTGTCTGAGCCACTTTTCTTATGTTGACACGTTGTTGTGAGTATTTTATTGATGTTTATTTCGACATGACCTCAACTGCATTTATCACATAAGGGTCCCCCCCTTAGGTGGCGCAGCAACTTGCTCCTTCACTCATTCAACAAAAGGGGGGACCCTTGTGTGAAAAATGCTCGACTGCGACTGGGATAGGTATGACTGCGATAGAACTTGAAAAAGGGTCTAAACAACGTGTGAACATAAGAAAAGTGGCTCAAACACCAAAACACATCATTTGGAGCGAAAATAATGTTGGCAAAAGATTGATGTTGGGAGGCGGAATCGAACCTGCGTCGACGATTGCGCGCTAGAAAAAGCTCTGTAGAACTTAATTGGGGAACGAAAATCAAAATTTGGAAAAGTCATTTCGATGCGCATTGATAAGGGCTATCGAATTAGCATAATCATTTTCCGTACAAATGAGATCTTGATGATTTTAAAAATCAAAAACTGTTCAAAAAGGCACTTTTCGAGGTGTAATTCAATCAGAAATGCATGGAATTGCTCGATTTCAGAGCTTTAGGCATAGCTTTCGATTCCCTATCGAATGGTATACAACACATGGTGAAATTGTAAAAAAATTTTGGTAGGTCAAAAGTTGACGAATTTGCATAAAAAGTTGGTGGAAGCGTACCCGTGGTGGAAGCGTGGTGGAAGCGTACCCAGCCCATAGGTAGTACCCACACAAAATTTCAGCTTGATTGGACCATTTTGAATCATTGTGCCACCCCCTGTAGACGACCGTCCCGCTCTTACAGAGAACGTGTTTTAAATACTCATTTACCTTTTGTACCCTCGACTAGAGTCCGGCGCCATGATAATGCAAACTTGAAGGGTTATCCTGCCATTTTTGCTCGTAGCTCGTATATCACGCCTCTCACCTAAGATTCGACCTGAATCTGTCAGCGAGCCATTTTTCGATGTCGCTTTTTTTCACAGTTTTGGACCCTCCGAGTTGCCTTTAGGCCCCCTGTGAACGGAATAGTGCCAGAGATTATTCCCCACCGAGCTGCAGCACCGGTCGGTTGCAGCCTTCCAACTTCAAGGTCATATTTCTACCACTCAACTTAATCCACGGAAAAACTTTTGTTCTTAAACTAGGGCTATTTTTCGATGCTCTATCGAGCTATACAAGTTAGAAGTTGATATCTTTCTTCTTAACACCGCCACACGCCATTGGCTCTATTAAAAAATCGGCCTCAAAACCCATTGTTTTTGTTGCATAGGATTGTAGATCTTTTCAAGAGGATTCGAATGATAGGTTTGCGCTCTTATAGCGATTTTACTGAGATGGTTTCCATAAGCGATAACTACTTTTGAAGATTTGAAGAATTTTTTCAACAGCTTTTTACCGCTTCATTCTGCACTCTCGCCAGCAATGACCCGGTCACATTTGGAGAAATCTAATTATGTTTCACTAGTCCTTAAAGTTTTTAGATTTTTTAACAATGTTGCGATGAAACATAACACTCATTGAACAAATGTGACCGGGTCATTGCTGGCGAGAGTACGGAATGAAGCGGTAAAAAGCTGTTGAAAAAATTCTTCAAATCTTCAAAAGTAGTTATCGCTTATGGAAACCATCTCAGTAAAATCGCTATAAGAGCGCAAACCTATCATTCGAATCCTCGTGAAAAGATCTACAATCCTATGCAAGAAAAACAATGGGTTTTGAGGCCGATTTTTCAATATAGCCCGTGGCGTGTGGCGGTGTTAAGAAGAAAGATATCAACTTCTAACTTGTATACCTCGACAGAGCATCGAAAAATAGCCCTAGTTCAAGAAGAAAAGTTTTTCCGTGGAATAAGTTGAAGTGTAGAAATATGACCTTGAAGTTGGAAGGCTGCAACCGACCGGTGCTGCAGCTCGGTGGGGAAAAATCTCTGGCTCTATTCCGTTCACAGGGGGGCTAGAGGCACCTGGGAGGGTCCAAAACTGTGAAAAAAGCGACATCGAAAAATGGCTCGCTGACAAGAATCAGCCAGTCTGAGTCGCTTCTTAGGTGAGTGGCGTGATATGGGATGGCTTCAAATAGGACGCAAAGATGTGCAATAATACGCTTGCAGCGTCAATCGGTACCGAGGTCTACAATCTCGGAACTGGCACTGGCTACTCGGTGAATGAGATGGTTGCAGCGATGGAGACAGCCAGTGGAAGGACGATCAACAAGAAGGTGAGAGTGGAGACAGGCAAAAAGTACTGGAGGCATGGGGAATTGAACCCCAGCCCTCTCGCATGCTAAGCGAGCGCTCTACCACTGAGCTATGCCCCCGGATGGGCGCTGCTCTCTAAATGCTCATTACGTTCCCAAGGCGCTTTCGTGTGCCAGCCGATCCATTGCAATAATTGAAAGTCACTATTTCCCAGGAATTAATGAATGGATGGGAATTGGTGTAGCACATATCATTCCTATATCTGAAGTCACTGTTGCAGGTTGGCCCTCCACGACCGGGAGATGTCGCCAGCGCTTACTGCGATCCTTCCCTGGCTCTGGAGAAGCTGGGTTGGAAGGTTCGTTTTCTATCCCTTTCATTTCTGTCTAACACATCAAGTGATCTGGTAACCGCATATTCGTGAGTCTCCGTCGTTAAAAATCGATAATTTCAGGCCGAGCTCGGTCTCGAGGAGATGTGTCGTGATCTGTGGAAGTGGCAGACTGACAATCCCAACGGATTCCTCGCTAATTAAAGGAGATAATGGGAATTAAGGGAATTAAAGACGCTTGAAGCAGATTCTATGATTGTTTTCGCTTTTGTTATTATTAATGCTAATAAATCGTTCAATTCCATCCTCTGGCCTCCTCTCTGTGAGCATAATCTCTCTTATTTCTCTTTTACACACCGTTCAAACGCGTCTGCTGCCCTTTCCATGGGTGACTCAGGCGAGAAACGGCATTCGTTCTTCTTTCTTGTTGCAACGGATAGAGATGGTTGAGAGCAAACTCTCTCTCCTGTCCTCTTTTTTCTTAGTATGAACGTCTATTTCTTTCGTGATTTTGGCTTTTTTGAATTTCGAATTTACGTAGCTATTCTTTCCAGTTTCTCCGATCTACACACGGAGAATCATCCTCTAATGGACTGCCTCGAAATTGAATACGATAAAGCCTTTGGGAATATCTAATTTCCAATTCTTCAAATTCTTAAATAAAAAAGTAAGTGCACTACTACTCTTCTTCAACCATTTATTGATGTGGGGGTAAAATCAGGATGGAAATTTTCGATCTTAAAGATCAAAGATCAGAAGAATAATAAAAAACCTCAACAACGTCAGGCCAGTCGAGCTGCAATCGTCACTGCAAAATCAAAATCGATGAAGATGAACAACCAATTAAATTCGAGTAAGAATACGCGTTGAATAAATTGTTCTATACAAAAACATTACCCTTATTTTCAGCATTGTTATCAAAACGTTCGGAGAACATTGTTATACAGGATCTTTCAAGTTCTATAAAAAGGGAATTGAGATGGGCTGCAATGCCTTTACTGGATTGGGTACGATTTATTTTTATAAATTACCACCCCTAACAATTAGTAAGCTATCATTTTCTGCAATTCTTGTCGAACAGTGGGCTATGGTAACTCTGCACATTGTTAATTAATATATTATTGTATTTTTTTTAGTGGCAGAATCATATTTGAAGCATGATTGCCCATTTCGAATCATCTACGCCCCAAGGAGAACATCGACTGTGTTATGTGATTCGACAATTCAAGGAAGCTTACCTAATGTACACGCACATTGTAATAAAATTATATTATCTAGACCTGTTGCTCTAATAGTATAAATTCATACATGAAGGCCTGATTGTCTTGGGGGGGGGCTAATTAGATCATCAAGAATTGATTTCTCGCAGACATCCCGATGTTGGCGGGCGAGCAATAGGTGCCACCGTTGAATCTGCAATGATATAAGGAGGTTGAAACTAAGTTTTCCATAAGAAAACGTCTGTTTTCACTTGACAGTCAATGGAGAACAAAATTTCTGTAATAGAAATAACATTTCCAAAGAATTTTAAACTATACCGTTTTTTGCGAACTTTCACTACGCACTATTATATTTATTCCGATTTTTTTCTATTTTTCAATTTTTTTGACAAACGACCTCAGATAATTTATTTACCCATTTTAAATTTCTTGTATTCATCTCAATGCCACTTTACTCATAATGCAAATTTTTATCAGATCTTATCAGAATGTGGTTTCATGTATTTCGTATTCTTCTGTTTCCGATAATAGTAGCAGTTCTTCTTTTTTTCTTGAACATACTCCGTGGCAGAGAAGAGTCGACAAGATCTGCAATGGAAGAGATGTGAAAATCGTTTCGCGTTTTTCACCCTCGGAAAACGCGTAATGGACTCATTCCTTCCCTCTCCTCTCGACGCAATGGGTCGTTCCCTCACTCTCTCGCCTCTTTCTCCTCTTCCCTTTACGCGTTTTTCACCCTAGGAAAACGCGTAATGGCCGACTCATTCCTCTCTCCTCACTCCCTCACAACTGGTCGCTCGCTCATTTCACACGTTCGTTCTCACCTTTCAGTCGTCCCTCGCTCCCTTTCCGTTAAGCATCCATAACTTCGTCGTGAGAAGATTGTTCGTCTGTCTATTGCTGCTGTCCATGTAGAGTAAGGTAGTTGCTGCAAATGTGAGTGAGTATCTTAATGAAAGTGAGGCCCGAGTGATTGAAGAATCGATGGAAGATTGCAGGCAAAGGCAAAAAGAATCACCTTACTCTACATGGACAGCAGCAATAGACAGACGAACAATCTTCTCACGACGAAGTTATGAATGCTTAACGGAAAGGGAGCGAGGGACGACTGAAAGGTGAGAACGAACGTGTGAAATGAGCGAGCGACCAGTTGTGAGGGAGTGAGGAGAGAGGAATGAGTCGGCCATTACGCGTTTTCCTAGGGTGAAAAACGCGTAAAGGGAAGAGGAGAATGAGGCGAGAGAGTGAGGGAACGACCCATTGCGTCGAAAGGAGAGGGAAGGAATGAGTCCATTACGCGTTTTCCGAGGGTGAAAAACGCGAAACGATTTTCACATCTCTTCCATTGCAGATCTTGTCGACTCTTCTCTGCCACGGAGTATGTTCAAGAAAAAAAGAAGAACTGCTACTATTATCGGAAACAGAAGAATACGAAATACATGAAACCACATTCTGATAAGATCTGATAAAAATTTGCATTATGAGTAAATTGGCATTGAGATGATAAACACACTGAAATGTTACCGTAATGAAATAAAAATGAATCATATTTTCTGAAAAAAAGTTGACATAATTTGATACAGCGACAGAATTACGCGAATTCATGAAAATTAGGAAAAATTTAAATTTCGGAAAATCAAGGACTTTTTCGTATGCCAGTGACGGTTGAATGCAAATGGTCGTTTTCTTATGGAAAACTTAGTTTCAACCTCCTTATATATTGATCATTCCACTTCACATAGACTAAAAGAGATACTTGATCATCGACAGGAAATTCAGTTTGAAGAATTATATTTCGATTATCGTCCTCTTGGATTCCTTTCTATTGTGATCACAACTCGTCTCTTTTCTCTCCTTTCACTCTGTCAAATGCGTCTGTTGCCCTTTTCACCGATGACTCAGTCTGAGAAAAGACATTCCTCTTTCTTTCTTCTTGCAACGGTTAGAGATGGTTGAGAGCAACTTCTCTCTTCCTCCCTGTCTCAGAGTGCGCGCGTCCATTTCTCTCGTGTTTTTCACAATTTATTCCTCCGAATTTTGAAATTACTCAGTGATTTTTCCAGTTTCTCCGATCTACACACGGAGAACCGTCCTCTATTGGAGGATCATGGAATAGCATAGAACACAATGAACTCTCTGGGAATGTTCAAATACTGGATATTCACGCTACAATGAGTAAGTTGGCATTTTTTGATAGCGACCATTATTCTAATTAGGCGCAATTGCTAACTAGTATACAATAACCAATTGAATTTATTCGACTCTTCTCCTATTCAGAACCTTGCTGTACGCAAAAACGAATGGTCCTTTGCGAAAAATTACAAGGGATCAGGGATCAGCTTCAGCGACATTTTTGTAAAATTAAAGGTAATGCATGAATTGTGTTCATCTTCATAATACTCGAGCGGCGATTAAACTCATTGTTTTAGGACATGCCGGCCACCTCCCAACTGCCTCAGTCGCCAAAGTGTTATTGCACGAATGATTAATGTAGATAAACTAATAAAATGTTCGAATTTGAAGAAGTATACACAGAAGTCAATCATACAAACAAATATAAACTTAAAAAGGCCGTAAATGAGCACAATTCGTCCATGTCAATGTGAATGCTATTCCTATCTTTATCTCTGTTCTGATTCTAATGGGCTTTCCAGAGTGTTGATCTTTCACGCCTATTCTGTCTCTATATTTTCCATACAGAGACAATGATCGTTCCCCATTATTCTCTAAATGTGTCAACCGGTCTGTTCTCTGTCTCTATCTTTTTCTCTGACGCGATCATGCAGTGCTTTTTTTGCTTTCTTTTTATCTATTGACATATCAATTCGACAAAGGGAATAGTATTTTTTGAGGGCTAATCAGATCACCAACCATTAGTGATTTCATTCATTAAAAATTGTGTATTTGCGTGGTTGAGCATTTTTTTGGTGATTTTTTGTGAATTCAGGTCAGAAAAAGTCAAATACAGCATTCCAATTTAAAGGATACCGATTTTCCCAGCACGCCACGTTTTCACACGGCTACTTTACCGTACCCTAGTTCTAGGGTTTAGAAGAGCCCTATAAAAAAAATAAGAAAACGCATTTTAGGTAATCACCTCAAGGGCTTATACTTCAAAAATGGTGACTTTTTATCAACTCTGACGCATTTGCGAGCCTGTCCGGTAAAGTACCGGACTTTACCGTACAATTCCGTACTTGTAACGTTTTCCTCCCGCTTGACGGTAGAGAGCGAATCCCCCCTTTTCTCCACTTTCAGATTGTGCACTTACATTTCTCTCGCGTTTTTCACAGATTATTCTTTCGAATTTTAGAATTTACTCTGTGATATTTTCAGTTTATCCGATCTACACTCGGAGAACGGTCTTCAACTGGAGGACCAGGCCATCGGGAATCTTGGTTTCCCAATTATTCAAATTCAGTTAAAACGTAAGTGGACTACTCTACTACTCTCCTTTCTATGAATTAGATCTTCACTTTGAATTGCAGAAGGGATTCGGACATGTGACCTGCAAGGACGACTGACCAATGGAGGTAATGCACTTGGGAAACGAAATCTTCATCTTGGATCCCGTGAAGACAGATCGAGGAAAGCAACATCACGAAAGAATTCCTGATCTTGAGTGACATGTTAATTGATGGAGGGTATTACGATGACGGTCATCCTCCACTATTCTCCGCCTTTCACTTTCTGTTCCCTATCGATAAATATTACTATATGAATACTTCATGATCTTCATCTCCATATCGCAATGTACAGGATCAACAAAAGTCTCACATTCTTTATCTGGGATAATTAGATAGAACAATTAGTGATTCCTGGCTGACATGGCAATGTTGGCGGGCGAGCAATATGTGCCACCGTTGAATCTGCAATAGGGTTTTCTTTTCCATCTCACATCTTCTCTCATATCAACTAATTATCATTACAGATCGGAATTACATAGGTTTTGGTCACTATTCAGACATTTTTGGTCATTTTTAGACCATATAGTTGATAATTAATCAATCATTGCCACTCACGCCGCGCTCCAGATCTTCTCCTGGATGAATGAGGTCGTCTTGTCGAGAAGCGAGGCCGAATCGGCCGCGACACTCACGCAGTCGGGGCCGGCGATGTCCTTAACCATGACCATTATTCAGTGGGCATTAATTCAGATGATGGGATGCAAAATAACAGGTTTTGGACAATACACGTCAACATTTGCTGATGTTCAGAGACCGATTAGAATGTCATTCTCACATTGAGATCGCTCCAGTCTCCCTGTGCTCCATATCCGACAGCGATGACTCCGTACGACTGAGCGGCGGCGATCTTCTGAATCTCCGCCACGATGGACTCCTTCTTGTCCGCGAATCTGTATAAAGGATTCCATTTACAGACTTGATTTTCGAAAACATCTTCTAAAAACAATAACAAGGCCCTCTTTCTACTGCTTTCTATTGCTTTAATTTGCTTATATAAAACAAAAGTCGGAGGTATTGCTTTCAGAGACCCAATCGAGCATATGGCTGGAACACAACCAGTCACTGCATTCAGATGGTAGATTGGTAGATTTAAAATGCCTTCATACTATCCTCGCGCCAAAATGTGATCAAAGAAGAGGGAACACATGAGACTGCATTTTCAGTGATTTGCGTCATTTTTTGTATAAGAATCTGGCAAAAATTAAGAGATTTCTGAAGTTTCCTAGTTTCTTATCAACCCACTTATTCTTGGCGGTCAGAATGACGATGAGATGGTTGCTGATGCCGTAGCGATAGCCGTGCTCCTCCATGCGGTATTTGAGCGGATCGTTGGCGAATTGGAGTGCCCTGGAAGGAGGTTTGATCTTTGATCTCTGACCTTCTATTGATTATTACACCCTGTATGATAGTCGCGATTATGATGTCATAACCCCCTTTATTGCAGATCCCTGACGGATTATACCCTAGTTTTGGATACAACATGATAAAAAGTCACCGAGCAAGCAAGTAGGCATTGGTACAGGCTGCTTTTAGTCCCCATCCACTTCCAAACCAGAAAAAAATGATTACTCACTGCACGAGGTATTCGTCGCCGCCGGGGATGTTGAAGTCCTCGAGGCTCATCAGATTCTGGTCGAGGGCGTCGTACGAATCGACCGACGAGAGGAAGGCGACGGGCATCGACTTGTTCTGAAGAATATATGAAAATGGATGCACATTATCGTGTAGCTTTTTCTGCCTATTATTTTTTAGGAAACTGAACAAGAACAAGACCAAGAATTAATTGAGAGAGAACTGATTACGTTTTAGGCGCTGCGCGAAACACAACAGGTTTGATTACGAATAACGAGGCTAGAACAATTGGGACAGCGAAGAGTGAAGCTACTCCCACAGTTCAAACTATAAAAACAAGATAAAGATGAATACAACATCGATAAGCCATCCCTAACCTGCTTCTGTGGTATCGTCATCAGTCCGACTTTTTTAAAAAAACTAGACATACATGTCAATGAAGGACAAGATCAATTGGTCCAGCGGAAGGCAGAGTTTGTACTACTCATTATTTTTTAAAGGTTAAACCCATTCCAAACCTGCTTCTGCGGCATGGTAATCAGTCCGACTCGCGCGAATCGCTGCGTCGTCGTGTAGAGCGACATGGTCTTCTCGATGAACGGCTCGGCCTTAAAAATAGGATTAAGGGATTTTCGAAAATGTCCTCAATCTTAGACATCGTCAGTTGAATGATTCGAAGATTCCACTTCCCAGACCGGAGAGAGAGCACGGGAAAGTGAGAGGGTCAACACTCACGACGTCATGGATGAATCCCTCCTGCTCCGTCTCGTCGATGATGAAGAGGATGTCGAAGTTGAGCGTGGCCGGGGTGAGGGCGGTGGTGGCTGAGGAGGGGTGAGATAAAGGGTAAATTTGGAACCAGATGCGAGGAAGAAGTCTAGGTGTCTAAGGCAGTCTGACGTTTGAATAGAGATAAAAACTTCTCCTGACGTCAAACAATCGGTCAGTGTCGGCCATACTAACGGTCTCACAAGATGATATGCTGATATCGCAGAGAATACCGATATTTAATAAACTCATTCCCATCGTTCCTCTTTGTTTATTTTTATTTTTCATGTGCCTATATGTCGTCCATTGATCACAGAGCCGTTTGGGCACACACAGTATGCGGTGCTTGAAACACAACAGACAGCGAATGATCGAACCTCATTTATGCAGTCATTACAATTTACACACGATTTGTGCTTAGATAAGCTCCAAAGTTCTACTAAGACTGCATAAATGGGGCGCTTTATCGGGAGTAAGTAATAGCATTCGAATTACGAGAAATCTCGTGTGAAACGAAGACACGATACTCGTATTTCGAGTACTAATCAAGGGTAATTCACTGCACAAGCACAGCAAGAAGGATGGCGACGGACACAGATAGGACGGTTCCTCCTGGAACCAGGGAGGTCGTCGTGGGCGGCTTGGTAGTCGTGACAGTGGGCACCACTATGGTGGGCACGGTGGGGTTGTTCGGCACGGTGGGACTGGTCGACGGGGCCTTCGTGGTGGTCGTCGGGTAGGCAGTGGTAGTCTTCCGGGTAGTCGTGGTGGTCTCGGTGGAAGAGGGTGGCGCTTTCGTGGTGGTCGAGGTGCCTTAATGAGGGTTGCACATCGAACACACACAAAGGGAATGCACAAAAAAGACAAGGAAGGACTGGTGCCTATAGAATTCGTGCTTATTTGTCCCTATTGTTACAAATAGGCGCTATTCTGATTGTAAGCGAGGCCTAGTCTCCACTCTTACTCGGGACAGTAGGGACAGTGGCCGTGGTGGTCTTGACAGCCTTGGTGGTGGTAGTGAGGTAGCCGTCCTTAATTAAATTAATTAATTAATTATTTAAATTAAATATTAATAAGTGCTACCTTCTTGCAGTAGGCGGTAGACTGGCGCGTGAACGGCTGGTTGAACGCATCGACTCCACTGGAAAGGGAAATTGAGTTGTCTGACCTGCCGTCTATGCACTAGCGAATTGTGTCAAATGGGAATAGAACCAGTGCCACAGTTCCAAAACCGGGAACCGAAGTCCAGATCCGGAAAATAGACCGACCTTGCGGACATGGTGATCACATCGTTCTCCTCCGTGCACGTGAACTTCTTGCCGATGTAGTTGTACGAGCAGCCGACGCGCGCGTCGATGTCAGAGTCGTAGGGGGTTTCGAACTTGCCCTGGGAATATTCTTGATAATATTATCACGGACAAGTTGTTTAAGAACAGTATGGTTTTCAGTGATTATGTAACCGATCATGTAATGCGCATGAACTAAATAGCCGACGCGCGAGTCAATGCCAGAGTCAAAAGGGAATTAGAATTTGCCCTGGAAGAAGTTTTGTGAGCATTACAGGTATTTATAAATCTATAAATAGATAGATAGAGGACAAGGGCCTAGCAGTGGATCCCCGCGGGACGCAAGTGCGTACATCAACGAGGTCGCTTTTACTTTTACCTATTACCTAGTGCAAGTCAATAGTCGTACGGGGTCTCGAACTCCTTCTTTCGCTCAGAATTGTAATATTGTTTTGAGGACAAAAATTGGCGAGTACCGAAGTCATCATCTCATCAAGGTCTAACAGTTCGCTGTGAAACACATTCCAATTGTCTGATTCTGAGACTGACAGATTGAGGATCTCTAGTTTTCCCATTTTCAATGTTATGTTTAAAGAAAGGACTGTTACTACGGGTCAAAACAATGAAAACATTTGACCCAACTTACTCCGATCGTCTGTCTGTCCATATGCGCCATGTAGAGGGTCTCGGTTTTCAAACATAATTACAAAATGATTTTGTATTGCAATTAGAGGACTCCATAGCCCTTTAAAACCAATCAAATCGACCTATTCAACTCACTCCGATCGTCTGTCTATCCATGTGTGCCATGTAGAGGGTCTCAGTCTCGGAAGAATTGCCGGTCTGTGCGTCGTACAGGTAGAACACAGGGAAGTTGACAACTGCAATGAGATATTAAAGGAGCCGTCCCACGAGTTTTTTCGTGGACAATCTGGAAGCGCAGCCATGTTTATCCCTTGAAGTGCAAATGTGCAAATTCGAAATTTGAATTCTCTAGCTCAACTTTAAAGCGAGCTACACACAAAAAATATCCGTAAATCTGAAATCCGCTATTATTAGCGGATTGGCATCCACAACAAAATCCGCTAATAGTTGCGGATTGAATCCGTAATTTTGGTTCTAGCGGATAAATCCGCTATTTTATTTTCCTTTTTCTCGTTCTTCATTTCGCTCTCTCATTCTCGTCATTTATGTTCATTCCTACTGGTTGCGCGAGTTCTTTTCGCTTTCTCGCTGTCGAGAATAAGCCAAGTTTTCAAAGGTTCGTTTCATTTTAGTAAGATGGTCAAGACCAAATTATCGTTAGTGACGTGAGTTTGTCTTGATCTTGAGAGGAATCAGCTAATTTAACTCTCTTTCAGTTTTACACATCGAGCTCAATTGGCAGTTTATTGTGAGGAGGATGGATTCGCTCGTCTTCTAAACGAAATAAACGAGTTTGTTCTGTAACTCGGCTAATACCGTCATTTCAGATCTATTGAACATCACGTTTTTCGAAGCACAAGAAATTTCGCCCAACTGGAAGAAGTAGACAAAATCAAGCCCATATCACCGTTGTTCTATCTCTTGATTGATTGTTGTTTCGTTTTGTGAAAGATAAAGTCTTGTTTTTCAAAAAATTTAGTAAAATACACTTGAACAATTATTTGAAAGGAAAATGGATTACAAATATGCAAATCTACCTCCCACCCCGAGCCAATTGAATCCGCTATTATTAGCGGATTGGTCTATTGTTCGCAGCTCAAAGCGAATGAAGAAATTACGGATTGAACTTATCCGCTTGTGACAATCCAGCGGATATATCCGCAATACATATCCGCTAATATTAGCGGATATTTTTTTGTGTGTTCAAGGTCTCGCTCAAAGTTTTCCGATAACGCAGGGAAAATCAAGTTGCGCGGTGCAAAGGGAAGGGGGGAGAGGGGAGGAGGAAGCACTCTGTTTGTCTGACTCTCTCGCTCTCTCACCCTCTTCCCTACAGTATTTTCACTCGCGACGCAATCCAGTCGTGGTGGGAGCCTTTCATTCCACCTCGTGGGACTCCTTCTTTAAATATCGGCGTTGGCCTATCGCCAGTAGGAACTTCTCTGTTTTTTGACCCAGGGTATTTTGCAGATAGTTCTGCACTTTACAGAACCCCTCCCTTGCATAGGGAGGAATGCTCTCCCATTTGGGAGAGCACTGTCCAAGGGAGCCGATGCTTCCCACACTCTCCTCCGATAGGAGAGCGCTGGACTGAGATGGAGAATGCGAAGCTCGTCATTTTATAGGGTGGTCGATAATCAAATCAAATGGCCATCGATAATCAAATTACTAGTGGAAAAAGAATAGAGAACGATGTGAAGATAGTTAATTTTGTTCCGTAATCCGGCAATTGCGGGGTCGGGGTTCCAAATCTTTGCTAAACCGACCCCGCTGAATGGTATACGAGAGGGAAAATGAGAGGGGTAGGGGTGGGGGAAGGGTGTTCTGCAAAGTGTAGGACCTTATGCAAACTACCCTGGGTCAAAAACCAGAGAAGTGCCCGCCAGTATCCATGACATGGATCGCTTCTACATATTAGGTTTAGTGTTAACTTTGTTCATTTTGTGGCCTTTAATTGTAAGTAGCAAGAAACGTTGTTTATTTAAGATAAAATCCCACCTCCAAACACGGGATAGGGCTTGGGCGTGTCGAGGTAGTTGTAGTCCTGGATGTATCCGAAGAAGACCTGAAATTAAAAAATATATATTTTTAATTTCGAAATAATCAATTACCTGAGCGCCACCGTTGCCGTACACATACGGGAAGCACGCGCGGTCTTGCGAGTTGACCTGCAATTATTGATTTTAATAAATTACAAACATGATCTCAGCATTGCCAAAGACCTAGTGTTCTCACGATGTGTGCTGGGGATGATTCTTGATAGCAATCAAGATAAGGAATGACGAAATGTACTCACCGAGACCTTGTAGATTCCGGGGTTGTTGGGGTACAGGCGCCAGAGGCTCTGGTAGTCGGACTGCCAGAGTTGCAGAACTTGTTGCACTTCTGAAAATGGGGAAGATGATCATTAATCATTGTCATATTTATCCGGTACTTTAGCGCTCTATGTCATAGCGCAAGCCACTTGTAAGAGTAAAAAAATGACGGGGACATTCAAATAATCGGCGCTTGTGCTGTTGACCGCCCCCCTCTACATTTCCCACACAATCGAAATTATGAAGTGATATTAGTGATAGGGGTATCATTATGATTTTGAAGTATTATTTTAATATTCTCCCTACCCTATTTTCACTATGGTACCCCCTATCTCTATTATTCGTGGTCTCATGTTTAGAGTAGAGGGGGGCGGTCAACAGCACAAGCGCCAAATAATCTTAGCGAGCGATCTACAATCGCCAAAATGCTTCAACTCACGCTGCAGGGGGTCCTCCACCTGCACGGTCGACTTGCCGCCCACCATGATGTACGCCTCAGACATGTACTTGTCGAGCTGCAAATGAGCCATTTTTGAAATTTAGGGTGAGCCAAAACAATCCAAAATAAGGCAAAACAAGTAAATAATAAGGAAAACCAAGCAACAAACCTGCACGAAGATCTCGTTGTTCTGGCAGTTGAGCGGGTCGGAGTAGGAGAGTCGCTGCGTGGCGTAACGAGTGGGCAGGAACGCGTCGATCGCCTGCGAATTGTTGTTGTTGTTGTTGTTGTTGTTGTTGTTATTGATTAAAATAACAAAAACAACAATATAAAACAAAAACAACTGACCTCTCCGGCATTCTTCGGATCCACACGGAACACGGTGCCTCCAGTGGTCGACAGGAAGTTGGCGAACGTGCTCAGACCCTGAATCAGGTTATCGATTGATTCTACAGTAATCCATCGTATCACCTAACACCTGACTACAGTAACCTGCCTACCGTACCTTGGCCCAGTCGTCAACGTAGCACTGCGGGGTCTCGACGTGGATGTAGTCGATAACAGGTGTGTGGACGTCGAACTGGAATTATTGATTTTTATGGATTTATTGATTTCTTGATTGTTTAAAAGAATTTTTTAAAAAAGAATACCCTGCAGCCCACGGTGATGAAACAGTATTTCTAGGAAGAGTTTGAATTTTTTCTTCGTGCAACGGGAAATACATACGGAATTATTGAAAATAAACTACCCGAGTACTTTTGCTAATCGTGAAGCATAACTGAACGTTCGCAGGTTTGAAACCCATATGGATTGTTGAGATTTTGTTGTTGTTTTGCAGTTCCTAAAAACAAAAACAACAAAAACAACAACAACACTCACGTTTTCCATGGTGGCGTGGATGCTGTCGAGGTCGGCGTCGAGCGGGGCGGCGGCGGAGATAAGCAGAACCTGTTTTTAATGATGTTATTTTTGTTATTTGTGTTTTTCAAAACAAATCAAAACAAAAACAATAATACCTCAGCACCTCCGAGGTACTGCGCCATGTTGGTGGCGAAGAGGCGGCCTAGGGCGCTGAAAAATCATTTAATTATCAGGGGTCAAAGATCAAAGATCAAAGATCACGAACCTCCAGATGGGTCCCTGGCAGGCTCCGGGCTTGCCTCTGGCCTCTATGGCGAGCTGGTTCAGATGTGCTCCGAGGTCATCAGGTTCGTAGTAGAGAGTGAGGTCCTCGATAGTACCGTCGACTGAAAATAGGCTGATTATAAAAGTATCCGACGGATTATAAAGATCTTAAATTAGAAAGGTTCAAAACATTCTGAACGACGAATCATTGCGCTCGATCGCCTCCTATATTATGAATGGTGTGAAACATATATGAATTATGAAGTGCCGAGTCTCGGGGATACTTGGAATACTAGATACGCTAGGCGGGGTAGTGTTGCTGATAAAGGCGCACCCGTGAAGGACATGAGAGAAGTACTTGCACTTTTAATTATTTAAAATAGTAATAAGAGAAGTTGTTAGAATAAAACTCACACCCGTCCGTTAAACCAATTGTCTCACCCTCCCCCCCCCCCTCCACAACCATGACACCTGTGCGGATAAATATTATTATTATTCTAATTAAAAGTCATTAGGAAGTGCTTGGCCCACTCAAATATCCAGCTAGGATACTCCAAAGTGGGAAAAACGATCAGATAATAATTATTAATATACGCACCAGTGAACGACATGAGCAGGAAGTACTTGAACCACTCCTGGTGTCTGTCCCAGGCATCCCGTTGGATTGCATGGAAGTTGTCCGCGATCTGAAGTAATATTGATTAATTGATTCTTCCTCACTTTTTAGCCCCTAATTTACACGTTTCAGATGTGTTTCGCGTGCACTGTCAAATACGGAGCAAGGGATTTTGATGATATCTGGTCGATTTGGCTTGCGTAATCAAAAATATGAGTGGGAAGACCTGGTGATGCGACCTCTCGATTATTTTGACCCGGTGCCCAAACAAGTTGGTATCGTGGATCCAATCTTATGGTTTGGTACTGGTTTTATTCTCACGCACATTCTGAATGGCATCGGCAGTGTTGTCGGACTATTCTAATACTAATTAGCATATGTGTCTAAAATGGTGCCATTAGAAAGGTAAAGGTAAAATCCATAATGCTATTCAATATCCGATACAATATGTCACCCACATTCTGAATGGCATCGGCAGTGTTGTCGGACTTCTCGATCACGAGGATCAACGCCTTGCCGTCGTTGGTGAACGTGGCTCCAGAATCGGCGTCGCATTGGACTAAAATAGTCAGTTGGCGATCGAGGACTACCGTAATATGAGTAACTTACGGTAACCAATATCGATTAGCTCACCAAACTGGCGGGCGCCACTTCCACCCCTAGTCAGTCAACAAACTAAAAAAGTTAAAACTACAGTATTCCATCCTCACCAAACTGGCAGGCATCTCCTCCATAACCCGGGTCGCACACGCACTTGTACCCGTTCTTCGGTCCCGGCTTGCCATGCTGGCACATCGGCGTGCGGCAGTCGTCTCCTGATAATGTTATTGTCTATTGTTATTATTATTGTTATTGTTATTAATAATTTTATTGTTTTCTAAACTCTATGAACGTGCGGCAGTCGTCTCCTGTGGAGAATTATTATGACAAATCGATAAATATATCCCTGAAATCTTCTATTTGGTACCAAGCTTTCCTCCGGGACCCAACCTAGGCAACCACAAATATCTCACCAGTGTAGTAGTCGGGGCAGATGCACTGGCCGTTCGAGTAGACGCCGCCGTTAGCGCAGACGTCTATAATAGATTATCATCACATATCAGGCGTAAAACTAGGCCTGATTCCAAAATGTCAGCTCATGGAGGTGTAGATTGGTCTACTATTTTGACTACCGTTGTATTGTTTGGTTGTTATTGTTATTGTTATTGTTGTCAAAACATACACCATCGGTAGCACAGCGAGGTGGAGTAGCGCTGGAAGGTGTTGCCTGTGTCGTCCTCTCCGATCATCTGAATAATTTTATTTAAAAAAATTAATCAGCAATATTTGATCTCCTCGTAATCTGTTACCATATTCGAGTGCAATTTGCGCATATATTATTTTATTAGAAAACACAGGGGGCTATGGTGTACTGACAAGCTAGATCTTATTGGCTAATATGGAAATACTGAAACATATGCCGCACGTATGCAACGCATTCGCTGTCCCATCATCAAACCAGGATTTTTTAGCTTTTTTCGAAATACTGGTCGTCGTCTCTTCATTTTGGACTCTCGCTGCTCTGACCGGCGAGAGAGCGTGCGAAATGGAGAGACGGAGATCGGTATTTCGAAAACCGCCACTCACCACCACGGAGAAGTCCTCGCCGTTGGTCTGCTCGCAGGAGAGCGGCTGCGACACGTAGTCGTAGCTTTAAAAGATTTTTTTAAATATTATAAATATAAATATTTATTTATAACGCCATATTTAGTATATAAGTATGGCGTTGTCTGCTGAAGTTTAACTTTTATTCGCATCTACGGCAATATGATTGTACAATTTGGTTCTATGATCTAAGTTTCTGTAAAATAAGAAGGAGAGGGGCAGTACCTGCATCCGATTCGGGGGCTGTACGTGGCTGCCTCGAGGAGGAGAGAGGAGTCGTCGTCGGAGCGAAGCATCACGTGCTGCAATTTAAGATTATTGCTAATCGAAATAAACGTTGAATCGCGCTCGAAAGAAGTGCAGCAGGACAGTTTAGCGCGCAAGGTGATAATTATGAGAGATCTAGTGCTAATTAAGAAAGGTCGTCCGAGCGGAGCATCACGTGCTGTAAGGTGAATTTGAACTTTTCTCGCTGCTCTGACTAATCCTCTCTTCCACACTCAAGCGCTTCAGAACAAAGGGTTTGTGAACACTTCTCCCAGCTATTTCTGGGATTCGAACACAACAGATCGTCTGGACAAATATAGAATACTCTCAAACCTGCAGGATCGAGGTGAGCGTCTCCTCTTTGCCGATGGCGATCGAGGAGACGACGCGGTTCTGGTCTGAATTAATCATACTAATTATTGATTAATTGCACTCTAAAGAGCGCTAAACTGCGATTAATTTTTTTTGCTTTCTGAAAGGCAGGACAGGAGGACTATCACGATCAACCACCAGTTGTGTTATGCTTGGTGTGAAACATATTCGAAAATCGAAATTGTTTGGCGTATGCTTCTCTTTCACGAACATCATTGGTTCACAAAATAATGCCAGTCGAGATAGAGTGGGATCGGATAATGATGTGAGGCGCTGCTCGCTATCGAATGGTCTCGAGATAAGATCAAAGATCAATCTCTCACCCGAGTCGATGTTGGCCACCGGGTGGGGCGTGTCCTTTCTGAGGCCGTCGACGAAGCCGAACACGACGTTGAGGTCGGATTGCACGCGGACCTTCAAGTTTGTTGTTATTTGTTAATTGTTTTTGAAATTTAAGATCAAAGACCGACCTCGACATCGCATCCCTTCCAGGGTCCTTCCAGGCCAGTCTGCACCGTGAGGTAGTACTTGCCGGGCGCGAGGTCGTCTGAAATTCGGGTTCCTGGTTCTACTGGGTCCTGGTACCGATCCTGGTACGCATCCAGGTACCGATCCTGGTACCGATCTTAGTTCAACTGGTTCCTAGCACCGATTCTGGGCACCAATTTCCTTATTTCTTGACTGTCAACGATCTCGGATTAGAACCTCATTATTATGTCATTATGTTGCAGCAGAATTTTGACGAATTCTGAACAGAAAAAACTGAATTGAAACTGTCGTACCATCATCGATGTTCGAGGGCTCGTTCGTGGAGTCGAACATGTGCTTCTGGCAGACGACGAGGTGCTTCTCGTCGCAGGACGCCGGGTACCTGGAACCGGGTTGTGGTACTCTGGTTCCAGGATCCGGCATCGGGACTGGCTAATGGTCCCGGTGCTGGTCTCAGGAACCGGAACCGGGATATACCGCATGTTCTCGCTCCAGGAACTACATCAGGAGTCGGATAATGGTTCCGGCACCCAAACCCTCACCATAGTCCGTTCAGGAAGTAAGCACAAGTGCCGGAGGAGCCGTCGGGAATCTTGCCGTCGACCTGCAATGATAATAATAGAATAATTTCGAAAATAAAAACAAAAACAATAACAACAACAACATTTAATGATTTACCCAGAAGTTGATGTTGCCGGGCACAGCGAGCGTGCTGCCTGCAAACAATTTCTGATTAAGAAAAACATTTATTAAAAAATCATTATTAATAATTAAAAACAAACCAAAGTCATGCTGGAAGTACCAGGTTCCTTGAACGTACGTCAGTCCGAGCCAGGCCTTCTGACCCGCCATGGCGCCTATAATAATATTTGCTATTATTGGAAATAAGTTCGAAAAATGGTTCATCGATTATTCGTTGCCTATATTCTCCCGAAAAATGTTCACTCAAATTTTGTCCGAATATCACGCCACTCACCTAAGGTTCGACTTGGAATGGTAGGTTCTTGTCAGCGTGCCAAATTTCGAGGTCTGTTTTTTGACGGAATTGGGCTCTATCAGACCCCTCTAGGCCCCCACTGAACGAAATAGTGATATGGATCACTCCCCGCTGAGCTGCAGCACCGGTGAGATGTAGCCGGCCAACTTCAAGGTCGGTTTTCTCCCCTTCAACGTAGTCCTCGGAAAACCTTTTCTGAAAGATTTGGGGCTATTTTTCGATGCTCTATCGACCTACATCGATTTCATATCGATATCTCTCTTTCTATCAGTGCTACTGAACAACAAACGAAATCTAGAAAACCGCTCGAAAAACCATGAATTTTCCTTCACAGGTCGATAGCCCTTGCGATGACGATTCGAATGATAGGTCTGCGCTCGCATACGGAGAGGAGTGCGTATGGTTTCAGACCCGATTTATACCCGATGAAGATTTGAACTTTATTTTCAACAGTATTTCACCGCTTCATTCCGCACGCTCGCGGGAATGGTGCGGTCTTCGCTTATCCAATTTAATTTGAGTTTCACTCACTATTGAATAATCCGCTTCATATTCTTCATTCTCGATTGAAACGCAAGTGAAATGGATAAGCGAAGACCGCGCCATTACCCGCGAGAGTGCGGAATGAAGCGGTGAAAAACTGTTGAAAATAAAGTTCAAATCTTCATCGGGTATAAATCGGGTCTGAAACCATACGCACGCCTCTCCGTATGCGTGCGCAGACCTATCATTCGAATCGTCATCGCAAGGGCTATCGACCTATGAAAGAAAATTCATGGTTTTTCGAGCGGTTTTCTAGGTATCGTTTGCTGTTCAGTAGCACTGATAGAAAGAGAGATATCGATATGCAACCGGTGTAGGTCGAAAGAGCATCGAAAAATAGTACCACCTCTTTCAGAAAAGTTTTTCCGAGGACTACGTTGAAGGGGAGAAAAATGGCTTTGAAGTTGGCCGGCTGCACCTCACCGGTGCTGCAGCTCAGCGGAGAGTGATCCATATCACTATTTCGTTCAGTGGGGGCCTAGAGGGGTCTGATAGAGCCCAATTCCGTCAAAAAACAGACCTCGAAATTTGGCACGCTGACAGATTCAGGTCGAACCTTAGGTGAGTGGCGTGATATGTTTCAAGAGCGAGATATGTCGCGTAGAACCACCACTTTCTCAATTCTCCGTATAACGTGTCTTCCATAAAAAATATATACTTGAAACCAAAACTTTTACACTATCAAGCCATCAACATGCGATTTGCATCCCTGATCTTTGATCTCTGATCTTTGATCTCCACTCACTCTTCAGCCACGTGTTCTTCTCGTTCGACAGATCGTCCGCGAGGAAGCCGCCCATGCTCTGGCACTGCGCGTTGCCTTGCTGGAAAAGGGGTAAATGAAATTTCGAAATTGGCACGTTGCCAAGCATTTTCGAACATCGACTCACAACAAAGTTCTTGACGAGCGCCGAGTTGAAGTACATGCAGTACTGCGAGACCGAGTCCCAGTCAGCATCGCAGGCTGAATAATTGATATTTAAAATGTTCTAAAATTAAAATCAGGTATTATTAAAGAAGAATTTCCGAACACGTATGCGACAGAATTAGTTAGGTTTCACAAGCAAGTTATTTTCGCTGTGTGCAAGTTTATTTAGTGGGAAGATCAGATTCAATAAAAAAATTGTTAGAACCACATGATCTGCTCTCGTGTTGCACAGCTAATCAGGTTTTGTGCACACATGTTTGAGTATTTCTTTCGGGGAGCTTTTATGTATCAATAATATAATCAGCGCACGGTTTCTGAACTCCGTCACCAGATTGCGGTCGTCTTCGAGGATGGAGATGCGGCCGTCGCTGGTGAAGGCCGTGCCTGCAAGCGGGTTCTAAGATGACGACGGCGGATTCTGATTCTGATTCTAAGATGACGCCGTAAAACTCACCATCATACTTGAACAGCTGCACCTTGGCGCCGTATCCTGCAACGATCGAAGTGATGGTCTGCGTGTAGGCATCGACGGGGAAGAAGACCTGCGAGGATACTGTAGGTTACGGTAGGCTTCGGTATGTCAGATTTCCACCCAATCAATAATTCCTGGTACCGTACATTGTGTCCCATAGTGCAGTCCTCGGTATGGTACTTGTAGACGATGGAGGAAGAGAAGAGCGTGGGGATCATGCGGACAGCCCTGGAGTATTGATTGATCGGAGGAGTACGGTAGGTTCCGGGTACTGTGATCCTACCGTATTAACCCTAATCCTACGAGGTATCGTAACCCCGGTACCACAACCAGAGTACCATAACCCCCCGGTACCGTAACCGCAGTACCGTAACCCCCGCTACCGTAACCCACTTGGCGAGGTCGGCGTTGCTCAGCGTGTACATCTTGCCGTCGCCTCTGCGAGCGAGCTGCTCGATGTATTCGAAGTCCTCCTGAACGGAAGATCCTCTATACCGTACACTTTATTGATTGGTATACACTAGGGTTGACCATTCGGAATTCGGAATTTCCGAAAAACTGATCCAATTATCTCCAGTTTGCCGGAAAACCGAGTCGAACAATAGATCTTTCCGAGACTTTTCCGAAAAAAGTCATTTTCCGAATTGAGATAGAAAAGCGCGGTGGGAAATGACTGCGAAATGGTTATGTTTCACAGATAGAATGAATTTCAACCCTTTTGCCTCATAATCAGAAGTAAAGAAACCCTTTTCGACTAGATATAGGATTTTTATTCTATCTCTGAAACATAACTCTACATCAGCTCACACCGCTCGACAAATTCACGAGTCGGAAAATGAAGTTTTCCGGAATAGTTTCGGAAACGTCCATTGTTCGACTCTTTTTTCCGGAAAAGTGGAGATAATTCGATTAGTTTTTCGGAAATTCCGAATTCCGTTTCGTTTCGTCAACCCTAGTATACACCATAATTCTACCTTGATCAACACTAACGGAATAAAAAACTGAATAACTTTGATTATTGATCGGATCCTAGCTATCTAGTAGATCCTAACTGTCCTACGGTCTGGCCAGGTGAATCCGTATGTCTAACATAAGAGAGGTTCTCGAATAGAACTGTGGGAGTGGTCGGTTGAATACGACTCAAGCGTTCCGAGTCTCCAAAACTGTCTACTCTGCTTTTCCTTGACCAATTGTACGATACCGTAATCCTACCGCAACCTTACATTATGTCCATTGCATCTCCATCCGCCCGTCTGCTCGTCCTTAGCCTCCCGTACCCTACCGTAACCCCGCTACCGTAGCCCTACCGTACCCTTCTGTAATCCTACCGTAACCCATCAATTTTACATTGTGTCCATTGCATCTCCATCCGCCCGTCTGCTCGTCCTTAGCCTCCCGAACCCTATCCTAACCCCGCTACCGTAACCCTACCCCTTCTATAATCCTACCGTAACCCTTCTACCATACGTTGTGTCCATTGCATCTCCATCCGCCCGTCTGCTCGTCCTTTGCTTGGAAGACGTTAGTCAGCGTCTTTCTCTCCAGAAATTCCTCGCTCGTCTGGATGAGGTTGACCGTGTTGGCCATGTCGGAGGGCTGGCCGGTCTGGAAAATAAACAACAGATTATGAGGACTCATTCCTTTCTAGATTCAGTGACTCGCCAGCCCGTCAAACCAGCCGGCGAGGTCAGACGGCAAGTCGAAGAGAATACGATTAGGTCATCGCACTGGCCACTTTTTACACGAAACAGGTGTGTGGTAGCATCATTTGAGATGTTATTTCCAGAAGATTCGGAATAAGATGAATTTGTCACCTCGAAGATATTGACGACCGATCGATCTGGCAGCACGCGCTGCTCGCTGCCGTCCATGCGGCCGTTGAGCAGTCTGGAAGTTATTTTTTGTTTTTGTTTTTGTTGTTGTTGTTGTTGTTATTTATTAACATCTTTGGTTCTGTGCCTATTGAAGACAAGTCTAACATGCAAGAGCCTTTTTCTTCAAGTATTTTAGTTTTTTTTTTCAAAATACCGAGGAGGACCACTATCTACGCCCTTTATTTGTTTAGTTATAGACGTAGTGAAACCTATGTCACGCCAATTTCTGTGAGCAATAAAACAACATTCTAAATGAGAAGGCAAATACTCCCAGGCGCATCAATTCCTCCAATCATAATAACCGTCAACAAAAATAACAACAACAAAAACAACTCACTGATCAATGGCAGGCCACACCTTCACGATGCAGCCGTCATCCACCGGGTTCGAGTTACCCCACGAGTTGAGAGTGTCGAAGAACTTCTTCGTGTTGTCCATTGGCGTGTCCACCATGCCGACCACCTCTGCAAATAACAATAACAATAATAACAGCAACAACGAAAAAAACAACAACAACAACAGCAATTATCCGTGCAGTGGTTCGCAGGCGAATACATGAAGGCGCGCTTTCTTTGAAGAAATTAGAGTAATATGTATATGTTTCACAATGGCGTTAAGAGGCACAGGGGATCGCGCGTTTCATTGTGGGAGCTAGGTTCATGTAAAATATAGCCAATATAATCCATTGGGGCATCTATGCCGACCACCTCTGTGAATAATAAATACAACAACACTAATAATAACAACAACATTAATAACATACTATCCGAGTTGTATCCAATCAGCACCAATCGGTCGATCCAGTCGGGATGCTGGCTGTTGATGTCACGAATGATCTCGGGCAGCGTCGTCATGAGTTGTTGGATCTTGAAAACAATAACAATAACAAAGGAACAATAACAACAATAGCAACAACAACAACAATAACAACAGCAACAACAAAAACAAACCTGGGCCACTCCGCTCTTGGTCACCTCCACGAGGAAGGCCATGTCGACGTGGTAGCCGTAGTTGGGCACCGGGCCGGACTCGGAGCACTGGGCTGCAATGTTGTTGTTGTTGTTGTTGTTGTTGTTGTTGTTGTTGTTGTTGTTGTTGTTGTTGTTGTTGTTGTTTTTGTTGTTGTTTTTGTTTTGACTCACGGAATATGCAGAAAGGCCCGATCCATCCTGCGGCGCACTGGCAAGTGCCGAAGAAGGGCGTGCCACCGTTCTCGCAGACGATGCTAAAATGAGGGATCAAAGATCAGACTACAAACTACAGTCCCAAAACAAAGATGAAGCTGAGGAATGGAAGAAGCAAAGATCAAGGATCGGGCTACAAACTAGAATGATCAGACTACATACAGCTTACAAAGATCAAAGATCATCACTCACTTCTCGCAATGGGGTCCCTCGTAGTGCGGCAGGCACAGGCAAGTCTCGTTGACCATGACACCGCCATTCTGGCAATCGGTAGGAGGACGGGGAGTGGGGATGTCTGTTAATATTGTTTGTTTTTATTTATTTAATAAAAAAAGCAAAATAACAACAATAATAACCACTCACAATTGAAGCACGTCATCACACCAGCGCGCTGGATGTAGAAGCCCTCTTCGGTGCGGAGATTGAACTGAAATTCATATTCTGAACCACAAAACGCAGATTCTGAACCATAAAACCCAGGTTTAGAACCATAATAGCCCGATTCTGAACCATGCGCCCAGATTCCGAACCATCAAACCACACCTCGTAGTGCAGGTTCTCATTGGGTCGGCATCTGAAGGACGGGAAGTAGAAGTGGAAGTCGCAGCCACCGCGGTAGAGGCCGTTCGAGGCGTAGACCTACAAGAGTTAGAAGTTGACTCCTCTAATCTTCTCAGGGTCCAACCCGTCGCATCCAGGTTGCAAATCTCATCTTACCTCCTTCTCCACTCCCTCTCTGACAGCGTACATGTTGAGGAAGGCGAAGGCGTGATCGTAGTCCTCAGTGGCCGGATAATTCTCGATGTGGAACACCTAAATGACGGTTGCGGTTCCTGGATCTGGATCGGGCTCTAACTGGAGACATTCAATGGTCTTATCAATCACTTTTAGCTAGTCCAATCCCTGGTTCGGTAAAAATTGATTTAAGCTCACCGGGTGGTTGTCAATGCCCACAAGCGGCTGGTACAGCCAGGCATCGGCATCGACGTCCGTGGTGATGCCCCAGAAGGCCTCGACGGGCGAGTCGGGCGTGTAGGATTGGTAGGAGGCCTGAGAAGGATATAGATAGTATAATTCGGAGGAAATAGTATCTAGAACATTCGCTAGAGTATTCCACGCTATGGGTGAAACGTAGCGAGCTTCGGCCCCTGAAACCGGAACCCAAACCAGTACCCAGCACCGTGCCTGGTAGGCTCGTACGGGCAAATTCCTTACAGTACCCGAGCTACCGTACCCAGAACTACCGTAACGCAGTACCGTACCTGATAAGCTCGGACGTTGCAGGATGCAGTCGGCGCCTTGGTGTGCGTGCGGATCATGTAGGCACCCGCGATCGGGTCGGCCGTTCGCCTGATATGTTTATTATTATACATTATCCATATATTTTTGAGAGCAAACACATAGCAGAATTGTGCAAGATGAATTTCGATTTATTTGTCCCCATCGTGAAACGCACCCGAGCTCGAATAAGCAAGGAATGGGTGGAGTGGAAAAACTGCTCTAGGATTCTGCATTAATAAAGTTCTTTCATATGCGCCGTTCAAATAAAACTCTAATCCCGGGAAATAGAACAGTTTACGTAGCTCGGTGAAGATACCCTTGCTAGTGCTTTTTACTTTTCATACTCCGTGAGGTTTCGCTTAAAAAATACTCACTGGATGGTGAACAGCCCCTGGTCGACGATGTGCTCCCTCTGCAGCGTGTTGCCGTCGGGGCCGATGATCTCGAGCGTGAAGTCGCCTGAGGATACGGTAGGGTTACGGTAAGAGTTCGGTGGGTCAAGGTAGGAGTTCGGTGGGTCATCCTCCTAACTTTCGAAAACATAATAAACGCACGTCCCTTGGCGATGAAGACGAGCGTGTCCGAGTTCTTCTCCATTTGGATGACCTGAAGTTGCGAATTTAGGTTATATTTAGCAATTTCCTTCGGAAATGCATGTTCCTTGAATGAGATTCGGTCCACTATTACGCAGAAAGCGTTGAATATACCGGAATATTCGTCAGTCATCTGGGGTTTTTCCTCTCTAGGTTGCACGCTTACAATTTTGTGATTGTAATACCTAGAGCCCAACCAAAAAGGGTTATTTGGCTAGGCGTGACGATTACAATATTGCAAGTACCTACCCTAAACCTTGCCCAAAAAATCGAGTTGGCTAGAAACGACAATTACAATTTTGTAGATGCCAAGCCTAGACCTCTGTCTAAGTTGATGTCCAACATTGTATATACTACATGAAATGTTACTGAACAACGTCGAAATTTACCTTTCCGAGTCCATTGCCGCACTCGTCTCTGTCGAGCGTGAGCATGAGCTGCGACTTGTAGATGATCGAGTTCAGGTGGCCGAAGAGTACCTGAAAAGAGGTGGCGATCGTAGTTGCCGTCATCGTCGTGGAATCTCACTCACATCGTGGACCTTGCTCCTGTCATCGACGTGCCAGGCGAGGCCTCCGAATCGGTTGGCGACGTCATCGAAGGCTCTGAATCCGGGATCGGAGAGGTCGGCGACGCACTGCGATTCGGCAGTGGGCTCGATGTAGATGAAGTTGATCTGAAGAGGATTTTTAAAATTTATTTTCGAAAATAAGAAACCGGTACTTGAATTGGATCAGAATACACCGAATTCAATTGTCTGCGAGGTGAAGCATATCCGGAAAAGAATAAACATTTGAGAATTGGGTCTATTGAAAGAACTATTTTTGGAGATTTTGAGCGAAAACGAAACAACTGCTGGTGTAATGCTAATAATTTCAGTGCTCTAACCTACTATTGCAAATATATCATGGCGCCATATGCCTAGTTTGGCCCGCCATAAATAAATTATGTCGGGCCACAATTGCTCACCGTTGCGCGCCAATAACTGTTGAACGCCACGAGTCCCTCCAATGCTTCATCGTAGTCGTCAGCGAGGGCGTCAGTGATAACGTAGATCGTGGAGCCTTGCGTCAGGGCGATGTTCGTCAGGCCCTGGAGTGGGGGATTACGGTAGGAGTTCGGTAGGTCAAGCTAGGTACGGTAGGTCAACGTAGGAGTTCGGTGGGCCAGTACTTTGCCTTGGTCACGATTTCAGTAATCGCAAGGCAAGAAAGGTTTCGAAAAATGGGTTATAGGCTTCGGATCTCCCCTAGAATAGTCAGTCGTCGATACCACTCGAATACGGTATTCTCTTCACTTACGGTGAGGACGGCATCGAGCACGCCGTCAGTGCAGCCTCCGTCCGTGTTCTGGGAGATGGTCGCCTGAATCAGGGAGGTAAGATAAAAACAACAACAACAACAATAACAACAACAACAACAACAACAACAGCAACAACAACAACAACTATTTGCCTTGAGGAATCCGTTGTCGAAGGCCTCGATCGAAGTGTAGTGCTGCGACATGAAGATGTCTGCAAGGGAGAAGATGGAAAGTCAGTCCTCGATGCCATTCGATTACGGTATCTCGGGCTTACTGTGGTCGTTGAAGAAGACGACTTGGAAGCGCGTGAGGTAGGCGGGATCGAACGTTTGGAGGTTCGCGACGACCTGCGATTTTTATTTATTGCTTATTATTCGTAATGCTGCCTTCAGTGTCGAACATTGATCATTTTGGGGGGTCAGTTTAGGGGGGTCAAAATGATTGGTCAATTTGATGGGTCACTTTGTCCCCTCTCTATCTCCTCTCCCTCTCCCCCTCATTCTTCCTCTCTCCAACCACTACGAACGGGCAAACCTCACTTATTTGCCTCAGTTTTACCCGATCGTCGCGGTTGGAGAGATGAAGAATGAGGGGGAGAGGGAGAGGAGATAGAGAGGGGACAAAGTGACCCATCAAATTGACCAATCATTTTGACCCCCCTAAACTGACCCCCCAAAATGATCAATGTTCGACACTGAAGGCAGCATAAACGATTTTAAACAGATTTTTTTCAATTTTTGAGACAATAATCGAATTCTCATTGACCACACTAGTTCTCTCATCTATTGAGGAATGCGTGAAACCTATTAAAATTGTCGATCGATTGGTAGGGATTTACTCATTTCCACCTTCTTTTCTTGATACAAATGTTATTTATAATCAGCAGAAATAGACACCGATGTCCCAGATACCCCAGAGTCCACAGCCCACGGTTAAATATCGCGCTGCCTTGCCTCAATCAACACCTGCTGCAGCATCTGTAGCCACTCTCCTCATCTGCGCTCCCTCTAACTCCCAAGGAATCCGTCTAATCACATTAACCCTTAGTCATTTCACAGTTATTCCACCTCATAAAGCGCTGGGAATCGTTAAATCACGTCCGAGCGATCAGAGTTTCGAAATTCGGTAAAATATAAAAAAAAATTCGAAAATCTCACATCATCCACAGCCTGCAGCACCTGCTCCCCATCTATTCTAACCACATGAGAACGTATTATAACCATAGTCTAGCCTTATCACTTATCATCCTTATCATAGCTTTATCTTAGCCTTATCATGGAACGAAGTGTCTCATTTTTCAACTCCTCATATTTTAAAAATTAGTTCTTACCTCATCGACAGCCTCCAGCACCTGCTGATGCACGGCGTTCATTTCCTCTCTCACTCTCACAACGAAGATAAGAGTGGGCTTGTCCACTCCGAAACCGTGGTTGGAGTTGGGCTCGCACTTGACTAAACAGGGAAATGTGATAACCTTCCAATACTACTCGCTATTGAAAGCAACTCTCATTTGACTGGAACAAGTTGAAATATAGCCAAAAGTAGTAAATAACAACAAAAACGAAAATAAAAACAACATAATAACCACTCACTCGTCTCGCAGTGCGTGCCCTCGAAGCCGTTGGTGCAGAAGCACTTGCCCTCGATCAGAGTACCGCCATTGATACACTGAAGTGGGTAGAGATGACCTATGTACTTTGATCTTTGATCTCCAGTCTCTAGATTTCAAATAGCCGTGATGCTCTAAAAGAGTCATTGATCCTTAATCTTTGATCTCCAGTTTTCAGGTCCAGCTGATTTTCTAGTTTAGACATCTCTAAAAAAACAAACCAGAGGCTGGGAGCAGTCGTATCCCGTCCAGTGGTCCTGGCAAACGCAAGAGGATCTCACTGGAAATATTCGTTATTACTACCTCAATTTTCGTCGGTCAAACAAGATCGCTACAAAAGGTTTCTTCATGCCATCCAAGCTCATTCGCTTTCATGTGGAAGCAAGACGCATGCTAAGGCACTCGGTCGGATGAGAACTATTTCGAAATTGTCTCTCGCCTACTTCCGGTTCTCATCCGACCTAGCACCCAGGCTGCATTAAGACGTCTCCACGTCTCGATGTAAGCATCTGAGAAAACGCACGTCCATTGAAGATCATCACTCCGCCGTTGGCACAGGCGGGCGGGTTCGTGGGCACGGGCGTGGTAGTCGCGGGCGAGGTGGGCGGGTTGGGCACTGAGATTGGGCTTGGTTGGAACCAGAGTGGTACCAGAGCGGAACCAACTTGGTACCAACTCACCGTAGACACACTCGAAGGGCGCAGCGCGACGGAAGGGAAGCCCGTAGAAGTCCACGCCTTCCACCTGAGAAATGTGAGTATTTTGTTAATTATTTATTATTTATTTTTAATAATAAATGTAGTTTATTATCTACTATGCACAGCGTGTCAGGGAGACAAAATCCTTTGTTCTCCGCGTCCGACCCCTTTTCATGGACATTCGAACACAATTGTTTTATAAAACCTGTGAAGCATACCCCATAACTTACTGATAAGAAGCAATAATGCAAATCAAAAATATCAGAATTGTTTGACTATTCTCTATTGTGTCTCTCTTCATTTGTCAACATGATTAATTATTTTTGAAAGTTTTCATGGCGACTTTTTATGTTTTCATATTCGGAGTTAGATAACATACCTACCGTGCATAGAAACCCCAGCACCATTATTATTTTTGGAATGGTCATGAACGGCGTTACATAGTTACCGGAGCCGATATTTAATATAAGACTTTGTTTTCCAGAAACATGCAAAAATTTTCATTTTCATGCTTAACTCGAATGTTCGACATTTATTTTAACTTCTATTCCGGTAACTATGTAGCGCCGTTCAAGACCATTCCAAAAATAATAATGGTGTTGGGTTTCTATGCACGGCACGTGTTTCATCTAATTTCCCGTATGAGTAACATTAAGATGCGGCACGGCGAACAACTTATGAATTGTTAGAATGAATTGGTTAAGTTTCACAAAGACCTATTTATCAAAACGGGTCATTTTGAGATAAAAACTTGTAATTCTCTCAATTTCTCATTCACGACCGCTCCGATCACTCGAGAAGGGAGAGAATCATAAGTAGGGAAAAGGGAGACAAGCATTGGCCTCGGACGCGATTTTCCTTATTTGACACGCTGTGCTATGTCGCTAGAGGATAATATGTCTTTAAAAATCACTCGATGTGATAAAATTGGAGATTGGTTGAGTTTCAAAGAGTCCGGAAATGAGAGTGAGTTCTGCATGGGTCGATATCGTCGTAGGATGTGATAGCAAAACCAATAAAAAAAAGATCAATAAGATGCTTCATTTAACAATTTGCCATTATTTTTTCGCAGTGTGGTAATTTTTTCATCGATTTCTTAGGGCTGCTCACAATCATAGCGTACGATCCCTTGCTGTAGCAGAAGAGCAAGTCGAAATAATATTCTAACAAGATAACCGCGCACTTTTTTGTCAAAAACCATGGATGTTGCGCGGTTCCTAATCGATTACTCACAATCTTAGTCGCAAACGATTTCTCTATGTAGTGTGAGCCTTTGCCTGGATAATGTGAAGCTATAGACGCGCGTTTTTTATTGATAACTCACAATCATAGCGTACGATCCCTTGCTGTAGCAGAAGAGCGAGTCGAAGTAGTACTCGTACTGGCAACCGTAGCGCTTGTCCAGCAGCCGAGGACGGAACACTTGCTGGAAATCTTGAATTACTTAAAATATTGGAGATCAAAGATCAAAATAGTTAGATCGCTAATTTCCTGTACTTAATCTAGGCTAAGGTCTACACTTTCGAGCAGACGAGGACGGAAAACTTGCTGAAATTAGTGATTTGTTTTATTTTCATTCGCTCGATCTTGCATAAAAACAGCTTCAGTTATCCTGCAGGATTTGTAACTGAAACCAAGGCCCCGAAATAGCTTTCGAGATCTCACTGGCTTTAGCTCACATGTCAGCTATTATCGTGGTACCTAACCGATGGTCTTGAAAGATCAAAGATCAAAGATCAAAGCTCACGTTCTCTGGCCCAATCACCGACACGGTCTTCAGTTCGGCGGGGGATCTGCCGCCGTTGAGATGCAGAATAATGGAGTTGAACTGGTGAGCGCCCGCGTTGTCGTTGGGGAAGTCGTTCCTGCAAATGTTAGTAATTAGTTAATTAGTTAATTAGCTAATTAGCTAATTAGTTAAATAGTTGTCTTAATTAGCAGAATAGGGCCATGTACGTCGAGGCAAGCTGGACGTTTGCCCTAATCAATTCTACAACCAATTTACCGGGGGTTTGATGGCTTGGTTCATGGAAGTGAGCAAGATCAAAGATCAATTCCAGAATCATGTTTTACAAGGCTACCACCAAGCATTCCTTTAGTGAATGCAATGCAAGATGAAATATCAGTTCCAGAACTAAGTATCATTGCAAGGATTCAGTTATGTTTCAAATAGCAGTGATATTTACGCAGAGCATCGTCATTCGATAGATCCACATTCAATCTGTGAACCATTGCGTATGCAGGAACCAAACGGGACCACACGGAACCACATTACCTGTCCCTATCGTCCGTCTGGAATCCTCCCGAGATGGTCATGAACGTCTGCGCTGTCGTCGTCAGAATGCAACGGGAGTCGATCGAGGCGGCAGAGGGCTGGATCGTGTAGTATCCGGGCTTGAGCACCCTGAAATTATTTTAGATTACTGTATCATCACCCTGCAATTGATTTTGGATTACTGTATCTCCTGAAGTATAATTTCAGCCTAGGTACTGTAGGATGACGTCATCAGGATACTGTCATACACAGTACACTACGTGCTCTTGGGCTGCTGTCTTGGTCTTGTGTTGTAGTCTCATGATCCCAATAGCATCAACGGACCATCCTACTCCCGATAAGACCACGAAAAGCTCCGCAAGTTATTGCTATCGGGAGAATGTGGTATGTGGTGAATTGAAGGATATATATTTTTCTGGTCCGTTATTAATCCAGAATTCCGGTACTCACTTGAAGGAAGCTACGTATCGGTCCTGCTCCGCTACAGTTTGGTCGGGCGTTCCCATATAGCCTGAATAATATAATAGAATTTATCAGCATCGCTTTCGGGGCGCAGATCAGGCCAGTCGTGAATACCAGTCTTCTTTATCCATACTCAGCCAGTCAGAACCTATTTTCCGTTTCAATTCGTTCCGCCAAGGGAGGAAACTAATGAAAAAAGTTGCCCCATACACATGCACTACCCCTGAAGGAAACCATCGGCTGAGAAACAATCGTCCCTTTTTGCGATCGAATGGCAACGGAAAGCGCAACAGCTTTGCAAGAAATTATATTTCTCAAAGCATAACACAGGACTACTAATAATCAGAGCATCTCACATCTCACTGCGCTTTAACGAGCTGTGAAACATATTCGAACTCATTTTCAACATTGTTTATTTTCGAAACTCACCATCGGCATCATAGATCACGAGGGTGGGCGACACGTTCTCCAGGGATTGAACCTCGATGTGGATGTCGTACCTTATTAATAAATTAATTAATAAGCTAATTAAAATTTAACCAAGCTAATTAGCTAATTACTAACATGGTCTCGTCGACGATGATCTCATGGCGTCTGGTGCAGTTGCCGAGGTCGGTGAGGTCGATGATGTAGCCGTCCTGGGAAGAGAAAGAGATTGATCTTTGATCTTTGATCTTTAATCTTTGATCTCAGGATGGTTTCATCCTGTTTCAGTTTCTTTTAAATGGTTATTTTAGGACAACCTGCAGTTCATAACACTGATTCAACGCACAGCGGGCGCTGTTTAGTGCGAACAGTGAAGCACATTTGAACCCGTTTGAATTCATCGAGTGTAAGCAATAATCAATATTTAGCCATTTTTGATGTTTCACTCTTTCTTATTCTCACTCCTTAGTAATTTCGGTTATTAATATTATTATTATTGTTATTATTATTATAATAATATTGAGATTTCTCCTCACATCTCTCAGGTACTGCTCGGGGTTGATGAAGGGGTTGAACTCCTGGCAGATGGCTGGAATTATTAATTTCGAAATTACTAATTAATTAATTAAGCTAATTAATAATTGATAACTCACGGAACTCGCAGTACTGTCCAGTGTAGCCGGGGCGGTCGCACGCACGCGTGATCGGGTTGCCAGAGGCGAATTTCTGAAGGTATTTAAGGTTGGTCTTTGATCTCTGGTCTCTGATCCCTCACCGCAGCTTCGTCAGCATTTCTCTTCTTGCGCGTATGCTCTTCCTGGTGGGTCTGCAATATCAGGGTTGATCTTTGATCGTTGATCTCAAAATGGCAAAGATCAAAGATCAAAGATCAGAAGCTCACCTCGGGATGGTATGCAGCCGAGAAGTGATCGAAGTCCTTGACGTAGTGGGCCTCCTCTCCGGCGTGCCATGTGTTGAACACTGAAAGATTTTTATATATTTTAAAGTTATTTGTAGATCTCATGCTCCGCCCACTTTTCCTCATTATTAAAGTGTGATTACACTGCAAGTTTTCATAATAAACAATATTTGGAAAAAGGAAGGCCCCGCCCATTATTGAAAACTTGAGATTGAATGATGAATGTGAAAATGGATTGAGTTTCAAAGGTTTCAGATAAGAAAGGGAAAAGGGAACGCAGGTATTCGATCGCTTTGATTATAGCGTTGTATTCACAAATACTTAAATAGAGAATATATATTGAGGCGCAGGACAGAAGGTTCAAAGGATCAGAGATCAACGCAAATGACAACACCAAGAAAGCAGAAGTTTAGGAGCCCGTTTGTGAGAGAATCGAACAATAATCTGTGGGGTTCAGACAGTGAAAAAAATTGTATCTCGGTTTATGATGGTTTCTGATACACTTCGGGGTGCTTTATCCGATGAGCACTATCTTGTTGTACAAAAAAAATGCAAATTTCGGCTCATTCTAGGTCGTCCAAAAACGCACGTTTTCAATGTTTTCTGGATTTTTCTCGAAAACGAATGGAGCTATTACTAAAGTTTGAAGATAAACTTCACCTATTTTTCGACGAGGAATCGGGTGGTACCAGTGAAAATGACATAAACATAAACACTTCCGAAAATCAAATTGCCCCGGGCGACTAAGAAAAGTGGGGGCATAAAAACCACTGCCACCGTGTGCGGAACATCCTAATTGACTTTAGTTTTGTTTTTGGTCACTACAAAAGTCTGCGGAAGCAAGTTATGATTTTTTAAATGAACAAAAAACGATCGAAATGACTCCGAAACTGAGAGAAAGGGAGCGATTTACATAAACTCGCTCTCATTCCCCTCTCTCACCTCAGTGATTCGGTCTGTTTTTAGCTCGTTTCTGACCGATTTCGCGTATTCAAAAGATCATAACTTGCTTCCGCAGACTTTTGTAGTGACCAAAAACCAAACCAAAGTCAATTAGGATGTTCCGCACACGGTGGCAGTGGTTTTTATGCCCCCACTTTTCTTAGTCGCCCGGGGCAATTTGATTTTCGGAAGTGTTTATGTTTATGTCATTTTCACTGGTACCACCCAATTCCTCGTCGAAAAATAGGTGAAGTTTATCTTCAAACTTTAGTAATAGCTCCATTCGTTTTCGAGAAAAATCCAGAAAACATTGAAAACGTGCGTTTTTGGACGACCTAGAATGAGCCGAAATTTGCATATTGTACAACAAGTTAGTGCTCATCGGATAAAGCACCCCGAAGTGTATCAGAAACCATCATAAACCGAGATACAATTTTTTTCACTGTCCGGGCGTTGTTCGACTCAACGGCCTCTTAGAGACAAAGATCGACGCTCAGCAAATTGTTCGAAAACTCCAGTACAGCACTAAGAAAGTTCACAGCTAGGGTTTAGAAGATGGAGGATGAAAGATCAAAGACCAAAGATCAAGAATGAAAGATCAAAGATCAAAGATCAACTCACGGTCAGCGAACTGGCCTCGGAAGGCACCCGAGGCAGCGCACGCCAGGGCGGCCAGCACGGCCAGTCCCAGAGCGGAGCGCATGATTGGTCGACCCCTAGATACGGTAGAATTGGGTTACGGTAGGATTGGGAACTGGGAACTGTAGCCTACAGTCTGTAGGAATGAATTCGGTAGGGTTGGAATACAGTAGCTGTGGGATACGGAGGAACGGGTACGGTAACAATACGGTAATAATTCGGTAGCTGCTGTACATGAACAATTAGGGATGCAATCGATTGAGATGCAACGTTCCTACAGGAGATGGCAAAGACGCAGGAAGGAATACTATAATTTGTGATTGGTTCAAAATTAACACGACATGAGCGCACATTAGAGATGCTCATTATACTGATCATGGTAGATCAACAGCGCTGCTTCTAGATTCTGCCTACGGTACTGACTACAGTACCCCTTCAAGACACTGCCTCTCCTCCCTTGATAATGCGCAAATGAAGCTGGGAATGATACGCTGGGTCGCTATCAGGAGGAGCTGGTCGTAAATGACTCGGAGACTCCAATCAAGGGAAAAGAGGTGAGAGAAGGGGGAAAGTGAGAGACACTCATTGGAGCCGTGCCCATTTACAGCCCCAGATTAGGATGCATTTAGGGCGAGTGAGGAGTGAGATGAAGGTGCATGATGCCATCGCGAGGAGAGGCCCTGATTGTAGTCTAAATATCCCAAATCAAACCCAAAAAAATAATGACAAGTTATCGCAACACCGGAGATAAGATCAACTTGAGATGCGACAGATGTCCAATATTGTATGTGCTTGATACATTGCTCAGCGTACCTGAAAATAATGCAGCACATTGCGAAAAATGCTATTTTCTTTGCAGAAACCCCAATCAGTTTAGCACTTGGGTGAGTTGAGCAATGAGCGGTGTATGATGCCATTTAGAAGCCAGGACTGGTTGAGCTTGTAACCAATTGAGATCGATTTTGACTGAAATCGACAATCTTTTCCAGCACATTCCGCATCGTTATTAAATTTTTGAGTGTCTTCAGCATTTCAGCTAATCGTAAAACATATCCCATTCACATATCTTTTTTGGACTCATCAGATACCTGTAAATCCACGATGACAGTCACAGCGCTACTGTTTCTGCATTAAATTAGCCATCAGATTGACAGTATCAATCATCAGTTCGGAAGACCATCTCGGTACGAGATTAATTACTCCTTTATTACGTTGTTTATCGTTCATAAAGTGGGAGGAAGAGATGTTGGTGAGCCTCTCTTAGCTCCAATTGTGCTGCTTTAGGCTTATCACTGGTGGTGATCGACTTATCAGTCGTGCTCTCTCCATTTCCCGTTGTCTCTCGGCGTTAGAGTGCCGAGAGAGCACGCAAAAGTGAGAGAGCGCCCTGGAAATGATTCGATGGGAGCCCGTCGTAAATGAGAAGACGTCTCCGGGTCGTAAAATTGGGGAGAATTGCAAGGAGTGATATGATCCAGGAGTGATTACGACTAGAAAACGAGAGATCAAAGATCAATATTTGAGGTGAAAACTACAAAGTTGTTGTCGAAAACAAGTATTTCATCAATAACACGTCAACAAATCCACTTACACGTTCGAAAACATCCAATTTCAACTCCATTTCCATGTAATTATCGATTTTGCCTGCCCCATTCCGGCTATAAAAGCCCTCGCGCGCGGCCGATTCTCCACATCTGTCATCGACATGGCCCAGTCCGTTCCTCCCGGCGACATCGCCACCCAGCCCGGCACCAAGATCGTCTTCAACGCGCCCTATGACGACAAGCACACCTACCACATCAAGGTATGCCCCGGACCCAGTACCCCTAGGATCCCTTGGATCGATACAGTACCTCAGGATCATAGTACCCGGCCCTACAGTGCCTCAGTATCCCCATATAATACAGTAACCACACTCATCTCAGGTGACCAACTCGTCTGCTCGCCGTATCGGATGGGCGTTCAAGACCACCAACATGAAGAGACTTGGCGTGGACCCGGCCGCTGGAGTGCTCGACCCCAAGGAGAACGCGCTCATCGCTGTCTCCTGTGACGCCTTCGCCTACGGCCAGGAGGTACGGTATCTGACCTACCGTACCCAATCCCCAGCCTATCGTAGTCGAGTGGATCCTACCGCACCCAATTCCGTACCCAATACCGTACCCAATACCGTACCCAATACCGTGCCCAATACCGTACCCAATACCGTATCTCATCCTATCCGTTCAGGATACGAACAACGACCGTGTGACCATCGAGTGGACCAACACCCCCGATGGAGCCGCCAAGCAGTTCCGCCGCGAGTGGTTCCAGGGAGACGGCATGGTCCGCAGGAAGAACCTGCCCATCGAGTACAACCCCTGAGGCCTCATGAGCTTAGGCTTAGACTTAGGCTTAGAGCTCTAGGTCCCTCTGTAGTGTGCGCTACTTTGAATTATTTGATAACTGTATATCAGACACAGGCCATGTTCCCCCTCCATCCATCATGTTCTTCCCCCATCCCCCATTCCCCCATCCCCCCTTACGACCCCTTGAGAGACCCCCACACCTTACGACGGTATAAATGGAATTTATATATAAAGGCTCGATCGATTGCGCAGTGTATTGAGTTGGACAAGGGGGTGGGAAGGTTTGCTAGATGTGTTCTTCTTGATCTCTTCTAATCGTCTGTGCATTGCAACCTCTTCATTGAAAGAGAAGTTACATGTCGGGACGTCTGTCTGTCTGTCTGTTTGTTTGTTTGTTTGTTTGTTTGTATGTAACGTCCGTCCGTCCGTCTGTCACACTTTCGTTTTTTGCTCATAACTCGCCTAAAAATGATCGCACAGACCCAGGACCGGCACCATTCGAACCCTCCCGACGAGCTCTTTCAAATCAGCCAAAAAATATTTCGTCATCATTACGTCATCTTACGTCATCCCTATGCAATAACCCGTTTTTCGCGCCGTATTCAGCGCTAACTCAATCAAATCACACGTGCAATGCACCAATCGACTCGTCACGATAAGGACTTTTTAATTTTACATGAATTTCATCATCCTTAGGCAACATGACGTAATCACTAAGCAATAATCCGTTTTCGCGCCGTTTTCAGCATTAACTCAATCAAATCACACGTGCAATACACCAATCGACTCGTCGCGAGTAGGAATTTTTAATTTTACGTGAATTTCATCATCCTTAGGCAATATGACGTAATCACTATGCAATAATCCGTTTTTCGCGCCGTTTTCAGCGTTAACTTATCCAAATCACTCGTGCAATACACCAAACAACTCCACGTGATAAAAACTTTCCATTTTTACACATATTTCATCATCACTACGCAATATGACGAAATTCGTATTTCGCGCCGTTTTCAGCGCTATCTCAACCAAATCGCACGTGCAATACACCAAACAACTCCACGTGATAAAAACTTTCAATTTTTACACATATTTCATCATCACTACGCAATATGACGAAATTCGTATTTCGCGCCGTTTTCAGCGCTATC
>LS556001.1:144950-234510 GCA_900490775.1 Pristionchus maxplancki | reverse complement strand
CGTATTTTTTTCTTAATTATCGGGTTACGCTGCTTCAGTTACACTGGAATCGATAAATAAAAAATAGGAAAAATATTTGTAAACATGCGAAAATTGCTTTCAAAGAGGATGTGCGTGCTCTGCGTCGCGGTCGCGTCGCGGCTGAAAAATTTGCGAAACGTCCTTTTTCGAGTTCCTTTTTGCGAAATGTCTTATCACCATGGTGCCTAGTGGCTGACTGAAAAACGGAGTATACGACATATGGGCGCTCCTGGATTTTCCCGGGGCAAAGGAGTGAACATTAAATGAGTTTTAATAGTACCCTAAATTAATGTAATTTTGGCAGGGTTGGTTGGATAGATGGAGTACGGCAATGGGGGGATAATTACTCGACAGATTAACAGTAAACAATTTATCTTGAAATACATAAAACATAATGGAATTTATAATAAATTAGCGTTTGGAACGTCTGCCTTTTCCTTTTTTAGAGCTATCAAAACCATTTTTGCTGTAGAACTCTTGCGGCACCACTCCCCTCTCAAACTTCTCTCGATCACTCTGAAAATTTGTTGACTCGGCCTTGCTGTTGGGCTCATTTGTCGTCTTATTTTGATTTGAAGACGTGCTCTGGGCTAGATCGTTCAACATTAATCGCCGTTTCTCTTCGAGTAATGCTCTTCCGGGCTCAGGTGGAGGTTCCATCCTCTCGCTTTGACCAGGATTGCTTGTCGTTTCCTCTTCAAGATTGATCTCAGCCACTACTTGAGCCTTCATACTGGGTCTGGCGAGCTAATAATGATTTTATTTTATTTTAATTATTTTATTTTATTTACCATTAGCATCATTCGTCTGTATTTCTTCTCCCAGTCTACCTCGCCGGACTTGATATTCTTTTGCGCAGCTAACTGGAATTAACCTTTGCCATTTTGCCCCTATAGGAGCTTTCGAAAACCTCTTTCTCCAGTTCGAAAATTCTCCAATCCCGACTTTCTATCTGCTTTGCTAAATTGTGTATGCTTTGAGAGTTCGTTTCGCGTTCCTAAAAATATGTTAGATAAATACAGAACAGACTAAATAAAAGTGAAAGTTGAACTCACGACAGCTCTTTCCCGTTGCATTTCAGCTATTTTTTGGGTAAGTTCGCGATTATGGTTGAGTGCTTCGGAATTGTGTGCAGCCTAAAAGCCACTAAATGCATTAATTAATACGCAAATTAGCATTTCCGGCAATTAAGAAAAATCATAACCTAACCTCACTGATTTGATTCTTCATCAACACAATTCGCTTGTCTCTTTCGTCCAACTTCGCGGTGCTTGATTGATTGATTCTTCGAAGATTTTCCACTACATTGCTTTGTTCTTGCAATTCCTGGAAATGAATAGAGCAAATTTAAAATAAAGCAAAGGTGTATGCAATCTACGCGTTTTTTAAAATCAATTTTATTTCTCAAAATTTGAAAAAAAACACAATATGAACCTGTTGCATTTCTCCGATACGTCGATTCAATCCACGATTGTTTTCCCTGAGTGCTTCTTTCCACTAAAATAAGGTGAGAAATGTGTGAAATTCAGTTAAAAATAGAGCACGACATGGCACAACATAGACCATCGAGATGCAACACTGGAGGAATTTATTGCCCATGTATTTCTCGTTAGGACAGATTAATAAACGAATGCATACCTGTTTCGCAGCAGCTGCTGCTGTTGCTGCTTCATTGCGCTGTTGCAGTAAAATTCGATCAAACTCCTGCTTCTGACGCTCCAGGGCTACCCTGTGGTCTTCCTTCAGCTTTTTCACTTGCTCAGTGTGTTGCTTCGCATTGGCAACACGGTGCGCCTTTTCCTTCTCCAAATCATCTTCCGCCTTAAAAAGGAGAGAAATTTTGCGATTAAAGAGTCAAAACCTTCTTTTTCTCGGCATGTTTTCGATCGATGTCGTCCAGCCAACTACTCGTTGTCTGCACATGTGCGGCTTTTGTTGCATCGTACAATTTCGACCAGTCCGCAACGCTCTGAACGATCGATTTCAATACAAATCCACCACAATTTACCAGATACCAGATAGCCTAAGCCTAAGCCTAAGCCTAAGCCTCCAGTCCAATCATCTTCAGCCCCGCATCACAGGCAACAATGAGGTTGCCGTCGCGCCAGACGAATCGAACTTCGAACAATTGACGTCTGGAATCTCACCATCAATTAATCAATAGACCGGGTTACTAAATCAAGTGCCCTCAGAATAAAAAAAAACTTACGGCAAATCGACGATTTCTATAGTGTACATTCTCATATTCACTGCATACAGGACACCGGCACTGTTTGTAATATAGACGAAATCCAAATGATCGCTAGTGTACGCTTTCTGTAATCATATTTTTATCTCTATTAAACGTAAACTAATGGGCTTACGCAGTTTTCATCCAGCATGGGATCGAAAACAATTACGAAAGGAGAAATACGATAAGGATACACGAGTTGCATTTGCAATTTAGGTCCTTTCGCTATTATTATTAGCATGTCTCTGAAATAGTTGGTAACTTCAATCTGCTCGAGAAGCCAACTTGCCTCCAAACTACTTTCTGGCACTTTTCCAGATCGGACCCAGTGCAACCAATCTCAATTGGCGGTTTCTCTTCGAAACTGTGCAGAAAATACGAGTGGAACAGTTTTCCTGTCCTTAAAAATAAAAGTAAAGAGATGACTGATCTTCCTTATAGAAAAACAACTAACTTCACGATATAATATGGCTGCCGAGGAATGAAGGAAACAACTTTCGATGTATCCTTAATCTCATTGATATTTATCTCACAATTTCATGAGAAACACTCACTATTTCTCGTATAGCTTCTAATTTCCCTCCTTTCTCAATTCGATAGATTTTGATTGTCTAGAAATGATCCTTGATTTTTTTCAATATTCATCATCATACTTTGATCTTTGTCGATTTTTCCATAACAGCTTCTACATCGCGAAAGAACATCGTAGAACCGATAGAACCGGCGTACTCAATATGCTTTCCTCCATCAATCTTCGAAGTCAGTTGCTCAATCTGACTTTCGATTCTGCAAGGTCATACTATACAGAGACGCAAGAATAAATATGAATGTTATTCCAAATATTTTTACAAAGCCAACAAACAAACCCCGAAACGGAGAGCAGTGTAATCGGTTCTATAGTAGATACTATCCAGCCAGGATCGCCTCAAATATAATAATATAATACCAATCAATGACGCCTCCACAAATAGTAATACTAATAATAAAAACAATAAAAATAGAAATTTCGAACCAATCATTGATTCCTGCTCCTCGAACAGGCAATTGTAAGGGAACTCATGTAGCGATACTCTAGTATTGGTCATGGATTATGTAACGATTCCTGAAGCACATTGCACTTTGAGATTAATAATTCACAATAAAGGTGAAATACAAGAAAAATAATAATGATAAAGACGAATCAATGACGCGCTATCACTGGGCGCAAAAATTAATTGATGTTCTTATCTATCAGTCAGCACGCCACTCACCCCGTGGCCTGGCAAAGGACGTACTTATCATTTTAAAATCGAGGTATCCATTTGAATTAGCACAATTCGTTTTTTATAATTTGTCATAGTTTCTCATGCGTTATCGTTTATTAAATACAGTCCGTGATTAAATTTGTATGGCTGCTTTTTCCCGAGTTCCTCGAAATATTTATTCAACAGTTGAATGCACATCACAACAAAATTCACTCGTTGAAAGGTGGCAAGTAGGGAATGAGTCCAGGCAGGCCAGTATCATCAGGAGAAGCCGCACGGTAGCAATCATCACGATACCAGACATCGTCGTCGTCGTCGTTCAGAAATTCCGGTTCTCTGAAAGATCAAAGATCAATCCAATCTCAAATATGCGAAATAGCCCACCCTTGAGCCTCAATATCCTGTTGATTCTGACTGATATGATGGTTTTCAAGAGCATCCGCCATCTCTTCACCCATTTCTTCATCGCCTGCCCTAAAAAGAACAACGGTAAATCAATTAGAGATCAAAGATTATAAAATATTCCTAATCACTCACCATTGATCCTCATTTTCCTGTTCAATTTGAAGGTTCTCAATAGCATCCTCTATTTCATCTTCCATCTCTACTGCCCTAAAACGAACAAGATAAAGAACCAGTCAATATATGTACAAAAATCCTCACCATTGCTCCTGATTTTCCAGGTTGATTTGATGATTATCAACAGCTAACCACTCATTATCCCGGTCTGAGGCCTCGTCATCAAGACGCACGATATGTCTGCAAATACGACAGGAATTAAGTTAATTTAAAAAAAATTTAATCTAAGAGGTTCAGATTTCAGATTTTATCAAATGTCAGGGATTGGGCCTGTTGGAAATCTGACCTGAAATCTTAATCTAAGATGCGTTGTCTAATCAACGTATGGCTAAGGATTGATAAATCAAAGATCAAAGATCACAAACCGGCGAGGAGCCACGTAGGTGTGATCCTGAAGCTTTGCTTCCGCCGAAACGGGAACTCCGTTTGTAGGGACGAGATTTGCCATGACGAACTGAAAAGAATCGACAGGAAATGAGGGCTGAACGATATTTAATGGAAAACGTAGAGAATAGATTGAGGCAAATAGAGGGAAAAGGGTTAGTTATCGACGACGAAGAGACTTTAGGCAGGGAAAATACATTGGAGAAGAGAGCTGATTACGACCAACAGTCTGCCAGAAAAAAAGGTAGTGAATGAATATTTGGCAGCGTTTATGGCTCTGTTCCGCGTCTGTAGTGACTTGTCTAAGCCCTCTGGCGCAGCCGAATGGTTTTGAATGGATAAGAAATGGGGTTTGGTCCCACGCGCTTTCGGTGGTTATTCGAAATCAGACGCCTAGTCGATTCTGGCGTCCGACGCTAGCCCACTGGCATTGCTGTGAGATTCACAAGAGAAAAGACAAGGAGAAAGTACAGCAAAAATCGATGACATGAAACTGCTCACTGCTTGAACTCAATAGTAGGGTTCTCTTATTGGAAAATTTTCTGGATTTCCAATAGCGCGAACAAAGGATTTTCCCTCGCTTGTTCTCGAGCGCTATTGGAAAATGAAAGGGAGAGAGACGATTTTCCATTAACGATTTTTTTCCAATAGGAGAACCCTACTCAAGAGTGAAAATAAACCATTTCCTGACCACCTTATTACGAAACGAACTACTGATGAAATGACAATAATCAATGATTTTTTGTGCTAATCATGACTGAATTTCGAATTGGATGTGCAAACATCGTTCTTTCGTTGCATAAGATCCCATCGTTCAATGCTTCAATCCACACACCACTTGGCGAAATCACTTTATTTCCTCTTCGATTCGGCATATATTTCAGTATATTCGTTACATGTATATCCTTACTGTAACTCGACGCAAAACAACAGGACAAGATATCGTGTTCGTTGGTGGATATCAGCATACAATCTTGCCTATACACTTGATGAGTAGTAGTAGTAGTGGTAATGCGCGCGGCTGCGGCACGGCAAGTGCGCGGCGCCGCGCGCTGACAACAGATATAGTGTGATTGAGTACGTCGGTCGCTCTTCGGCGCCGATACTCAGCAACAGGATTAGGATTGTGGGCGTGGCTTATATCGAGGATAGAGAAATAGTGAGTGTGGGTAAGTGATCGCCGGGGTTTTCTGTTTATTTTGATCGCGCTTTTTAATTAGGGGGCGGGGCGGGGTGGGGCGGGGCTTGGGGATTTCCTGATTGGTACCTACAACGGCAAAGGCACGACTGGAGTGGTCGCAGGATGGGATTGGGGACAGGGGACGGGGCCAGGTCAAGCGAATATTTACAAAGCGGGTCAGGGGCGCGCGAGAAAAACTGTAAAACAATGGAAAAACGAGCATGAAACGTTCGAGCAAAAGCAGATACAAGAAAAAAACACATTTACGAAACACACAAAAGGCCTCTGATACAGGGAGTAAGAATAGTAAGGATTATTGAATTACGGTCTCAATCGCTTCAAAGAAAAAGATTTGCGAGCGGGAAAAGGAGGATGGAAGGGCAAAACATATATTTACAATGGGGGCAACGACGAATTGTACACAGTCCTTGGTATACTAGCCGCTTGGGGGGATGAGGGGCTTGACGGGGGGTTCAGTCTACATAAATTGTTGGCGCGTGTCGTTTTCTCATACTTAGTTACTTACTTACTTTCTATACAGCTCAGCACCAATATCATTGGTGACACACCGAGCCTCGGACAAATGCTAATGTTGAGCACGAAAACGAATTATGTGCACGCGGGTTGGGGGCGAACGATTTTTGAGAAACGTCTACTTCGGGTAACCGGGACAGCTAGTGGGATTACGGTAGACGACACACACACATACACACACTACGACAATACACACCGACTGGGGGGACTTGCAAACACCGGAAACGGCGCTAGGGAGCTCGAGAGAGATCTTCACAATTCAACGGTGCGGTCTGGACTGGCAAAGACTGAGTGGGTGGCTCCTACAAATGTGACTCAGCAACTTCGCCAGTGGTTGGCGCACTCTCCGTGTCTCGAGGGCTTGGCGCGTTTCGAGTGTCGGTCACGAAACGGTGGCTACGCAGTGGGCAAAGGATTAAAGTTTGAAGGGGGGCGTAAAAAGTAAAAAGGGGCGGGGTCAAGCTGCGGCGGCTGGACTATTATGTGTGTACAATACAATAAATTAGAGAGTAGAGATGGGGGAGGAAGGAGGGAAACAACAAGTAAGCATGAGACAAAATAAGAGGAAATATATACAAGTGATCGAGTTATTGGTATTCGTTCGGGGTGTAGGTACATGATCTAAAACGGGAGTAGATTGATGAAAACAATTTCGGTCTACACAAAACACGATGGAATAGGGGTAGGGAGCTAGCCTATGGCCGTACTTTTGTCTGCTTGGGGGTAGTGAAGGGTGGGTGGAGCATCAGCGTCTACAGGGGATTCTTTAGAGTGGGCAGCGGCTCCACAGAGGTGCATAGATGAGAAACAAAAAGGGGCGGAGCCAGCTCACGAGTGGTACGGTAGGATACGGTATTCGAAACTAATGGATTAGCTGAGGATGAAATGATCTTGAGCGCGTGGGGTAAGAGCAAAGCGAAATGTGCAACAAACAAACAAAGAAACAAGTAGTACGGTAGGCCGGCATATAGGCTGCCTGTTGTGGTGTGTAGTGGGATCGTGATCCGAAACGGTAAATAATAGGTAGGTTATTGATTGGGTTCGTTTCCTAATAGTGAGTAATTTGTGGGAAAATTGATCCAAACGCGTGGGGTGGTCTCTGATTTGGCCCGTTTTTGAGTGGGATGAAACGAGAGTGCGCGAATATTAGGAGGTTATGAGAAGAGGATGAGAAACAATGGAACAAAACGAAAACTCGACACCTATATAGTGGATTTGGATGAGTAGGAGAGAGGTTATTAGGAGTTGGATTAGGAATATTTACGAAGCGATTGAGTAGAAAAGAGAGATGAGGGCAGGAGGGAGGAAGAATGGAACTGAGGCTCGTTCCTGCAGCAGCTTACTGCTTGCCCTGAAACAGGAGCCGTCAAATACAGAACCGTCATTTCTTAAGAGCCGGAACCGTCGAATAACTCACGTATTTGCCGCGTCCGTTGGCGCCGCCGTTGGTGGACGCCTGGAAGGTGCCGATCGGCTCATGGTCTCCGGCGCCACCGTTGTGTCCTGCAAATCCGGATATTAGGTCACGGTCCGGAACCGGGTCCGAGCCAGAACCGGCCTTTACCCACCTCCGTAGCCTCCATTAGCCGCGCCGCTGCCTCCGTAGTGGTTGCCGGCAGCCGCCGCGTACGATCCAGCGTTGCTGGTGACCTGACCGCCGGTCATGTCTCCCTGCAGTGGTGTGCCCATTAGTATAAGTCGCCAGTCAAAATTTGCACTGCGTGAACAATTCAGTAATCGTCGTACCGAGTAGTACTGGTTGCCGGCGGGCGCGGCCGGGTAGCCGTAGCCGCCCTGGTGGTACATGGGGTGGCCGTTGGCTGCGGCCGAGTCGCCGTTGGCTGGCGGGCCACCGGCGCCTCCGTCCTGGCCGCGGCCTCCCGCCCCTCCGCCGCCCATGGAGAGCGCGCCCATCTGGCTGGACAGATTGTCGAAGGCGGCTGAAATTATTATTTTCAAAAAAATGTAAAAACTCAGTCATTTCATGTAGAGGCTTTCAAGCCCACCAAAATTGGCGCGAATTCAAATATTTGAATAATTACCGTAGCTGTTGTAGCCGTGGTGGCCGTGCATCATGAACGACGGATGCATCATGTAGGGGAGCGTGGCGTTCATGCCGCCGCGCGCGTACAGCTGCTCAGAGGGGAATCCCTGCAAGGGGGCGGGGCTTAGGTGGGCGTGGCTTGCAAGTGGGCGGAGTCTCAGACAAGGCTACTTACGTGTCCGCCATAGTCCATCATCGGGCCGCCCATCATGCCCATGCCCATCGGCGTGCGCTTCTTTCTGCTAAGAGAAAACATGTTGTGGTGTACGGATTAGGATACGTCGCCTGTCGAAAAATCGACAGGCCGCCGGGTTGGAAATCGTCGCCCACACCACACCTGTGTCCGGAGTCGGCCAGCTTGACGAGCAGAGGGGCGGAGCCCTCGGGAGAACCGGGCAGCACAGTGCCGTTGAGCGCGCGGATGATCTCCTCGCACTTCTCCTGCAATGGCACACCACGGTTAGGAAACGTCGTCGCGTCGAATTTTGCAATAGGATGTCGATTTAGGAATCGTCGCCCTCAGCACACCATACTCACTCTGTTGTCCATTCTGGCGAAGCCGACGCCACGGGAGACGCCCTCGCCGTTGCGCAGGATTCTGGTGGAGATGACCATGCCGTAGTCCTGCAATTAGCGCGGTGTAATCATTCGGATCGTCGCCTGTCGAAAATTCGATAACGCTAACGATTTAGGAATCGTCGCCACACCACCGTACCTGGAGCGCGGTCTCGAGCTGGGTCTCGTTGTACTGGAGCGGGAGGTTGGCGATGTAGAGGTTGGTGGGGTCCTGTTCGACCTGAAACAACGTAGTGTGAAATAGAAAACGTCGCCCGTCGAAATTTCAACTGCGCTTTGAATTTAGTATTCGTCGCCCCGACTTACACCAAACGGCGATCCACCGCTGGCTCCATGGGTCATGGCGGTGCGAGCTTTGGCCATCTGTGCCTGGGTGCCGCGTGCCTGCAGTCCGTCAACCGCCGCGGACGCGCCCTCGGCCGACTCGAAATCGACGAATCCGTAGCCCTGCACCACACGATGATTAGTAAAAGTCGCCTGTCGGATTTTCGACACCGTGCTTCGATTGGTAATCGTCGCCCTCTCACCTTGCACGTGTTCGTCATCTTGTCCATGATCGCCTTGGTCGAGGTGATCTTGCCGAACTCCTCGCACATTCTGCGCAGCTCCTCATCGGTCGTGTTGGGAGCAAGGCCGCGGATGTAGAGGTTGGTCTGAAAGACGGATATGGTATTTCCCGGTTTTGATCCCTCAATTGCCGGCTCGGTTCAACCCCTCCATTTCCCGGTTCCCATGGGGTCACTTCCCCTTTCTCGATTTCGCTCGCTGAGAAGATCTAAGTGCGCAAGGTCAGCGCCTTTTTTTGCACCAGTCTGCACAACAGGAAGGGCTCCCGCAACGACAGTGCTCTCTCGGTTTTGCATGATCTCTCGCCTCCCTCTCGTTTTCTCTGCATCTCTGGACTCTCTCCCAACCCCCTGGCGCAGCCCGCTCCCTCGCTGATCCCGCTCTCTCACATTCGCGTGATCCCTCGCGCCCGCTGGCAATCATGTCCTTAATATAGCCAAGCCGTTTTGAATGCGCTATGTGAACGCGGAGGCGAGAGCGGCAGAGATGCCCGAGAATATGTGATTTGGAGAGAAACGAACAGCGCGTAGAGACAATGCAGAATCGAGAGAGACAGAGACGCAGAGACTCAGGCTATGCTCTACTTTTCAGTGGCCAACGTTCTTTTTTTGACTGCTGTCCCAAGAGTCGAGCGCAGAGGGGAATAGATCTAAGGGGAGAGGGGGCGAGGGAAAGATAGACGACTGGCGGCGAGCATTTCGACACTTTTGCCCCGCATGAATCATTCAGAAAGGCGCGATTTCAAAACGGCGAAAAATCGGGGCATTTTGTGTAGGCGGTTGCAATTCAAGGGATTTTTGGCGCTAATTCAAATTTGAATAAACTGACCGACGACAGGGGCGCGTCCGGACGGGGCGAGGTGGCCGACGAGAAGGAGTGCGAGTGCGAGAGGCGCGCCGAGTTGCCGCCGCGTCCCATGCCGTTCTGGAATGTGGATGGGTGATTGAGGGGTATTGTGGGTTTGAATCCGGTACTACCCTATAGTATTGGATTGGATCGCAGTTACCAGCGCATGTAAAATGGTCCTATCTGTCAATGGCCGGCCAAGGGCTGCATATTCAAGACTCCGGAAAGTCTACCAGCGGGATCAAACTTATAACGATATTCTCGGGCTCTTTAAAGCGCCAGGTTCCCTATTCTTAGTCTTGAGGCATCGGGCCAACCGTTAAAGTCTGAATATTCTCGAAGCTGGGTATGGACTTGAGAAAGTCTACCAGCGAGATCGAATCGATTCGCTCGGATGGTTAGGTAGAAACAGGGCCAGGATCCCCATTCTGAGCTCTGAAGCAGCCAAGAAGCATTCATAAGTGCCAAAAAGACCTAAAAAGGGCCAGGGACTCACCGGTGCGAGCATCATTTCGGGCAGCCGTTCGTTGAGTGAAAAGTGGAGAATGACTGTTTGAACTAATCTCAGAATGAGCCAAAACCGGCCACGCCCCCTCCCCCTCCTATTGTTGCTGGTTGAAGCGGACCCACTGGCGGGCCCCCGTCACTAGCGCTGGGCTGCTATCAGTCATCGATTGATGGCTTGGATCCGAAACTACCCACGGGCATAGATGGATCGGGGCATAATGGGAGTATCTAGTGTGGTGGGATCGGGACCGGGCGATGGGCCAGGGGGCCTTTTCTCACGGCGAGAGACTGTGTGGATCTGAGAGAGCCGACAGGGACCTAGAGTGTATCTAGTATGGTCGGGAGGAGGGCTAACACTAAGAGTATGTACCCTGTACTTGGTAAATACTGCAGAAAAGTACAACTTGCAAGAGGAGAGATGCCCTACTTACGATGTTTAGCCCCTTGCATATTAGATCAGCGGCGATAGATCATGGGAAACGAGAGACTAATGCTTTAGCGCAGAGAAAAAGTAAATGAATGATACTAGAACCTGAGCGAATGCTGGATTTTAAATTTATTTTAATTGTCTGATCCTGCAACTTACATAGCCGGAGCCGTATCCGGAGCCGCCGTTCGCCGGGCCTCCATATCCTCCGGTCGCGGGCGCACCGCGGTAATACGCGCCGGCTCCAGCAACGGCGCCGCTCATCTCTCTCTTCTGAGGTCGGGCCTGCAAATGAATGAGCTAAAACCTGGTCAGTTCCCGGTCAGTTCCCGGTCGCGGAAAGTGGCACGTAACGTGGTCAACGGCTCGAGCGAGGGAAAAAGCAAGAAAAAAGGAGAGGGAGGAGGGTTTCAGAGCGGGAGAAGGGACTAGAAGGGGGACGGGCAGAGAAAGAGGCAGGGGTGATTGGTATGGCTGAGGCGAGGGCGAGGGGAGGCGAGAGGGCGGGGAGGAGGCGGAGAGGCGGGCGGCACGAGCGAACCGCCATCGTTTTAGTAAACAACTCTCTTCAGAGCGGCCCGCTCTCTCGCTAGGGAGCTCCGCCCGCCCTCCCCCCTCTCTCCACCCCGGCCGATTCGCCGCCCTCCCCCCACTCAAATCGATCGACAATGTGCATCTGATTCATCACCCAGCGCATACTATCATGGACCGGGGAGCGCCGATCGATAACTGAGTCAGCACATTGAGCCCAGGGTACGGTAGGGTACGGTATCTACTGATCTGATGCGCAAGTTGCAAGGAAGAAAAAGGTGAGTGGTCGCGTGAGGAATGACTAAGAGGAGGAAGGCGGGAAGGAGGAAGGAAGGAGAATGAGGGAGTGGGAAAGGAACCCATTCTGATAGTGTTGACATCAACTCTGCGAGTGAGAGAGGTGCTTACAACTGTGTTTGATGAGTGTCACTGCAGAGGGAGAATGCGGAACGAGAAGAAATGTTTTGGTCAATGTGCTTTGATCTACGGCTATCGTAGGCCAAAGTTTACTTTGTATCAGGCCTTTTCTAAAATACAGGTAATTGTAGCCTATTGCAACTGCAGTTTGCTGGTAGTTTTCCTTAGATCGCCAGTGGGCTTCCTACCAGTAGCCCAAGACTCTGGTCAGCCAGCATATTATTGCGACAATGAACTAATATTACTCAGTCTATGCTGAAACTATTGCCACGGGAGTTAATCCCAGTGAGCCGCGAATATATGCCTATACGCCGTCATCAAACGATTTCCTGTGAAAGCAATCGCATCATCGCACCTCTTGGCGGGAGAAACACATTAGTATGCGATGAAAGCTTCAACGGAAGAGGAGGAGAAAAAAGTCGAGTACTAGAGGAGTGGATAGACGGCAAGGGCGATATAATAAAGTGAAAAAGGTCGAACATGGGGGCCAGGCCGGCATTTATTTGATTGATAAAAACTCGAGGCTTAAGCGATATTGCGGCTTCAGATAATTGGCTAGGCTTTAGCGGGCTTCCAAAGAAGATGGGCGAGGGAACAGACTAGAAACAGGCGGGGTGGTGGAGGGTGGAATGTATCTTCTGTCCCTCCCCCTCCCTCCCCCGGGCAGAAGAAGGGGTCAGTGCCGTTCACAATCAATGGGCTAGAGCGAGAGGGAGGGGAGAATGTTTCATTGTTTTGAGAATTCGCGGGAAGAGGAGGGGGAAAGGTTCCAACGCGACGCCTTCAAAACAGCTCGCGCGCATTGCGAAACGAGGGAGCCTTGAGTCACGAGAGTGAGTGGAACGGGGGGACAATAATATGTTGTCCGCTCCCGGCCTATTCTCGAATCATCAAAAAATCGGGCAAAACATGGCGGGTTTTGTCGCGCGCTCGCTAACCGGCACAAGTTTGGAGGTACGGTAGGAGAGGGGGGAGAGGTATGTGGGTCGGTCACTTCTTTCCCGATCAAGAGCCGGCGAAAGACAGGAGAGCGCAGACTGGCAGAGACGGCGAGGGAGCGCGGCGAATCGAGAGAGCGCAGACGATGAGAGGCGACGCATAGTTAGTGGAGGGACTGTGGGAAAAAGAGAGAGCGCGGTTAGAGAAAGTCGAGAGAGCACGGCGAATCGAGAGAGCGTGCGGGCAGAGACGCAGGGAGGATATGGAACAGTACAACGCCCTCTCACCCAACACACACACACGTGATGGGGAGGGAGGGAAAGCGTCCCAACTGCCTGCAAAAAACAGTCAGTTCACGATCGATTGGATCGATCGATACCGTATTCTTAGGATACTGTAATCACATGGTGATTCTACGGAAATGATGGGAGATGATAAGAATGAGTGGTCATTATTAGAAAACAAGAGTCGTTTTCCGGCCAATGCCATAAATAATGACTCGATTCACTCGATGGACTCTCCAATCAATCGGAAAAAGAAGGAAACAGAGAGAGAAAAAAGAGCAAAATACACGTTTCTGAACCACAACAGCTGCAAACCTCACTACCTTTTCGCAGTAAACCAGCGAGGCCAAACCTCGCAAGTTTTTAAGTTGCAAACACATCCTCGAGCGGGATCATTGACTGATAACTTCGCTGATAACCGATAAAATGGCCCCGCGTGCCTCGGATAAGACAGCTATGATGACGTCCTAGTGCAGGCAATGATGATGAAAACAGGGAACGGGAAGAATTGAGGGGAGGGAAGGGAGAAAGGAAGGGGGGGGGGGTGTTTGGCGAGAGTGAATCACTACAGGAGAGGGGACATTCTGTACAGGCCGCCGTCTCTCCATTTCCTGTGCTCTCTCGGTGTCAGAGCGGCTAGAGTGCATGAATAATTGAGAGGGACTCCCCGTGTGTGTGTGTGTGTATGTACTATGAAGGAGGGAGGAAGATCACGAGAGAGGGAGTTGAGCCGTGCAAAGGACGAGAGGGCAAAAACATGCACACATGTGCAGAGCCGCGGCGAATTGGGCATCCGGAGAATAGTACAAATTACGGATCGCGCGCGCGAACAACATGTGCTGAGCAACGGAACATGCAGCCTTCAAAAACAAGCGAAGCCAGAGACCGGAAGGGCGAAACTAGAGGCTATCTTGTTTCTCTGATCAGAGAGATCAGAGGAAAGCAGGAGAGTCGCCTAGTAGCAGTAGGCGTTGGGGCTGAAAGAAGTCGGGGTGAGGAAAGCGGGAGGAAAAGGCGAGCTTTTTCTCACCTAGGGTTGTTTACGCGGCGCCTGAGAAGAGTTTTTCTCGAACTCTATGCTTTCTATGATCATTTCCCGGGTAGAATCAATGCACATTCGTTGCGAACCGTGCGCACAACTTCGCATAGTTAGCAAGGGGAAGATCTGACCTAATTATGCGATAAATGGACGATTGAGGTGGAAGAATCAGCGCGGGGTTCGTGAGATTTTCTCCCGAGCCAGATTGGGAACTGGACAGAGAGAGCGGAGTGCTAGATAATCGTGATAAACAAGGGGGGCAGAACCGGCCCGGTAACTAGAAAAAACCTTGCGCTTGAGAGGGACTAATCTCGTAGAGAGATTAGAGTCGAAATTGGTAGGGATCACTTCCATTCTATTATCTGCATTGATTGATCTACAATGCCGAATGAACATTCGGATACAATTGATTGATACCATTAAAAATGTCATTCTTATAGAAACGTATGCTTCAGTTCTACTTCAAAGCTGTCAAAACCGCGAAACGAACTATTAAATCAGGAATATTGAATGTAGTATGCACAAAGAGGCACAACTTTTCGAAAAACATCGAGTTGATCCTTCGATCTCATCTTTTAGCGATCTAAACGAGGGAAACCACTCGCAAACACGCATAGTTAGCATTGAGGGAGAGAGAAGGATGATGATCAGGTACGCTGACCATCTCTACCCTCTCCACTCTCTCCCCGGTCCCTCGCCGGCCCGAGAAGACTAGAGAGAGCTGGCATGATTGGACACAGGCGCGACCTTGGTGCTTATCGGGAGAGGCTCTCGTCTCTCGTATTTGCCTGGACTCTCGCTTTCTCTGACTAAGGAGAGACAAGGTGGAATCGAGAGTCAGGAGAGGATGGGCACAGATGGGCATTGATTGTTACGGTAACGAATGGCAGATTGAGCTCGATCGGATGAGATACTAACGTAACGCTCAATCATGAACCGGGTGAAGATACGAAGAGGAATAGATAGTATTGAATCAGGGTTTGGTAAGTTGAAAGCCACCATTGAAAGTGGGCATAAAGTTGATCAATCTGCTTCTATTCTTAGACTATAATGTACGGACGGCTCAAGGATACGCTTTCCAAGAATAACTAAATCCTTGCAGGAAAGTATGACTAAAGTGCGAGGTTCCCTGCATAATTGCGGGATGGGAAAGTGGAGGTGGGAAAGGTCTCGGATCGAGGTCTGCAGATATGAGAATCTAGTCCGATTCGAACGCTCAAGGATAGATGCTGAAGTGCAGATATTAAACAACAAACATTCAACGGAATCTAATCAAAACATTCAACTAACTCGATAATTCGACAATTAAACACCTCCGGAAATGACTCAGTCCCGTGGCTTCCTCAACTAGGAGAGTCCTCCCGACTGCTACTGGGGGACATATCCGGTTTCCCCTTCCGCGTGCTGCCCCCTTACCAAAGGGCATCAAAATATTTGGCTGCGTGTTTTCCGGAATGCGGCTTCTAGGAGGGAAGTGGCCAAGCGTGGGCAAGAAGTGCATTAAAACAATGGCTTCTGTTTACTGGGATATGGCGAAAAAATCGCTGGCTACTAAGCGACAGGAGTGTCAAGTCAGCAATAGTGCGTCAAAGAATTGAGTAGAGGCTTTTTAAACGAAAATCAGCTGCCACGTTGTGAATACACAAGGCTAAAGCGAGGAGCGCAAGCCACGACTGCTTGGAGACGCGAATACTTCGTCATCAGTGGCTAAAATGCGTCAAAGTCTCCAATTCAGTCATTTCTTGAAGAAAGAACGCCAAGAAACGACGATATAGTGGAGAATGCTAGCGACTAAAGCAAAAATCGTTGGGCTACTAAGCGACACGAATGCCGAGTCAGCATAAGAAGGGAGGGCTATTTCTGTGTCCAGTGTAGTCCACTTTCTGCTCCTAGCTAGGAAGCGTCATCTGTCGCGAATTTCCGAGTAGATTGGGCTCGAGCAAGAGTACAGGTGGATGATTCGGCGAATTGAGCTTAGAAACTCAAGACGGAATGCAGAAAAACGTAAGGTTTGGTCCTTTTTGTGACACACAACCTGTCTAACCACAGAATTCGTGAGGGAATACGGAAAATACACAGCCAGATACGCAGGTGAAAGGTCAACAGCGACTTCTCCCTACTCCCCATCTGATCTCTTCTCCTTCTTCCACCACTTCCGTCTCACGTTTTCCTACACAAACGGAGCAATCTCGAGTACGGTAAGGGCTTATCGCCAACTGTCTTTCCTAGTATAGATTGGTTGAGGGAGATCCGCACACTGATCGAGTATACGTGTATAATGCATTGATCAATAGCGAGCGAGACGTACACAAACGGATAATCTCCCCTCCCCGTTCCCTCTCCCCGGTCTCACTCGCTAGAACCGAAACAGCTCGCACTGTCAACGACAGGGAGTGGATTGAGGGAGGGAGGAGGAAGGGAGGAAGAGGAAGGGTGGGGGTCACCCCTGACCCTCCTCCCTCAATCTCCCTCCCTCTCGAGCTGAATGGACCAAAAAGAGGCTGTATGTGTAGTGAGACACGTGAATGGGAGATGGAGAGGGAACGGGAAGAAGGGAGGGACAGAAGGGGGACTGGTCAAGATATGGAGGGGAGGGAGATGATGGATGGCTTATGGAGATCTCTCTCTTCTTCTTGTGGGAAACGTCCTGATGGGTCACTCAAGATTGGTAGGCCGTGGGAAGTTCACAATAAGAACATTATGATACATCTTTAACCCGATTGAGCATCGATAATCAGTGGCGATTGCTTTAAAATTACTAAAGAAGTGGTTTTCACAAGTAACTTCTTCTATCCTTCCCGCCCCGTGGCCAGGCCCGAAGACTCGTAGAAGATCTGCAAAGCCGGGTTTTTGAGATCCAGAGCCGGAGATTACCCGGAATCCGGTGATTAGGAGATTCGTCGGGAAGACCTCGGCTAGCATGTCCTCGATCTCGTTGATCGTTCCTTTAAAAACAACGGATTTGAAAGATCTCTTTCCGGTTAGAGAAGCTCTACTCAATGATCTACATAAATGATGGACGAAAGTCCTTAAACTGGATAGAGAAGCAAACGACAGTATTGCAATAGATATCCATCTACCTACAGCCGGCACTCGGACGATGAGAAGTGTTGATGGGAAACCGTCGCGGCCTCTGAAGAATAAAGGCTAATGATCCATCAGATCCTTCAAATGACCAACCGTAGGCCCGCAGTCACTTGTAGAAGAATCGGCAGCCCGCGCAGTCGTAAGCGTGTAGTGAACAAGAGCTGCAAAATGATTTTGCTGATCGATAGTCCAGTAAGAATCCTACACTATCGCTGATCCTCTGCATGAGCTCGACCACTGGCTGGGATGTGATCGTGAAGTCTGGAATAATATCTGGAGTATTCTTCATCCTTCTTCTTTTCATTAGGTAGAGAGAAATGGAGAGACCGATAACATAAATGATCCCACCTTCCTTCCACCGCATCCTTCCCTCGAAGTGGACGATGGGATCAGTCAGTTGCTTGGCGTCGAGTTCGGTTGTTTCAGTGGAAGGAAGAAAGAGCAGAGGCATGAATGCTGCGAATTCATTCAAGTGTTATGTGGGATTCATAGTCGACAAAAGCTGATGGATCACTCTCTTCATTCGACGCACTGACTCGTCGACCGGCCAAGAGAGTCAAGAGAGTGATCCATCAGCTTTTGTCGACTATGAAGGGGGCCTTATTTTCAACTAGAGTCTCAGATTCACACCGCTCTGCATGATAAAGAATGAAAAGTGTCTGAGAATCGTTAAAGAGTCAAAACGCCAACCATAATTCATATCCTGTTCACCTCTCGTCCCTTTTTCTTCAAATCATCTGGAGCAATCAATAAAAAATAGAACCTCTATTCAGGTCTCAGGCTCAGCTAGCCTTGCAGACAACCGCATCTCACAGATTTCTGACCCGGCGTGACTAGCACGCGCTCTTTCTCTCTAGTATATATACGAGAAGGATAGAGGAAGGCTCAGCAGTCATGGTCCGGAGCTTATGGGTTATCATTTGGGTTGACCCCCATAGGCGTTCACTTGACCTGGCTGTTTTGTCGTCTTCCGCAGAAATTTTTTCAGAATAATAATTTTATTTTTTTATATCATATTCATGTTAACAAGACTTCTTCCAAAACATCTGTCGTTCAAACCCTGTTTAGCTTTCACATTTTTAAAGAATCGTTCCTCAACTAATATCTCAGTCTGAGCCAGCCTTGCTGACTTCAATCTCTCCATGGTTACTCATCCCTCCCCTCCTCTTCTGGTATCTGACCCGGCGTGACTAGCACGCGCTCTTTCTCTCTAGTATATATACGAGAAGGAGAGAGGAGTGTACAACAGTCAAGGTCCGGAGCTTATGGGTTATCAAATGGTTGACTTCTTCCCATAGGCGTTCACTTGACCTGGTTGTTTTGTCGTTTTGCACAGAGATACTTTCATAATTAATATTTTAATTATATTTTACCTGTTTAACTGGACTTTCAAGAGCTACAACTGAGAATAATACCTTCCAAATCATCTGTCGCTTTATGTGCAAACCATACAGTTAGTGACGTTCTATTTGTGCTTTAGTGTCGTTCTCTACCTGGTCTCACACTGATAGCGAGGAGACCGTTGAGAGAACGTTGTGAAACCTCCTCTATTCGTCATCACCCTCCAGCCTCTCGCCTCTAACCCGGCGCGACTAGAACACATCTTATCACTGTGGTATATATAAGAGAAGGAGAAAGGAGCTTTCAACAGTCAAGGTCCGGAGCTTATGGGTTATCAAATTGTTGACTTCCTCCCATTGGCACTCACTTGACCTGGCTGTTTTGCCATTTTAAGTGAATTTTTTCAACACATCTTGTTTTTGCCTTCAAGTTTCACACAGAACTTCAATTTTGAGCTTGTCACACGGAAATTCAGGTGACAATCACATTGTTTTGCACGTAATGAGGAAGTGAAACGTTCTAAGCGAAATAGCATTTTTCTGAAATAGAGAAGGGAAATGTTCAATTTTATTTCTGATCGCCTGGCGACATTCAATACACGTGTTCTCTCACGCAAAGCAATATAATGCGTGAGAAAGAGAGGCGAACACAATTCCGATCGCACACTGACTGTTTTTGCGTGCATTGTGCAATCGCTGACTCACGCCAGCCGCCGTCTTTCTTCTCTTTTCTCTCTCCACGATTCTGACCCGGTGTGACTAGCACGCGCTCTTTCTCTGTGGTATATAACAGAGAAAGAAAGAAGAGAGCGCAAGAGCCAAGGTCCGGAGTCTATGGGTTATCTCTGAAACCCTCCCATAGACACCAACTTGACCTGGCTTTTGCCTTTTCTATCTCTGCTGTGATATTCATCAAAGCAATACTTTTTTTTAAAAAAAAATTATTAAAAATATTAATTACGCTTCAGGAGATTTAAAGTTATTATTTTCGAAAACACCCTCACCCAGATTCAGCATCGATACTGTGATAGCCATCGCTGCTTCCGGCTGCATCTTTCTTCTTCTATATTTAAATTATTAATTATTAATAGAGAATTAAAATATAATTAATACCTCGCCTCGGCATCCTGATTGGCCCCTCCAAGAAGCAGATCGCTACCGGTAAAGTTGTCCAGCTTCTGGAATAAATGCCCATCTAAGGGGTCTTGGACTAGGTACGTCCAATAGACCAGCCTACTCGTCCTCAATAGGGCACATGATCCGTTGTTAATAAAGATTAAAGATTAAAGATTAAAGATTAAAGATTAAAGATTAAAGATTAAAGATTAAAGATTAAAGATTAAAGATTAAAGATTAAAGATTAAAGATTAAAGATTAAAGATTAAAGATTGAAGATTAAAGATTAAAGATTAAAGATAAAATATTAGGTGCAGCCAACTTCTCACTTTCACCGGTTGATCCAGTGTATTGCCAACACGCAGTAGGTTGATGTAAGTGAGCAGGGTGTCGGAGGGACGGCCGGTGCTGCAAACGCTCTCCATTTGCGACCTCATCTCATTAGAGCAACATATTAGACGGTTCACCAAAAGTGTTCCAACGACAGTCTCTCACATCAACTAGAGGATGACAATGCATTAATGAATATGTTTACTAAAGAAAAACAATGGCTCGAGATCACTGAATATCAGTGACACATTCTATTATCAATCTCGTGAAACTTACCGCTCGAAATTCTCGATCGAGTGCACGAAAGAGTTGACGATCAGCTTCTCGCCCACCTGAAGATAATTTAAGATCTAAGATCAAAGATCAAAGATTAAAGATCAAAGATCAAACCGGAGTCAGTCGTCCGTGCAGCCCGACCTCTCGCAAGTTAGCGAAGACTCGCTCAAAGGCCATCTAAAATCCATTATAGAACCAGTAACTCAGACACTACGGAAATTCTAGTAAAGCTAAAATAATAACTATAATAAATAGAACCCGCGCTTCCGCAATCTGATCAAGCCACCAAGATCCCTAGACCAAGATACCTAGTCCAAGAACCCTAGATCAGGTCTCAAATGCAAACCTGCGCGTCCCTCCCGGCGAGTATCGTGTCCAGCATCGTCTTCACCACATGAAAAGAGTATTTTTTTACCTTTTCAGGTAAAATTACTTTTTTATTTGTTTTTTCATCTATTCTGCACTCCTAGCACTGAATAGTAGTCAAAAAGAATTTTCATTTGAAAAAATTAAAGGGAAAGGTACACTGACCACAGGCGACACATCTATCCTGCTCTCATCGGACACTTCTTTCAGGATGGTATCGATGCGAGCGAGCGCCGTCTCCACGAGTGACTTCATGCGGAGATAACTGGAATGTGAGGTACTCGTGGCTGTCCCTGTAAGAGTGTCCATCCTCCTTCCATCTCAACCACGTGTTCATCTTATTTAAAGAATGACACTCAACATTTCATAAGTGCCGTTAGCTCATGCCCATGTCGAATTCAAACGATAAAGCTTATTCCAGCCCAAGTCGTTCGATCCCAGCCCCTGTATCTCTTTAGAGAAAATCGCTCACGTGCTCTCGTCGAGGCGAATAACATCGGAGGAGTTGGCCACCTTAACGGAATCTCTTAGTAATCATTAGCCAATGAAGCGAGATAACAGGGCGAGTGAAGAGGTCGTCGCTTCGCAACTGCCCAGACCACTCGAGGCTTACTCCTAATGAGGACGGCCGCTTCTTCTATCACTCCCATTCCTCAGTTTCTTACTGAAAGGTCTATCTCTGTCATTTCCGCTTGAGAAACCGAGCTGGAAAATCGTTTCGGTGCGTGCTTGGCGAGTTATTTTTTGCCCCAACAGTACTGCCTGTCTGCGTGAAAACCCGTGACACTGGTGGTATGATCGCTTCTCTTCGTCCCTATCTAAATGGAGCGAGCAGAGCTAAAAGAACTTTCGACCCGAGATTGAGAGATTAGAAGTGCAGCTTATTAGAGCAGTTATCAAATTGGGTCGGATTGTTCTGTGTTTTGTGCCTTGGGCCATAACTTACGGCCAGTTTTTCTGCAAGTAGCATAATTCATGCCCAGTCTAGCTGTCTATCATTATTCTCACTCGGCTGTTCGTTTAGTCTCAAGCTGCAGACAGGGTTTATCTGTCAGACCATGCATTAAAAATCGTTCCCTCCCCAAGCTTCTTATCACATTCTCGGATTGATCTTCTCCCCTGCCGTCCTCAATCTCTCCTTCATCTCCGCCTTCCTCGCTATCAACATTTTCCAGTGTCTGACCTTGACGAGCGCAAGAACTCCCTTTCATTAGCGCGCTCAGTTGTTCTCTACCTATTGCTTCCTCTACCTACCCATCGAGAACCGCCGAGAGTCGTAAACCAACGGTGAGTGCCCAGACAGTGATGTCACCGGTAGACCGATTGATTGAAGCGTAGTCCAAGTGATAAAGGACATTCCCTTTTCGTACTGTAGATCTATATTAGTCTTACGGTGGGTACATCTTGGAATACCATGATAGGTGGCTTTCCAGATGGAGTCTACATCGTTCACATCATCTACGACATCTTCCATCCCTGCCTCCAATTCCACAGCTGATTCCACCAGTTCTCCTAACTCTTACGTGCCATTCCGTCTTGCCCAAGCCCAAACCGTTGCATCCAATCTTTCCTCAATTTCATCGATCCCATCAATCCTAGTCACTTCTCCCACTCCACCACCTTCTTCTTCCACCTGCTTCTTGCCTAACAGTTCTTCTTCCATCCCAGATCAAGCGTACATTACTGACCCCCTCTTTTTCCTTTCTCCATTATCGCATGTCCCCTCTTCAACCGATGTGTCTTCCTCTTCATCTACCTCTTCCTCCTCTTTGGTTGTCCCCTCATTCACTGATCATTCTTCTAGCTCGTGTATCTCCTCTTCCTTCCTAGCTCCAACTCCCAGTCATGTGTCACCTTTTGGATCCTCTTCATACACCTCTCCATTCTCATTTTCTACCTCTGTTCCCACCTCCAGCGATTCTTCTTCATCCTCTTCTTCTTCCTCCTCCCGCAATAAAACGTCCACTTCCACTGAACCTTGTTCTTCACAAACACCCTTCTCCAACCATGTTTCCCCCTCCACTGAGTCTTCCTCCTCCTCAACCTCCTCCATCCCCCGCCTCTTCGCCAACCCCTTCGAGACTCTGCTGGACTGCCTCCAGCTGACCAGAGAGAACAACGAGTCGGTCGATTGTCCCTGCGATCGGTGCTGCTGGATGTCGACGATGAAGAGGAACAAGTGGAAGGATGCGGCGGTCAGGTAAGATTCATCCATTCATTCATTTTGGATCTACTTCTATCCTTCATTCAACATAGGAATGATTGAAGGCGGGTATCTCAGACACATTTTGAGTACATGCATAGTTTATGGGGATGTATCGCGGCCCCGAGATCTATTGAAGACGAAAAAGAACTGATTCCAGGAAACGAGTGATGGAGTTCGTGGCCGTTCTCGGGCACATTCCCACCTGTGAGGTAGGTCATCTTGAGACGAGGTGATTGTCAAGCGGATGGGTGGGAGATCAGTGTCTCATTCAATGCATTCCAGTTCCAACCCGCGTGTCAGCTCGACCAGTGCCCAGGCGCCATCATGACCATGTGGCACATGAGCGAGTGCCACTGGATCCCGGGAAGATGCACCGGTGCGTTCTCTAGTTGGGGTGGCGGTTGGGGGTTTAACGAAGCACCTCACTTACCTAAAAAGAATAGTAAGATGTACGTGAAAACCGACTGACCCTTGACATTCTCTTGCGTGTGGAATTATCTCCGTCTACCATCTCATTTTTTTACTCTGCATAGAGCACAAAAGCGCACGCTGTGCGTTAATGAGCCAGATCAAGGAATATGTGCCCCTTTCAGACAATTCCCTCTGCAATTGGTGCTCGAACTTCATAAAACACTGGACCAAGTGCTCGCTCAAGAGCTGCTTCTGCGACTGGCTCACGCCCATCGTCTTCAAGGAAGAACTGATCGTGAGTTATTACATTATTCAATTCACAGGACGACGCAAGTGTAACGGGGTCGCCTTTGCCTGCCTTTCACAGCAGTGGCAGATCAGCAGCCTTTTATAGTGACAACCTTATCTACTTTGGTCACGAGACCTATCGATTAGTGACAAATCCCTTATCAGTTGAACTTAGGAGCAGGGAATGTGCAGAAAAGTAGACACCTGAGTTCGCTGCAGACCCAGACAGAGGCTTATCTCTCTTGCAGAGAGGCTTGTGTCTGGGCCATTGGGCCCTCAAATGGACTCACGACGCACGTAGAATGATTCATACGCCCACTAAAACGGTTGTCCAGGCGGATAATTCATTTCAGGCAACATCAACCCTTCAGAACAAGCTGCTAAACCGGTTCCTCTCGAACAACGGCCTCTGGGTACACGACCGACTCAAGTTACTGTTCCACGGACTGCGGTGCATGAGTCTCGAAGAGGTGATTTTGGCTTGTTTTTTGTCTGAAAACATGAATAAATGATATCAGAACGCAAAATTCTGTGAGTTCGCGCACTGCAACAGTGTGATTGCAAGGATCGAGCACGCCAAGACCTGCTTTGACAGGAATTGTGGTGGGTCTCACCTTTGGACAATTATCTTTAAAGAGGGAGCGCCACGAATATCTGGTCAGATTGTAACCAAGGAATTCCAGATGAGTGGTGCCCGTGGATCCGCTTGGCCCTCCGCCACATCGATCAGTGCGACGAAGGGAGTGGCTGCAATTGGTGCAAGAACGCCAAGGAGGAGGACCACACGGAGGAGAGCATTGGTGGGGTCATTCACATTATGAAGAATTGTCTGACTCTCTCAATTCATAATGCTCTCTCGTCGGTCAGAGAAGCGAGAGAATACGGGAAAGTGAAAGACAGACGATTGCTCCACGTTTTCAATCGTAATTTTGTAGTCGATACGAGTACGGTTGCTCGGCAAGGAGTGAAGGAAAAGGAAAAGTCAAATCTCGATCAATTCAGCGACCTACGCGCAAGACGTCCTCGTCTTCATGAGTGCTTATCAAGAAGCGTACGGGTCGAAGGTCTCTCCCAAGAAGGGGAAACGACTGACCAAGCTCATTACCAATGCTCACAGAAGATATCGAGAGATCAATGTCAAATCGAGAACGTCGATTAAGAAGATGGCTCGTAAGGGCTTTGCCCACGTATAGGTAATGCTTCTCGTTAATTGTAATTAGATCGAGTTGTTGCCATCAGTGAAATCCCACAGTTTAAAAACCCATCATTCCTTTCCTTCACATTAACCGACTTCTTTACTCCACTTGTAACCGAGTACTGTACAAACAAGATGTTTCTCTCACGAATCTATACATTCTTCCTCTTCATCAGGAGAAGTAGTGTTAAATATTCCCTCATTCCGCACAGGCTGCATCTAACAATGTGATCTCATCTAACTAAATATCTATTGTATGTATTTAGCTTCGCTTACCCTTTTTAGTTGTGCAAAAATAATATGCAAATAAATAATTACAAATTACCGGAAGCACAACATCCACTGGTCCGCCCTGAAGGATCAGTTCTCGCGTGCCGTCAGGAAGTGTCTGCGAAAGAGTAATAAAAGTTAGAAAATAATGACTTATGTTTCATCGTAACTAAATTTCTCTATAGAATCCGTCAACACCTCCACACTTTGATGAGATTGTGAGAACCGAGAAAACACTTGTTTGACCAGTATAGTAACCTGTATTAGCGGAATCAATTCATTCGGAATTACGCAATTCTTCCTCGGAAAGCAGGTACAGGCTCGCGAAAGTCTCAAGATGACTGAAGATACCGAATTGCATCTCAAGATTGTACGAATTGTTACCTGAAATCAGCACAGCGCTTGCCAGTAGCATATCATCCGTGCACTGTGCCTTCCTACTAGTGTTGACAAATCGGCACTCGTCTCTCCTCATTTCGCGTGTTCTCTCGTCTCTCTGACCAGTGAGAGATCATTCGAAAAGAGAGAGCCGCGTGCCGAGTTGTCATCACTACTTCCTACCCCTATTTTCATCCCAATTATCACCCAATTTCCATGCCATTCCGATACCTCGTTCCAATAGTACATCCCCACTTCCCTTCCATGCTCCCTCTCGTCTCTCTGCGCTCTCCTCACTTCGCCCGCTCTCTTGCGCCTTCTATTTGCACTTCTGCGCTGTTTCCTTCCAAGCACACACTAGTCAGGTGGAGCGAGGCACTCGGTCAAGGATCCCTAAGGCGATACCTCGAAATACTCGTAACTGTATTGATTTCTTATAGTTTCTAGGCCCAAATAATCCGAATTTGCCTATTTCATGTAATGTCATCGCATTCCTATGTCCATTCCGTGAATTCGATCCTGAAACGAAGTTCCGATTATCGATTTATCGATAACTATCGCTATTTTCCCCATTTGTCCCGTATTTGTCATCGACATGACTCAGAGGCGCGCGCGTCTCAGTTCTCGATAGCACGTGATTCACTATTTCCCCCTTAATCAGCCGGTTTGAGGAGCGATGGTTTATCGATAATCGATCGATAATCAGCGGTTGATCACATGGCCGATCCACTAGCGTGCCTGCGCGCGGCGGCTATTGTTGTGGGGATATGGAACATTGTGAGTTTTACTTATTTTAATAGCAAGTTATGTTTCATCGCTAGTACATCTCTGTAAGTGTTCAATGGGTTTCGATTTGATTTCCAATTTTTCCTCATCGAAATACTAAAGTTCAAAGACCAATTCAGATCTACGCCTGCATCCAGATCGGCGTCATGGGCTGGCAGACGCAGGTTTATTTTATTTTATTATTTTTTATTTTTTATTTGTTAATCTATTTTTATTTAAAAATAAAAGTTAATTTTTAAAGGTCGTCAAGGACCAGATGGGCTACTGGGAGAACCGGGAGATACCGGATAATGCGCTGTGAGCTTTTAATTATATTTGCATCCTTTTTGGTTTTCAAGCCCTGTTTTTTCTAATAAGGTTGAACTGGGCAATGTTGGCATTGATGTTGAATTGAATTTTTGTAGACAGATAGGGAAAGAGGGTGCGAAGAAGGATCTTCTTTTCAGGATCTACTCAGACTTCAAGGCGCGCTTCCCCGGCCTGTACCAGCTGTACACTGAAACGCCTGAGCGGAGGAGGATCAATGGTCAGTTTTTCCCTCTTGGCAGTGAAGAACCGGTACTTCCGGCTCGATATATTTCACATCCTCTACAAAGTTATCGATTTTCATTCACCGTTGAGCGCTTGGCGCGTATATTGGCACACCATCTTGATAATTACGTTTCTCCTGGGTTAAATTATACGCAATCACTAAATACGATAATAAATTGGGGCCTCGTAATCACCAGTTTCCCTCTCGGCGGAGGGCCAGAAACCGAAGAAGTTCTAATAAATCCATTCAGCCATGTACCCGATCGTGCTCATCTGTCTCATCGTCTCCATTGCACATCTACCAGCCAGCTGCATGCTCGTGTGGGGAGCGATCAAGGTTCGTTCAATTAGAATTTCTGATTTCCGGATTCTATTCGCCGGCCCGGATCCCAACTGGGGTCGAGAATTTTTTACGATTCTCAATGAAGTGGTACAATCAAAACAACTGCATCGCAACATCTAGATGAATAACAACACTAACAACAACAACAACACTAACAACAACAATAATAATAACAACAACAATAACAACAACAACAATAATAAATATATTTCAGCGTCGCAAGAACTGGGCGTGGCCGTACTTCCTCACGGGCATGGTCCTCATCATCATGTCCACTGCGTACGCGGTGCTCTGGTGGTCGGGGGTGAGCTATCATTTTCGAAAATACTAATTTTCGAAAATGCTATTTTTCGTTCTACCTTTACTTTAGTAGTCATACCAGTATAGATCATGCGGCGTAAGCATTCGAGATAATAATATTTAATACTTAAATATTATTAATAATATATTCCAGGACGTCTTCACCGAACAGCTGGTGATGTCCGTCGCCGAATTCGTGATGAACATCGCCCTTTGCGTTCGTTTTTATTATTATTTATTTATTTATTTACTTATTTATTTATTTTTTATTCCAGCGCAGAAGGTACCACCTACTAACGCTGACCGAACCTTTGCTTATTACTTTGAAGTAGATGTGAAACTTATCTTGATCGAGAATGCGAGTTTCAGACTTGAACAGCTCTAAAACTCTGTCTGGAAAGCTTTTAGCTCACCACTGACCATCACATCACTGCGGTCGCTGAGAAAATAAATCTAAATTAGCCTAAAACCAGTCTAAAATTCATTTTCGATGATGATGATGATGAGACATTTTCGAAAATGATGATTCAGGCCCCCGGCTGGTGCGCTGTCGTCTTCTTCTACATTCGCCTCAACGGACAACTGCAATCGGGCAAGCCGATGACCAGAGGGCCTTCAGGGAGGAGGGTGAGTGCACTAATGATGTCAGGCACGCGCCTCTTTCGTTTCGAATGATCTCTCACCGGTCAGAGAGACGAGAGAGCAGGCGAAATGAGGGGAGACGAGTGCAGATTTGTCAACACTAGAGTGTGCCAATTTTTTAAAAAGATTTACAAGTGTGCATCTCTACTAGAATAGTAATGTGCTTTGAATTTTCCATTAGAATATCAACGCGATTCAATAGTTTTCTGTTTATTCTTCAATTCGATCTCTGGTAGAAACGGTGTAGTTTGGTGGTGTGGTTCATGGTGTGGTTGGTGCGTGGTGCGGTCGACGTCTCTCCTCACAACAGCTGATCGGCGGTGAAGTGTTGTCGTCGCCAGGAGAACGGCTCAAGATCACACTCGGGCATGTGATCTGGTGCCTGAAAATCGATAATCAGATACCGTAATCCTAAAGTATACAGTATCACACAATAAAGTCAGTCCTCAATCGTACTTTGATTACGGTACCTCGGCTACGGTGAGATCCTCCTGTGGCTCGCTTTCGGGGGCGCCAGCAATGATACCTTTTCCGACGAGCTGATGAGCCGCTGGAAAATCGATAATCAACGATTGATTGGTCTTTGATCTCTAGGCAACTTTCGATATTCAAATCCCAAATTCAGCGCAAATTTGTGTAATTTTTGAGAAATTGATCTTTGATCTTTGATCTTTCGTCTCTAACCAACAATCACTCACGCTGCTCTCCGGGGTGCTGTCGGTCCGTCTTGCGGCGCTTCTCCTTCGGGTGGTGGTCCTAAAATCCGATTATTTTCGAAAATAGGGCAAAACAACAACAATATAGGAGAAAAACAACCCACTTTCTTCCTGGGAAAGCACATCGAGCGACCGATGGACGCGCGCGACCAGTGAGAGAGTGAAGGGTGGAAAAGGGGAAGGGACGAGAATAACGAAGCTGATTTTAATAAAGGTTATAGGCGAGGCATTGAAAATTGCACGTAAACTAGCTTTCTCAACTCAATGAAATATGTTTCAGTGTGGTAATGAATATAGACCACTATTAGAGAGATTAGTCATCCCTGGGTATCTTTTCTTAATAATAATAACCAAATTTGCAGCATCCCCACGATGGCGTGCCTACATGGCGGACAGAGTGGCCGGATCGACCGCCCCCGGAGCTTGACCGGTGGGTGACCTACTTCTGCGATGTTGATCTTTGATCTCTAAATTGAATAGCGAAATGCAAAATCACTCCAGGAAACTTCGCCGACAAAGTCGCGAGAGAAGAGAGAAAGACATGAAGAGATTGGATAAGGAATCAGAGAGGATCGAGCGAGAGAGGAGAAGGATCGAGAGGGAAAGAAGGATTCAAGAAGAGGAGAGAGCGAGGAGATATCAACCTTGCAATAAGTATGTTTCACGATGACGGGTTTTGTCGCGCTCTTCAACTAAAAATACTCAGCGGCAACAATGTCGACTATTACGTTCCTCGCCCGCAAGAGCAATCATTCCCGTGGGTATCCCCAGTGCCGCGACCGGAACCGGAGCCGCCGAGAAGACCGAGGAAGAAGTCGGCCGCGGAGGTACTGTAGCACACCATACATAATAAATTGCAAAATAATTCAGGTAATTGAGAATCTCTATTACGAGCACTACCCTGAGGAGATGCCCAAAGAAGTGGGAGCACTGAGGAGAGAGAAGAATTGAGGATTGCCTCTCCTATTCCTATTCGTTCCTGCTCTTGAATGAAAGAAAGCAAAGATAATCAACAAACCCGTGAATGATTCCACTGATGACTGTATTCTCCCGAGGTCTGACCACTACTCACACACTCTTTCTACGCAAGCTTGAACTGATCTCAATCATGTATTTATTTTATCCATCGATTGATAAAAGGCTTTCCAAATACTCTGCGTTTATAGATGACTCACAAATAAACGACTATGCTTATCCATGTAGTAGTTTATCAGGGACGGTTTACACACGAATCAAGCCGCAGCGGCATCCTCTTTAGGCTTCTCCACGGGAGGAGTCTTGACCTCCGTATTATCTTCTTCCTTCCCACCATCAGGAGCCTTCTCATCTTTCTCCTTCTTATCCTCTGGAGTCTCAGATCCCTTATCCTCCTCTTCTTTCTTCTCCCCTTTAGCTTCTTTATCCTCCTTGTCCTTTCCCCCTCCAGCCACTAGTGGAGGAACAGTAGTCGTGGTGGTTGTTGAGGTCGTCGTGTCCTTACCCTAAAAATATTGATTCAATCTCGTCTCTCTATTTTGCACTGTCTCTCATCAGTCAGAGCAGTGGGAAACTGCATTACCTCAGGAGCATCAGGAGCAATGGGCGGGAGAGTCGTTGTGGTAGTAGTGGACGTCGTTGCGCCGTCCTAATGTATTGGCATTCCATGTCATTTCGAGAGGTTGAATTGCGATTAGAAACCGAAGATACCTCCACTGGTGCCTCAGGAGCAAGTGTCGTGGTCGTTGTGGTTGTTGTTGTCGTCGTCGATGGAGTGGTTTCTGATAGAGTGAATGCTTGGATTCAATTATAACAGTTGATAGTAAGTACTTTGCATAGCTTTTGACAGCATTTGAGGGTGACTTTTGATGCTACATCAACCCCTAATTCTGTCGTTATTGGAATTGTCAAATCAGACAGTGAGGGTACACTACATTATGGCCGGTATTTCTTATTTCCGGATCCCGATTTCCCGGATTCCGGGATCTATTTTGCAGATGCTCCCAGGGAGGATCACCTGTCGTAGTCGTCGGTGTCGTCGGAGTTGTAGGTGTAGTTGACGGTCGCGTCGCTCCAGGGGCAAAGATCAGCTTCACCTTCATCCCGGCGTACTTGTGCTTCTTCGGCAGGAGCATCTGCAAATTAGAATACGGTTTCCGGAATCCGGAACCGGAAAATAGAAAACTCGAACCGGAAAAAGGTAGACGATCTCCGATTTGAAGTATTTGTCTAGGGTCGCCTGCAGTTTGAAGGCCGAGTCTCTGCAGCAGAGCACGCGCGCGCCCACTTCGCATCTGCTGCAAAACAAAAACAAGTAAAAACAACAACAACAATAACAACAACTACACACGGTCCGAACGTGGTCGCGTCAGTATCGTTGTTGTGGTCCAGAGTGTAGGCTTCTACCGCGCGAGCCACCTCGTTGCGTCGGTCGGAAATACATTTATGTTTATTTTATTTTTAATTTTATTTTCGTATTATCTGAATGATGAAGTTGCTACTGATGCCCTTCATTGTCGACAAAGGGATCACTCTCTTCATTCTACTCATTCTCTCAACTTGTCGACCGGTGAGTCACTGCACCATCAATGAATGCCCCGTAAATCAGCAAGGAACCTCTATGCGGACAATGCGAGGTTTTTAAACCGCAATTGCGAGGCAGGCCCATCCACTGGCAGTCCGCATTCGCAAGTAGAATATCTTTCGGCTTCTCAGAGTACTTGCCCTGCAAATGAATGAGATATTTGAAGCGAATCACGAGTAGCGTCTCGAAAATGACAAAAAGCTGATCAAAAAGAAAAAAAACGCTCACCACGGTGAAGTTCTGCCTGAACACATCGGTATTGCAGCAGAAAGTGGCGGGCGCTAGGACGTTGCGCTGTCGAAGGCAACGGCCCTTGCTGCAAGGCGTCAGAATCAGGGACGTCTCTTCATTTCGCGCACTCTCTAGCCGGTCAGGGTGGCGAGAGACCGTATAGAATGCATAGCGTCATTTCTTGCCTTAGTCATCCTTAGCCTGAGCCCCCTCTAGAAGTAGGCTCTCCCAATTTTTTGAGCGCCAGATGTTTGAAAATACGAAAATAAAATTTATTTTTAAAACTGACAATGCAACAGCCGTCGTGGTGTGCGTCCTCTGGTCCGTGAGTCCTTGGAATATCGCAACACTGCCCGCAGGGCACTCGCTCGGTTCACACGGTACATCGCCGTCATCGCTCTGCAATGGATTACAGTAGATTTCGAAATACGGATGAACGTCTCTTTATTTCACACACTCTCTCTCCGGTAAGAGATAAGAGATAAGAGGGTACGGGAAAATGAGAGAGACAGACGACTGTTTCTTGCTGAAGAACTGACCTGCTTGCTGTACCACGAGCAGCCCTGCAAATATTTATATTAATATCATTAATTATTAATAGTTAATTAATTAACAACTGACCTTCGGAATGACATGGGACGGTCTCGAGTATCTGGGCAGTATCAGCTCATTCGGATAAGGATATCCCATGGACTTGTTGCTTTGCGGTTGGTCAAACTGGTTCTTGAACAACTTCGTCTCGACTTTGTACGGTTCCTTCAGCAGTTTATATGCTGGCACGCTGATTGGGACCCTGCTGCCGATTACGGTAGATACGGTAGCCAGGAGTACGGTAGTCACTAGGAGAGGGGGTAGTTGGAACGGCTTCATAGTAATGAATGAAGGAAGGATAGTTTACTGGATGTTTCTCTACAGCGGGTGGTTTACATTTGCTGACGTGGAGCGTTTATCTGATTTTTATTGGAAGGGACGGAGGGAATTCAACCGAATATTAAAACAACTTTTCAAGTCAAATGACGAAATTAAATTATTTTCTCGATTCGAGATCAATTCTCTCGCTCTTCTTCTTGAGGGATCACCCGCGCTCTCCACTCTCTTGATTTTGGTGTAAAGGTCGGTTTGATACCTGTGTTTTCGCATATTTGCTTTATTCCTAGCATATGGCTCAATGGATTCTGTCATACCCCCAATTCGAGACGATGGTGGTTGATTAGTTGTAGCATAGCCGATTGCAGATTAGTCATGGAGTGCGCTAAAGGCAACAAGGCTGGCGTATCCACGACGGAAGGCGACGAATCAAATCAAGTGAAGTAAACCACTGAGATCAAGACGGTATAATTCACTGAGAAGGTCGAGAAGATTCATGACTATGAGAAGATCACGAAGTCTTTTCCAAGACTGTGATCACTGAGATCGAATATCAGAATTGAAGACCACATTGTACAACACAACACTGATAAAAACATTCTATGATACGTGTTTGCTAGCACAGCATTGACATAATAAACAATATTTATTCAAATCGGCGATTTGAAGTATCGCTGGAGTCTATCCTTCAGGAGTTGCGATCTTATCTTTCGGGCATTGATCTTTCGAGAACTTGGTCTTGTCTCCATGCTTATTCTCCACAAACGGATGCACACTCTCCACGGTATTGCACAAGTTGCCATCGCAGCAGCAAATCAAACTGGAATAGAGACATCCTACTATGTATTATTGTTGTTTTCCTACTATTATTGTTACATAATACTGGGCATACTCACGTTCCATAGTTTTTCACACAGATAGTATCACCGATTTGACCGAGATTCTCCACAACGTCTCCTACTTGTTCTCCAGCTTCGACGAAGGCACACAACATGAGCTGTGACATAGCGATAATTAAAAATAACACAATAAAATTAAACAATAACAAAGTAAAAACAAACAAGGCACGACTTGTCCGATCCTTTCCTGTTTGGTAGCTCGTAATTACAATCCGAATACGGCCTATTTTTGTTCCAATGCGTCACACACGTAGTACTAGTGCAATTTTTGGGCTGTTTGATCGGAGTTTCATGATCGCCCTGAAACGTTGACCTTGAATTTCCGTAAATACGAAAAATAATGGTAAAACGTACGAAATAGCATTGGAAAGGCTTGTCTTCAGCACTGGCTTTGAAAGCAAGTGCCGAAAGAATTACGAGGAAGAAGAGAGAATCCTGCATGATTCTACTCGGATGGTGGCAAAATCGCAAATATATAGGGTAGTTCGAAAGATGTTATGTGAAACACAATTCACGAAACTGCTTTTCATAACGCGTTTGGTATATCGAGTACCAAACCAGCAAATACCACTTCAATACTGTAGAAGGCTCGTTCATGAGTGCACAAGACTCTTGTGATTATAATTGATATCAAAACAACGAATACATCAATAGTTTTCTGTTTATTCTTCAATTCGATCTCTGGTAGAAATGGTGTAGTTTGGTGGTGCGATTCATTGTGTGGTGTGGTTCATGGTGTGGTGAGGTCGACGTTTCTCCTCACAACAGCTGATCGGCGGTGAAGTGTTGTCGTCGCCAGGAGAACGGTTCCAGATCGCACTCGGGCATGTGGTCCGGCGCCTAAAAATCGACAATCTGTTACGGTAATCCAGGGATACGGTAGTAGAGCCTAATATCGATTCTGTAAATCGGTTACAGTAACCCAATGCCAATAAAGTCAGTCCTCAATCGCAATCTATCACGGTACCTCGGCTACGGTGAGATCCTCCTCTCGGAAATCGGCAATCTGGCCGGTTCCGATTTCTTGGTCACCCGGTGCACCAGGAGGAAGAGCTGCAAAAATCGACAATTGATCTTTGATCTATTGATGCCAAGTGGACGAAAAAGGCTGTATGAACAGCATTTTCGAAAAGCTATTCATTTTGGTTGGCTCTTTTTCAAAACAAGTCGTCCAAAGCGTTAATGGTGATCTTTGATCTTTGATCTCAAAACCCTTACGCTGATCTCCGTGGTGGCCCTGATCGTGCTGCTTGCGCCGCTTCTCCTTTGGGTGGTGGTCCTGAAATACAGACAATTTTCGAAAACAGGACCAAAAACAACAACAAAAATAGGAAAAACAACTCACTTTCTTCCTCGGAAAGCACATCGCTAGCGAGCGGCCGACCGAGCGGATGGAGGAGAGGAGGGAGAATGAGGGAGGGAAGAGAGAAAAATAGGTATGGAAATGTGTCGAAATTGAATTATTTTATGTTATTGTTTTGATGGCGTCTCTGTGTAAATTTAGACTGCAACGTAAGTACGAGATATGTCAAAGAGTGTTTCGATGCTGCTTCATTTCAGTATGAAATAGTGATACGTGCGAAATTTGTGGTCAGGTGCAGTTTCCGAGGATTGTGTCAAATTGCTACTAATTAAATAGTGTCTTCGTAAAAGGAATTTATGGCTCGAATTTAGTTAATTAAGTGTTTCGATTATGCTTCAACTTGACATAGTAATAAGGCAGAAGACCTACTGAAGTGCAGTTTCCTTGCTTATAAACATAGGATGTATGTGTCAAATTGCTAATGATTGCCTAGAGTCCGCCTGAATTTATTGAGTATTTCAATGACGTCTCAGTGTGAAATAACGAGGTGTGACAAATTCGTGCGAAAGGGCAGGTTACATGTTGAAATGCAGACGCTGTGCCAAATTGCTAATGATTGCCTAGTGTCCTCGCAATTCCCCGACACAATCCAGGCACAGCGCTCCCTTCCCACTCTCTCTCGCTCACAGGGAAAAGAAAGAAAGCGCGCGCCCTTCTCTTCTCTTCCCTCTCTTTCGAGCACTACTCCCTTCTCCCCCTTCTCTTCTTGGCTAGTCACCACTCAAAAGTTCTTTCCACGCCGCGATTCCTTCGCCTTTTCGACGTTTCTTCATGCCTCGGCCAAAGTCGATTCGAAAGGTGAGTTCGCTCATTACTAATTTATGTCCTAATCGATAGAAAACGACGTAAAATAGCGTCGTTTCAGTGACATTTTATCGCTATTTGCTCGTTAAGTTGGCTATTTCTAACGATTTGAGATGACTAATAATTTAAATATTCCAGGAGCGAAAATGCCTGGTTTGCGGAGGAGTAACGAAAGTTGCGCACATGGGCATGGATGTGTGTCGGGCATGCACCGTCTTTTACCGGTAAGATAATAAGATATAAATCTTCGGTCTGAGAAACCTCCACCCATTCCCAAATACCAACCTTGTGTCAGTCATCTCAATTCAAGAATGAGTATAAACAACGAAGGTCCCGGGACATCCATGAGCGAGATAGGTCGGAAGGATACTGGTTATCACATAGTTCTTGTCAGCATTGTAATCGATTGTGACGAAATAGTTTCGAAAGTATCCGTTAACGATCTTGACCAACAGTTAGTCATCTCGGATGAATAGTATGATAGATTTGATCCGGTTGTGAGTCAGAACGAGAGTAACAGTTCAGGCGGTCCAAGGGAAAGATCTACATCTGCCGCTCGAACACTCGACAGTGCCCGATTGGGGAAGGTGAGGATGTCTTTTGTCTTATTCGTGAAGAGACTGATCGATTATGTTTCACAGTCAGTCTAACCCCAAGCTGAAACGCTCATTGGAACTCAAAAAAGTTGAATATTTTTCATTCCAGAATGCCGCAAATGCCGTCTCGATCGGCTCACAAAGATAGCTAGGAGTGGCTCGACGGCGGAGGATTCGGTGGGGATTATAATTTCGAAATTCTAACAAAAATAATAAAATCCAGGACGCCTCCCAGGATGAGTGCCAGCGTCCCATTGAGACTGGAGTGGTTGAAGCGGACTCTGACTATTCATACGCCTTGCAGGCACAGGCAGGGTATGTTTCATACCTTTTTTTTAGAAAATGGAATAATTTCAGTACCTCCAAAATTCATGTCAGCTCATCTGTATCTCCATTCTTGCCCGAAGAAGGAACTCCACTGATTGTGAAACTTAGTGAGAAATACAGGTAATTTTAAATTTTTCCTTGAATCCTCCTTGGGCAATCTTGAATCTCAAATTCGCAAAACTTTCAGAGTAATGTGCGAAACCCGACTAACCAGCGAGTTGAGTTGCCGCCCTGAGCCTCCCCATCCGCTAAGGATGACTGTTTTCAATTATGTAAGTGCCATTCAATTGATTTTCAACCATGAAACGCACTTTTGTTGCTTATTTTGGCGCAGGGGCAGTGAGATACTCGCCACGTTGGTTTAATGGCTTGAAAGATAGAAGTATAACAAAAAAAATGATCTCTGATCTCTCCAGCCCGTTTTCCCCGCCACCTACGACACTGTCAACCGAGCAAACCGCATTTTTCTCACGACCCTCCTGCAATTCGGAACTGCAACCTTCCCGGAATTCGCGACGTTTAGTGAGAGGGACCAGGTTCGATATTATATTTACTTATTTAATAATTAGATGAATGAATAAATTTACATTATTTTTTACTTTTTATTGTTTAGTGGACGCTCGTTAGCAACTTCTTCTGCCGTTTTCGCACCTTTGAGGCCGCTTACAGAGCGGATAAGATATTCTCGTCGGATATGGAGAAGTGCGTTTCACAAGTAATTCGTAGGCTTTATCATAGTAATGACGTTGGATTTGACGGCATTGATAAACAGAGAAACGTAAAAAATGGTTGGTATTCATTTGCATCGCAAAGTCTCTGGTAGTTACTTTTAAAATGAAGAATAGACATATCGAGACTTCAGTAGGCCAGAATTCGTGCCACACCTTCTTTAAATCACTCCGTAGATGTCTTGTTCTCGTCTGTTTAGTACAAAATGAATTTCAGAGGCTTCCAAGGCTTCACCCTCTACTTCTCCGAGGACGTTGTCGATCGCTTCTACGATGACTGCCCGAATGAGGGAGATAGAGAGGAGGCGAAGAGGTCTGGGTCTACTCTGAAGGAATTTCATTAGAGAACAGATGATAACTCGATAATATCCATCTCAAGACAATAAAAACAGCAAAAATAAAACGAGTTTCATTGATTCACTAAATCTCGTGACTGCCAACCGCGGGGTAGAGGGAAGAGCCTACTATAAAACTACATCCCGAACGTCTGTGAGCAATTTCTTAAGAATCGGATGAGTTTCACAGATTTTCTAAAGGAAATGAATTTGCACAGGTCCCTTGGGCAAGGATGACATACTCACTAATAAAAGAAGATTGGTAATTTCAGAGTGATGCGGGCCCGCTTCAAGTCCAATCTAGGTCCACATCGAGAATCTGTCAGAAGAATAGCCCATCGACATGAGGAATTCCTGGCGTCGTTGGCGATGATGTTCTGGGCGACGGGTGAGCTATTCTATTTGTGGGTGCGGAAATTATAGGGTAGCCTCACCAAAGAATCACCCTTAATCCTTGTACATGTTTATGACGCACATGCCAAATCTGCCTTAGAGTGCATTCGTGTAGTACTTAGTGGAGGCCGACTTACGAATAGAGGTGGCAGAAGTGTAACTCACATCTTGTTGAGAAATGCTCATGACGACGCACATTGTCTGATTTGAAACTCGAATAACGTGAATTGATCACTGCTAATGTTTCAGAAGGCCTTGACGTCTCATCCGAAGTTACAGCGGCGAGCGAGCTGTACAAGGAGATAATACTAAGAGAGCTGCACAACTACTACAGGTATATCTAGAGACCGCAAGGTGGAATGTCGTTTTGATCAACTGATGTCAAAACAGTAGCCGAACTGTCCCTCAGGACCCCAATAACATCTTGTTTTTGGACGTTTGTGGAAATCTTTTCTCTAAGCCGCGATATCGCTGAAAATGTGTACTCAAATTTTCCTACTTGATCGATTCAAAATCGGGTCGTAATACACAGGGGGCGGAGCCTAAACTTGTGCTCTGTGATGATGAATGATCGAGAGACCCCTCCCTAACGTGCGTTGATAGTGCAGTGGTAGCGCGCCTGCTTTGATATCGCAGCCTTTGTGGTTCGAGTCCGGTAGGTTGCAGTTCTTTTGCAAATATTGGAGATAAACAGCGGAAGTCGCAATTAAGTAAATACGAGCGGACTGATTTCTTTCAAAGCGAACCACAATTCAGGGACACTTCTGACCTCTGTTTTTTCTTCTCTAATATTCTTTTAAAAATAGAAGCAACAAATTGCGAGTGGAGCAAGCAGATACGATAAGTAGAAAGCCTTTAATTCCATACTTTGTTCCTATTATTATCGATTTTGACCTACTTAATGTTGTCCGATCAAGCTCCTCCACGGACCCTTTATTAAGGCTCTCAATAGCTACCGAACGCGCCCCAGCTTGACTGTTTTGGTTGCGAATTCGAGTTGTGGTTCCTCGGCGCAGATTTTGGTCGTTTCCCCGTCCCCACCAAGTGGGCGGAGCTTGCGGTCTCTAGGTATATCAATCGAATTTCGAAAATACCAAGAAACCAAATATGTTTGAGGGAACAATTACATCTACACGACTATGCAACGCGACTGGGCGAGGTTCTGATGTTCCTGCAGACCTATGAGGTACGGTAGGATGATTACTGCATTCGTAGGGTTCCTGGACCAGGGAAAGGTACGGTAGCTACAAAAATCAATATTTGCAGCAGCGCGCCGGCGATATGGACAAGCATCTCGAGTTGCTACGGTTACTCAATGTGTTCTCATTGGATACGGTGGCGTATCGGATCACGAATATCTAAGAATATTTATCGATGATTGTCAGAGACTCAATGCTGCATAAAGGGTATTTATTCACAAATCTTATGATAAAGTACAATGGGTAAGCGTAGAGAATTGAGAGTGTTGAACGTGTTCTCAGAGGTCGGTGCAATGTTGCTCAAATATGCGCATGAAAATTGTGTATGACAATCGCATTTCGAGTTTAAAGCAAGATTGAACAATGACGTCGGATGTCTGAGTACAATTCATAGTGTAGATACATAGAATAGACAACGTGCGAGTGAGATAGGGTGAATGAGGGATGAATGTGAAACGTCATCGAAAACGGAGCTATTTGTAGGGAAGTAGCAGAGAAACATGTTTCGATAGCAACGAATGCTTTTGTAGTGAACATGGGTATTTGTAGAAAGAAATACTCAGGGAGAATGCATGGTCAAAGATAGACAAAGTGCTGGAAGAAGGAAGAATTCTGGGCCTCATACTGGCTAATTGTTCACTGGAACATACATGGGCGTATGCAAATGCGCATAAAGAGAGATGCGCTGGATAAAGGAATCTCACTGGCTGCCAGTCGTCGTCCTCTACAGGAAAGGCTTGCACCACGAGGGCACGCTCGAAGTGCTGCAAATATGAATATTTTCCCACATGAACCGCACCAATCTCTCACCTGCACTCTGCTTCCGAGGCATCCTGCTGCTGCTGTCCAGGCTCAGCTGCAGAGCGCTCCAGGTGCTGCAGCAGCGCGTGCAGCGTCGGATGCTGCTGCTGAGCTGCGTCCTGAGGGGCTGCAGTAGCCGGCTGATGCCGCAGCAGACCATGGACAGCGAGTCCTGACGGCACAATCTTGGCTGGGACGCCAGACTGCTGCTGAGCATTATGGCGCCGCTTCAGACCGTGGGTCGCCAGTCCTGATGCCATGCAGTGCTCCTGAGCATGCTGGGCTGGAGTTGTAAGGTCTGCCAGCAGGCCATGGGTCGCTAGTGAAGATGAGATGGTGTGCTGCTGGACCGGCTGGGCTGCGGTGATAGAGCGATGCCCATGCTGCAGCAGGCCGTGCTGAGCAATGGGCTGCGCGGCTGTAGCATGCATCTGCAGCTGCAGCTGCAGCAGGTTGCTGCCCAGGCCGGCAGCCTGGGGCTGGTTGGCTTGATTGAAATCCTTCGCCAATCGAACCGCAAGCTCGAGCTTCCCGTTCTGCCCGAGCTTGGCGATCTCTGAAGGTAGCTGTATGTTTCCCAGGATGTGTTCATGGTGAACAAGCGTTTTGCTCTGATTCTAAAGGTAAAGATGGCCCCGTTAATCTAGGCACTTGCGTCCTGCGGGGGGCCAGCGGTTATATTACAGGCCAATTCAGTCCGGAGGGCCTAATCTCATCGGACTTACTTTACCGCCGTGATCTAGTCACGGGCCCGCAAGGGAAATTGGATCTAGGAATTGGATCTCTGGTTCTAGTATGGAATAAATGGCGTGCATAACTAACCAGCAGATATCTTCCTCAGTTTAGATGCTCGAGCTTGCTGCTCGAGCCGGCTTTGATTGCGCAATTCCCGAAATCCATTATCCTGAGGAGTGGCGGGCGCATCCAGCTGAGCCATGGCCTTCAAATAAGATTCTGATTAGGTGTGCCTTAAGAATTGGTTGGTACCATGTGATGGGCCGCTTTCTCCATAGTGGCCTTGTAGCTCAGCGCATGCTGGTTCGCTGCCGCTAAATGGCCATCGGATTCTTTAAATAGATGGTCGGCGTAATGTCCCTGCAACAACGGTGATTTGATACACGGAAGATACATGCTTCCTGGGGGCAGAGACCTTCTCTATCAAGAAAATTCTCTATCAAGAATTTTCAATTGGACCAGAAGCTATTTTAGATATAAAAAGTACGTACATGCGCTCCCATCATGGTCAAGGTAGCGTCGAGTGTATCTTGATTGCTCTTGAGGTATTGCAGAAACTCCGGTGTGAGACCATCGTCTGGATTGGAGGCCATGACTGATCTGGTACCTGAAGGTATTGCATCGACACTCAAGACTCGAACGAGATACAACGGAGAAAGAAGCTAGTGAGTATAGAAATCAAATGATAGTCAGATACACGGATGAGGGAAGAGGGAGGAGGGGAAGGAGGAGGAGGAGTCTCCTTCCTCTTCCTATGCCCTAGCTGTTTATCTGTTGCCATGAGGACATGAGGATATGATAGTGTTGATAGAGTGCTCTCTGCTATCTCTCATCCTAATCCCTTGGTCGATGTATAGCCGTGGCTATCTCACACTCTGAATAATATCATGTATTTATCGAAAAGAATCTCAATCTTACACAAAACATGATATAATGGTAAGCCTAAGCGAGCATGGACATATCAGAAGTCGATGGGGGGGGGGTATGGTGGCTTACGCTAGAGGTCTAGCAGGCTGATAGAAAAATAAATAAGTCACAACTGGAGACCGAGGTCAATGATTTTAAAGAATTTCATGTTGTCTCCATATTGGAATATTGGAATGTACTAGAGTGGGCTCGACGCAGAAGAAGGATCTGTCATACATCTCTTTCTCACACTGCACTTCGCAAGCTGAATATACTATCTGCTGCGTTTGCTGAGTGGCTGCCGGTGATTTTGCTGCTGCCCGCAGCATCAGGTGCTGCAGCAGTACACGCTGTGCAGCCACGTGCTGCAACAGAAGCTGCTGCACGACTGCAGCAAGGGTGCCCTCAGCCGTGGATGAATGAAGCTGCTGCTGCAATAAGGAACGTGATTATTGGAGTATTAGTGTCGAGAACAGGGCTGGAAGGACATGAACAGGCGATCTACAAAACCCCTTAGAGCAACCTCATCTAGTTCCTAGGTGAAATACCTTATTGAAGGCTCCAGCATGGAACGCCTCTGCTCTCGGGTTAGAGCCACTTGAGTAATGCAGAAGACGCGCAGCAAGAGATTGCATGTCCGTAGATCCAAGTTGCAGGATGTCTGAGATTATAATTGAGCCCATTGGCCAAAATGCTAATCTCGCGTGTAAGAAGTCTCGAGGAGTAGCACGATTAAGAATCTCTCCTCCATCAGGGTTACACTAAATGTCCCATGACGATCACATCCCCATTTCTTCTCTCAAAGATGCCTACCTGCCACGATGCGCTCTACATTTCCTTGCTGCTGAGTAGTAGTTGCCAACAGGGCTTCGACCTCTGCCGCTCTTGCCTCCTCAATGTGTCGCTGCGCCAATTGCTGCAGTTGGGCTGCTGAGGCGTACTGCAAGATAATCCTATGGTTCGCACTAAGTTAAGCGTTAACAGTCTTCGAATTCATCCAAGGTTAACCTACATGCGACTGTGCTAGGGCGTCGTATGCTACCGCGACCGGGGCGCACTCTCTAGCGGCTGCAGTGGCTGGAGAAGGCGAGGACTGGCGCATGACAGGAAGTGAATTACACCGATGTGAAGTAAGGAGATGTTGATATGAGTATCACGATTGCTATAGTACGAGGCGGAGTGCACCTTGTTTGCGCTATAGTCGTGTTCATAGCGAAAACAAGGAGGTTAAATGATGAGGTAGAGAAGATGTGAATAGGGTGTCCTAGTAACAATTGTTTAGTACTACTGATAGCGTTGGCAGATATTTCTCTGTCATCTCTCATCCCTGCCACGAAGTCTCGAATACTACTATCAACATCCAGGGATTTAAGGAATGGCTATTCAAGAAAACAAGCCTTCAGGTGGTATTATTCGAATCAAGAATTCTTTCTGACAAGGGAGCTGGGTGCTAGTCAGGGCCGCTACCATTGAGCTACTCGCGGTGTTGTCCCCCTCTGCTTACAACCTGGAGTCTATCGTGGGATCGCGTGCATGCAAAATCGTGTGCAAACGAATTATCGATTTTCTGACCAGGCCCCGAGGATTTAGCAGGTTTTGAAATCGGTTTTGGGCATCTGTCCCCGAGCCCTACCTGCCCACATCGGTTGTTTTCAGATCTGTTGACCCCGACTTTGGTGCTTCCCTTGTGAGAAGATAGTGATGGAGGGCCACTAGAAAATGCTCGTTGTTTATTAATTGCCTGGAGATACACTTAATTGTAAGAGAGAACTTGATCTTGATCGCTTGAGTATGGAGACCTGAGTGGGCAAATGCGATGAAGACAATGGACCGAGAATAATCAATGAGTGGGGATCGTAATGCGATCAGGAAGTGTTCACCTAAGCTCTTTACAATTGGGACTATGACAAGATAGAGGAAGGAATGGACGAGGGGTGGACTGTTTCTCTGGTAGATGATTGTAGACGCAGGTTATGAAGAGTTGCTTGAGGCACTGCAATAATCAATAATTTGACAAGGCGAAGTAATCGCGGCATAGATTACCTTGACTAAAGCTCCGGCGAGTTCGGTTCTTCCAGCTCCTCCTCCTGCGCTGCAGCCACAGGCTGCGCCGGCTGGGCTGCAGGAGCTGCAGCAGCCATCTGCTGGAGCTGCGCCAGCAGCGCTGCAGGGTCCGCCTGCTGCAGCTGCAGCACTTGCTGCTGTTGCTGCAGGAACTGCTGCAGCTTGTCCATGAAGCCGTATATCTGATGAGCGACAGGCTGCTGCGCTGCAGGATTCGCGGCTGCCGGTGCTGCAGCAGCAGGTGCGACCGGGGGCGGCTGCAAGAATAACCATTCATGATCATGGGTGGAAAAGTACCTGTTTCGCGGCCGCTGCGTGAACTTGCGAGCCCATGCTGCGCATTTCGTCAAGTGTTCGGAGAAACTTGTTCGTGTTTCTTTTAGGCACCAGATGCATTAGATCTGCAATGAACGGTAGAGAAATCAAGGAGTTGTTTATCGGTGACCTAATTAGCTCAAGCGTCATATGATTCCCCAGCGTAAGATTCGAAGTCTTTCAATGGTACCTGCCGACAGCTGCTGGAACCTCTTCTGCTTCTGCGCCAAGGCTGCTCGATCCTCCTCAGCCTGCAGGTCGACTATCTCCCTCTCTGCCGCGTGGGCCTCATCCAACTGCAGCTGCATCTGGCACTGAAGCAGGGCCGCGTGCGAGTACTGCAAGTGGAAGTTTTCAGTAGTGGTTTAAGTAGAACTGGAAGATGTTCTATGTGACAAGATGGGAGAGGGGTGGAGACATGAAGGATCTTGTAAAGGTGTGTCGACGCAAGGCGTGCAGGGACACCCCAATTCTGCGTTCAGTCTGTCGCGACATAGGCATGTATGACCTATGTATGAGGTAAGTGCATTGGCTTGATTACCAGTGTCACAGATAGTGTCGAATGCACCGGAAAACATCATGCAAGCCTAATCACATTTTCGAAATGAATCCTCAAAAGAATGGATATGTTTCACTCATTCTTGATAAACAATGTGACACTCATTCTTCAATTGAGATACCTAATCGATGGTCGTGATAAAATGGTGGCTTTTTCGGGTAGTAACCTAGTGAGGGCCTGGAAGTCGCTCTGACCGGTCAGAGAGCGCGAAAAATGAAGAGACGATTTATCGCGAAGTCATCCCTGGAGTAACCCATACAATTAACTCACGTGCACGCGCGCCTTCGCTTCCAGTGCTGCCACCACGCTATTATGCAGTAGCTGAGGCTGAGCAGAGGGGACGGCAGGAGGCTGTTGGGCTGAATTGGGAGGAGGAGGTGGCATGACTAAATAAAGCCGATTTAGTAATGCTGTGAACAGTGTCTCTGCCTAGTCTCATTCGATAGTCAGACAAAACGACTAGAGGGGTCGGAATGAGAGGGAGACGAACTCTCAATTCCATTGTTCGCCTCCCCTCATTCCGACCCCTCTAGTCGATTTATCTGACTAGAGAGTGAGACTAGGCAGTGACACTGTTCACAGCATAAGAGTGATGTCCCAAAATGGTAAGATGATGATGGAAGTGCCTCGAGTCTCGAGCTGGCGCGCACTAACGAAAACAAGGTGTTGACATGAAATTCATGGAAGACGGGAGGAAGAGGGGATTTGTTGTCCTGACGACCGCTGTTTGTTGCCATGAGGGGAAAGATAGGGCTGATGATAGAGAGTGCGCTCTCTGTCTTCTCTCATCTCGCGCATCACAATTTCATGGGCAAGGGGATTGAGGGAATATGTTGAGAGATCTCAGAAAGTATGAAGCTGATGAATCTTAGATAGGCATCCCTTAAAACCATCCGGTGTCATTAGTCTTCTTTGCGGGGACATAGAAACTTGACATAGACACTTGACATTTTCCATTGATTTTCCTTAGTTTTTGCCTTAATACGATGATAGTCCTGACAACTGGGCAAAGCGCAAAGAAGACCAATGAAACCGGAGGGATGCATAGATTCAACAGCTTTCTGAGACCTAATGGCGGTATCAAGCCCCCCTCTACGCCAGTCCCCTCTCGGTTGCTCCCTAGGAGGCTCGAGTAGGTCACGACTCCGCCCTCAGAAGGCGTCATGCGCCGCCTCGGCTCCTCCCCTAGATATATGAAGTATTTCTTCTCTTCGCTCGTGGCTAGTCCGGGATACGTGTACTATTAGTGGAATATGACGATTTAAAAATGATATTTTATGAAGTTTTGTTGCCTTCGCTTTGCAATTGTGGTTCATAATTACTTTGGCACACATCGTTCTATTAGTTCAACCTCTCTCAACTCTCGAACGCGAACATCTCGACATGGATTCATTGAGATCTCAGCCGGAGCTGTTCAAAGTTCAAGACTCCCCTTGGGGTATGTATGTTTCAAGACTTGGCAATGCTGAAGGCACTATTTATTTCGTTTTCGCATCTGACCGGATAGATAGTGAACCGGGAAATTCCATTATTCTCAAGTTTCGCTTATTTCAATCTTTGAAGGCAACTGCACCTGGATTGTTTCTGCAGCCGGTCCGAGCGTTCTTCTATCCGTTACGGGGTATTTTCTGAGCCTGAAAATCCGAATAAAATGGTTTTTGTTCCAGACTCGAGAGCCCTCCGTGCAACTTGACGGCGATCTACCACACTGCAATCCATTATGCGGGATCAGTCGAGTCGACCATGTTCTTTCGCAGCAAGAATTCCACTCATTCAATGAAGTTGTCTACCGGAAGTTAATTATCTACATCTGAAAATTCCAGTGCCTTCGATTCGGTCCTCTCTTCTACTCATGTGCTCTGCAAATTGGAGGCCGGTGGAGGATTAGAGATCATACGAACGGTCGACACGAAATTGGTGAGCTATTTCAGTTTTTATTAATTTTGAAAATCGTTTCCAGACCCTCTCTCGAGTTCTCTTCCTTCACCGGCAGCCTTTCTACATTCAGAGAAGGTAGATTCAAAACGAAGAATCTATCTTGTCTCACTTGAGATAATGAGACAGATTCTTCAATCTGATAGGCAAAATCACGAGTTGTCGAAAGCAAGTGGAATAAAGAGACGGATGCGTTTTTTGACAACCCTTATCACGAGCTCTACTTGAGTTTAATTGGTCCATTGAAGCTCTGGCTGGCGTGGCGTCACGTATCACCTCCACAACTTTGAAGTATGCGCTCCAGTAGAACTTGAGAATGTCCAAGACGTGTTTCTGGATAATAATCTACCGAAAATCTACCACCGGTAAGCGATTCCGTGAATATCAAAGGTGTGTTTTTTCAGAAGCCACCTCATTCTTCTTCGCTCTTATTCTTCGCTCAATACAGTGAATAAATATTTGGTGGAGCGAATCAGCAGGAATGTTCTGATTGTGAGCAACATGCATTTCTCTGAGCACTGTGTGAGTAATCATCATTCCTGGCCACGCTACCCTGTTGAAAAGCACCCAATTCACGATCAAACAGCTAGTTGCTTTGTTGTTTTCGAAACTCTATTTTCGAAACTCTAGACTATTGTAGACGGCCTACACTGGTGATCATCTAGACTTTGTCTACATTGCTACTGGAAAGAACAAGCTATTCGTATTTCACACTGCCGAGCTGCATATGTCCTGTATCAAATTCGGGTGGGCTCTAACAATGTTTTCATCATGCAAAAAGCTTGGTTCAGCCCTGAAATTAAAATTGATGTCCGTTGTGTCCATCACGATTCCGCAATTCTCGCCTCCGACTACGGTCTATTTTGCCTGAAGCTAGGCGCACAACACTGGAAGGTATACACACGTATTCCAACAGAGAAAGTCGGCCCTCGGACTCAATAAAGAGGCTAACTTTTTGATAAGACGATAAGAGATTTGTTAAATGTAAGAAGCGACTGGAGATGGCTGCCGAGACGGATCTCTACGCGCAGTTTTACTCTCAGCACGAGCAGGACCTGCAACATGCCGACAATGAAAGGATTACTGCGAAAAAGGTTTGAAAAACAATAAAAAAATTATAACAAATAACAATAATAACAACAGGACCTGTTCAATGAGAAGGTCAAAACGGAATGCCTGCGAGGACTCAATAAGATGTACGAGGAGGCGTTACATGAAAATAAAGCGCGAATAAAGGAGTTGAAAAAAACTATAAAAGAGGTTTGTTGGATCTACCAAGAGTTGGGTAATTAAACAAGAAATCAACTAAAAATTAGATATGTTATTGAGACGGAAGAGACTCTTTTGCAGGATGGACAGATTGCAGAGGCGAAATTTGCGAGACTCAAACTGGAACATGAACAGGTATTTCTTGTCATATATGAACAGGTCATATATGAATATTTTCGTAACTAATCTAACAACCCAGTGTTGTTACTATTGATAACCCAAACGAAAGTCGAGAAGCTCTTATGTTGATATCTCATCTGTGAACTGAGTAATGGCGAGTTGGCTGCGTGCCAAATCACCCTAATCCCAGGCAACGGACGAGAGAGCGTGCGAAATGAAGAGAGCGCGGATATACTCTCTGGCATAGTTGCCGTTTCGCATCCCTCCTTCTTTAAACAAGAAATCAAATAATAATTAGATATGTTATTGAGACGGAAGAGACTTTTTGCAGGAGAGACAGATTGCAGAGGCGAAATTTGCGAGACTCAAACTGGAACATGAACAGGTATTTCTCGCACTTAAAGTTCCCCTCCACACACTTCTCAAATAGATTGAGAATCGACTATCCTCGGCTCATATATCGGCTACCCCTGGAACAATCGACTTGAAACTTCGTTTTCGATAGTTTGGCGCCACGTTAATTACCAAAACAAATTTTCAAGCCGATTGATCCGCGGAGAAAAAATGCGAGAATTCAAATCTTAATTATTTCAATTGTGTGTGGAGGGGAACTTTAATTGCCTGCGATCTACTGCACTCCTCAAGGGGCGGAGCTTGAATAAGGCATTTTCAGTTAATGGAAGCGGAATCGAAGAAGAATGACGAACGACTGTCAAAAGCACAAGCTCAGAACCTGGAATTGAACAAGAAGTACAACTTTTTATTGCAACAAGTCAGCAAAAATCTGATTTCGAAAATAATTTTCCCTTTTTCAGATCAGCCGAGCTGGCTTGGGTACTGTGATTCAAGAATCGCTCACCAAGGATGTTGCCGAATCGAGACTCGACAAATCTGACGATTCAGCTACCTCTGAGCCCAGTGAACAGGGCAGCAGTGAGAGTGGTCAATTCGTCGAGGGTGATGTTCCTAATGAGGATGCCATCGCTCTCCAACCGGTGGAAAAGGCAACCGCGGACGGAGATGCTTTGAACAAGCTATTTTCCTGATTCTTCTAATATTAGCCCCTTCATCTGTTCATTTGAGGATTTCCTCAGTGTGAATTCAGTAATCATTTATCTCGATGAAATTAAATACTTTATTTGTGTCACTGAATTTCTCGTTCTACGTACACTGAATATGTTTCACAATGTTGATGAAAGTATTATATTCTTCTGCCTCATGAATTGGAGATCTCATGTGTCCTGCAGAAGCAAACTGCGTCGGGTGGTTAGAGTTGTTTGGGAAAAGATCGGAATATTTTCTCTCACTTCGCCCGCGGGTTGCCTGGGCTACTAGTCTTTTCGCTTGACACATGACGATTAGGCGAGGAAACACTGCTCACTTCGAGATTCTGATTGCGGTCTCGTGCACTTCCTATTTTTTTGTCAGAATTGTCTCATTTTTATCTTTTTTGCACATCGTGGCTTACATATTCTCGTCCTTTCAGCTAATCTTAACAAATGTACTCGTTAGGAGCGAATTCGTGTCTTATCACGGATAAAATAGCGCCTACAGGTAAATTTTCGACTTTCACTTACTAACTTTGTTCATTATTTTAGGCAAGACTGGTTGGAGTGTTTCGAATTCACTTCCGCGCGTGTTAATATCCATTTCTGGGTACATTAACGCATACGATTCTCTAAAAAAGTTATCTTCAGGATTGATGGGTCCTTAGATGGCCTGACAACGGAAATGAACAATTCACAAGTTTTATATTCCGGTTCTATTGGTTCGATAATGTACTTTCGCTGTAAGAATCCTGAAGCATCTCTGAAGCCGAAGATAGAGGAAATGAGGGTTGCATTCTATTTTTCTCATAGCAAAATCTCAGAGCACAACAATCTACAGATTTCATGCGAGTACTCAATTGGGAGAGCTTCAAATTGTGTCCCAGAGTGTGAGGAGTTCACTTCATTTTTTCGTTCAGATCCAATTATTGGCCTATTACAAAGGAGCTAAATGAGAATAAAAAGTCGATTCCAGAACACTTCTAAAGTTCGCTTTCTCGACCGGCAACCGTTTTACATCATGAGGTTCGATTGTCATAATTTTGAAGAACACCTGGCTTTGTTGTATAAATTGAAGGACTGGATGGCTAACGCACACTTATCATGTGTACGGCTTCCACGAATTCATACCGCTAGAAATAGACAGTGCTGGAATAATGTTGCTTGAAACAACTTCTCCTATTGTTTATCATAAGTAAGATAAATAGAAAAATTAATACTATTAAATAAATGGTTTAGAGGTTACTTGATACTGCTCAGAAGCGGTTTCCCCAGTGTTGAGAGATTGAGCAAGAATTTGATCGCTGTTAGCGCTTCTACAATAAATGATAATTGTGTGAGTTTCGGTATCTCGCGTATCGCTAGCGAGAATCACGAAATCAGAAAAATATATGTGTTCCTTTAGAAAGTTTACACTGGAGAGCATCTCGATTTCGTTTATATAACCAATAGCGAAGGAACATTAATGGTTTTGCACACGTCTGAACAAAAATTGAATATGAGCACATTCGAGTATGCTTCAAAAATATGTCAACTCTACTAATTTCCTCAGTCTTTCGTTCGAAATTCGATGCGTGATCAATGAGTATGCCATTATGGCAACGGATAAAGGTCTATCATTTTTTAAGTTACGCTCCCAAGGATGGAAGGTGGGTTTAGACAGTCAATTTTTGAAATATTTTCGGTCGTAAATTGACAATTTAGGGGAGAGTTGGCATGGCAATCGAATTTGACGACTTATCGCTACAATTTGAAAAGGTTCAAGCAGAGTACACGCAACAACGAGAAGAGTACGTGAGCAGCATAGCGCAAGTGCAAAAGGAACGGGATGTGGCGAAACATGTGATTTGCAAATAATGAAAGCATATGTATAATTGATTATTTGTAGGAGCTATTCATGGACAGGGGTTGCTTACACGTACTTAAAGGTTTACTAGAAGAAAGTGCTGCAAAGATTGACGAGAAAGACAGTAAAATAGTGGAGCTGAGAGGGAAACTACAGGAGGTTATTTTTATTACATAAGAAAGAAGTAATATAAAGAATTTTGAGAAAGTAGACGCTTGCGCAAGTGAACGACAGGATGCTGGAGAGAGAAATCGCCAGCAATGTGAGGAAATCGCAAAGCTCAAATTGGAGCATGCTAAGGTATCCCGCGTCTTACAGGTGTCATTTTTATCGTAACATGTTCTGGAAAAAAGGACTCGCGCACTTTTTGGTTTTACGGCAATATCTCACCTTCCCGTGGATAAAACTGTTTTCAAATTAACAAAATAAAGTAACAGAATTATCACAATTTTCAGGAAGTTAAATCTCGCGCCCGTGAAGGGCTAAATGCTGAAGAAATGCAACAAAAACTGACTGAGACAATCGCCAAGCTTAAAGCGGAGCATGCCAAGGTATTTCGACAACTTTCGTAATATTTTTAAAGATCACTCCCAAACTACGGGAGGTTCTTTTTTAATACCTAAGAAAGAAGTAGTATCAATAATTTTGAGAAAGTAGACGCTTGCGCAAGTGAACGACAGAATGCTGGAGAGAGAAATCGCCAGCAATGTGAGGAGATAGCAAAGCTCAAACTGGAGCATGCTAAGGTATCCCGCGCCTTACAGGTGTTATTTTAAACGTAAAATGATCTGGAAACAAGTAAAAGCTCAAAAAGCACTCACGCACTTTTTTACGGCTATCTCTCGGATTCCCGTGGATCTAACTGTTTTTAAAATAAGAAACAAGAATTATCGACACTTTCAGGAAGTTAAAGCTCGCGCCAGTGAAGGGCAAAATGCTGAAGAAATGCAACACAAATTGACTGAGACAATCGCCAAGCTTAAAGCGGAGCATGCTAAGGTATTTCGTTAACCTAATCTTTTTCAAGATCACTCCCATGGCTGCGTGTCATTAAGATACAGTAAAGTGATTCCAGGTCGTCGCAGCTAACGCGAAAAAGCTCATGTTACTGAAGAAACGTGTCTCCGTTGCAGAGGGGTCTGTCGTTGACGAGAGATACGCCCAATTGGAGAAGAAGTACAAGAGAATGTTACTTTTGGTGAGTGTTTCGCTTTATTTCCATGAAAAAATGACTTGTTTCAGTTCGCTCGACCTGGCATGGGGAATCTGATCGAGAATCAACTCACCAAGGACCTTGAGGGATTGGGTATCAGCGATTCTGAGGATGCAGCAGGGGATTTTGAGGAGGATTTGGGCAGATTCAGTAAGACCGAAAGTGATTGCAATCAACGCCTCGACATGGCCGTGACCGATGTGGATGTGGGAGAAAATCCGTGGGTGAACGCGGGAGGAAAGAAAGGCAAGAAGAAGGGCAAGAAGCACCGAAAATAGGATGAATGAGGCAGCTTCCTTACCTTATTTTTTTTAAATATTCTCAGCATATTCTTAATCTCTATATTGTGGTATTCGATGTTCGAAAAACTTTAATTAAAACATTTGAAACATAATTAAAATTGACAATGTATTAATTTTCCAGACACAATTCTTGACCTGATAAAACATCGATTGAGTTTCAACATTGAGCGACACGGTATCGGATAATCAATTCGAAAACTCTATTCGATGTCAAAACGTATCGTAAACGCGATCACATTGACACAACTAGTGAGGGTATAAATGTGCTTTACTCGTTTGTATTTCCCTTTCACATGAATCGTTCTCTTGTGCTCTTCCTAGTATTCTGCCACGCTGTTGCCAGCAGAACAGGTAGAATTATTATTCACTTTAAATTATCAGACCGTTTTAGTATTCGACAGGAATGATGTGGTTATTCGCGCCGCGCAGTGTAGTGATTGCCCTCAGAAGGTGATTATTTTCGAAATAAACTGATTCTACCTTCTGTTTGGCTACCCTAGTAAGGCTTTTTCTGAAATGACCGAGTTTGTGTTTCTTGTAACCTCGTAATTGTAGTAATCTCCTCGGATGTGCACATTTCGAAAATATTTAACACCCAAAAGCTTGCAGTCTTGCGTGAAAGTCACCGACAAAGCGCCAGTGCGCTGCTTCTGTGCTGATGGTGTCATTGACAGCGATGAGAGCCACGATGGATTCTTCTTTTTGCGCAGGGATTTCCATCCGAAACCCAGATGCGATGGTGAGCACACGTATTTGCTTGGTACTTGGCGTGGAGACAACAACAGAAATCTTAGCTTGGTCGATACTCTGTGTTGCCAAATCGAATAAATACATGCACTTGCAGTCCCCAAATGGAAAGTGCTCGTCAAAAACGATAGAGGAGAAGTGGAGATTGACTTTGTGAAGTTGCAAACGTTCGAGCACCAGGTTTGCAATGCAATAGCGTCCATATTTTGCACATACAATTTCAGGAGGTAGAGTGCCTCAAATACACAAATTACTACAATGAGCAAAAGCATCCAGGTTAGGAAATTCAAATAGATCTTAGTGTTAGATTATTTTTTAAGTGACACTTGAATGTATCCGTGGAGAATTCGTCGTAGAGGCCGATGGCAGCCCATATTTCACTTGTCCTTTTGGCGAAAAGAAAGGTGGGAAGTCCATGAAAGAGTTGGGATTATTCATTAGATTCTAGGTCGTGTCCTGGTTACAACAGCCGACGCAATAAGCTCATCATCACTTTCGATTGAACCCGAATCGCATAATGGAATTTACGTTCTGACGTTCTTCAATGGGCCATTGTTTCCAAACCATGTACAGTTTCTGCTCATTCTCTCATCTCGGTGAGAGACAAGTCAACCCTCTATCAGGAAGGAATAACTTTCAACCTAGTATCGGAATATTGGAATGGCGGAAATATTACTAACTTTATCGTCGAGGACAACGTATTAAAGATGACGTACATAAACACAGTTCAGTCCAAACACAGCATGATATTCAGTCAAATATATGGGAAAGCGCACAATCTTGCCGTTACTGGATTTCATTGCTTGGTCGAGCATTCCCCTAAAAATCCTGAAGATTATACCGGTACGAATTACATATGAGAGATAATAATACCTTCTTTTCAGTATTCAACAAGAACGAAGTTGTTATTCGCGCAACGGCTTGTTCAGATTGTCCAGAAGGCATAGTTAGTATCTTTTTTGGAATAATTATTAAGGGAACCATTACAGGAAGGGTGCGTTTCGCACACTCCAAACTTGTTTCGTTGTGTGTGTCCAGATGGTAAGCCTCTGGTGGATGATCCAAACAGCCATGATGGTTCCTTTCTACTCAAGCACAAGCACGGCCTGACAATTAGATGTGTCGGTAAGTCAAAAAAAATTCGGGTTCAATTTAAAAAAAAGAATATTCAGCCCCGAAGTGGCGCGTCCACCAAGCGATTGGCAATGATGATGTCGAAACAGCGTATGCCGAGCTGCCGCCGCTCGCACACAAAGTTTGCACTAGTATTGACAAATCGGCACTCGTCTCTCCTCATTTTGCGTACTCTCTCGTCTCTCTGACCACCGAGAGATAATTCTAAACCAGAGAGGCACGTGCCGAATTGTCATCTCTAGTTTGCACGATTCTGACCTTTTTGATAATAATATTTGATATCACAGCGAGATGAGTGCATTTCGTACGCCAACAAATACAACAGAGAGAATGGGCCTGGTTTGATATTTTCGAAAATAGCTACATACATTTCATTCTAGTTCGCTTGCTGTGCATTCGGGGCACGTTTCTATTGGAGTCGAACGGAATTCCTAGATTCACTTGCCCGTTTGGCGAGTGAAATGGTTATTTAGCACCATTCTTGGTTGTAAAATATCCGTTTAGGTCGCGTATTCGTGCAAACAAACGACTCGAGTAGCTCTGCATCTCTGACGATAGAGTCCGACTCTGTCAATAATGGTGTTTATGTACTTACTTTCTTCAGTGGATTGATGTTCCCGGGTCGGGTAGGTATGTCAAATAGCACTTTTAGCTAACTGAATTTAAAGAAATTCCACAAATTCAATCGGCCTATGACTGGCACTGGTGAATTCACGTTTTTCGTTGCCGAGGACAATATTCTGAAGATGAGGTAGGTAATTTATGAGGGCGATTGTGCAAGATAATGGCTTCATTCAGCGCTCTGAAAGGTCAGTCGTTCGATTTCGCTGTCACTGGCTTCTACTGCATGCTCGAATATCCCGCTCGCGAGATCGGTGATCCAATTGTTCCTCCTGCAACAGGTTGTGCTTGTCATTCCGTGCAAGACAATGCCGGAATGAACCCAGGCATGTTCAGGTTTCGACAAATCGGATGTGTCCATACTAGCCACCAGTTGCGATTGGTGCCCTGGAGATATTGTAAGTACATCTTAGCGACAGGCGAACTTAAAATCATCCCTTCCTCGAGATATTTTTAGACCCGATGCGACACTTCTCCGAGAACCGATCTCGATGTGCTCTGCGTTTGTCCGCCGGATCGACCGCTCGTCAGTGAACCCGCCAGCCACAATGGGCATTTTATCATGAAAAACTATGTCGCGTCGGAAAAACCGACGTGCAGTCGTTAGTTTTAGTATAAAAGGACCCTGCTTAGGTATAAAAGGACCCTGCTTAGGTTGAATTTTCGAAAATGATCTGACTCTCTCCATTCCGCATGCTCTCTCTTAACTCTGACTCTGGAGAGAGTATGACGAGATGAGAGAGTCAGATTATTGTTCGCTTGACAACATAGTCTCTTCAGCGGTGCAATGGAAGGCGCACGTAGTCGATAGGGACGGAAGGTCGATCAATGAAGCACCTGTGGAGCTGTCGCTGCGACCATTCCGACAAGAGGTTGCATTTAATTTAATTTCGAAACAATAAATATCTATTCACTTAGTATCGAAGAACAATCTGATAATATGATATTCGAAAATCGTAAATTTCAGAACTTAGGCTGCGAAGCAATGGTGCGCCAGTTAAATGAAGTCAATGAAAGGAGTTAGTCTTCTAATCTCAAGGACAACTTTGACACACTCAATGACCTTGTTCAGCAAAGTTCGAATGCGTGCGAGGCACCTACCGGCTCCGGTCGGACGGAAGCCCAAGCTATACGTGCCCGTTCGGAGAGAAGGACGGTGAGATATTCGAAAGATATGTTGACTCACGTTCATCATCAAGGCCGCTTATTCGTTAACACACTGAAAAACGGAGGATCAATTTCACCTCTTGTTCGGCAGAAGAATGCCTCTGTAGATTCCGAGTTTGATTTGATCAACATTCCGCCCTTAGTGAATCGGGTTTGATGCCGAATGCTTGAAAGGCTATCGATTCATTCCAGAGGAAAATATGCAATACAAATTTTACTTGCACCAGCATAGTTTCGCTTCTTGACGGCAGCGTTCGAATCAGGTATTTGGGCCTTCGGATTTCGAAAACGAACGATTACAGCCTGCCTCTACTTACCGATTTCTGCCAAGTAACTGGCTTCTATTGCATCACTTCTCAAGATCATGACAAACTTAAACCGCCAGCACCAGTGGCATTAATCAATAATACTTACGAGGGAATTGCGTCAGTGGCAGCATCTAAATTACTTATTTATCAGTAAAATTCGAATAATTTAGCGACGATCTAACCGCCGAGGGCCAGCGCGATCCCAAAACAATTACTTACAAGAAGTGCTACAATTGCGTGGCTGAAGGCGGTGTATGCTTTTTAGGAGATGGATTAGCAATAAAAAATTACGAGCTAACACCCCGTTCAGAAATGTCCCTACTATCGAACGTCCGCAGGCTTGGCGCAGCTAGCATTGGTGTTCTGCGTCAAGCACGGTGCGCACAGTAATTTTATTTATTTTTTATTATTTATTTTTATTAAAAAATAAATAAATACTGTTTAAGAAGTCGTTTTTCGAGCCCCATCAGAGGACGGTCAGGAACGATCTATAATTGCGACGACACGAACTCATGCCATGTTCCAGGCTGTACGATAACCTGAAATTGAAAATAAATTTAATTTCAGACACATTTTTTTGCATTTGCAGGATAAGCAATGCCATCGATACGTGTCAAAGCTCAACGCAAACAGGGAAGGGCAAGGTAAAAAGCATTTACAGAAATGAATAAGATACAACGATTTCAGCGAAATTCATCTGTTACGAAGGCGATTTCTGGCGACTCAATGACTTGCAAGGCACTTATTTGTGCAACTCCGAGGAAAATACAGGTGTGTTGTCCTTATTTTTAACACAAAATAAAGGATTCAGGATATCTCTTCATCCATTCCAAGTCGGCTAACGGCAGCTACTGCGACGACCACTCGCTTTATGGATCGAATTACGTGAAATCGTATTTGTTAACTCACGAAAAATCACTGAGAGGGGTATTTTGCTCGTCTAAAATAGTTGATTAAAGACGATTTTCATAGTCGCAAGCCTATGCAAACGGCTCCTCATACTATGTCAAGGGTGACAAAATTTACGAGCGCGGCTCAAATTGCCACGTGCGAGGATTCTATTGCATTTATGAACAAGGAAAGACCTCGCTGTACCCGAGTGACCTCAAGTAGGCACATATACACATTTTTTACTCATAAATATCTGCCAGGAATGATCTTCGAGTGCCGCGAGAAGACAGACCAGACATTTTCCATGTAGACAGCTGCTCGGAGTGTTTCGAGGGACAAGTGATTCTTTTATTTGAAGGACTATCCTATTTTGACTTTCAGCACTGCACTAAGCGTGAGTCGCCTGGGTTCGAGTGCTCCTGCAATTCGACTCATCTCTCGTTCTTCCCAAAACCCTCAGTCTACGTTATGACCGCGCCACAGTGCAAAAGTACTCGAAATATTGATTCAGAACCTAAAAAAGTGTTCAGAGACGGTTTTCTACGCATCTGCAGAGCGAAATCCATTCGCGCTCGAGCCAGCGTATTGGTCGTCCGAGTGCCTAGTTGAGCAGGTGAAATTACTCAAAATATTGGTTTTAATTACTTTTTCAGCCAATTGAATGCCAGAAATACGCGGAAAGCGCGAATGAAGGTGCGATGACTTGCTTCCCGGGCGAGGTTGGCCGACATAAGAAGCTTGGCGGCTTCTATACCTGTGATTTTGGAGAATCTCGAGGTCAGATCCAATTTATTTTTTCTAAATTGAGAGCTTTTTAGGATACATTTTCGTCCACATGCTTGATAAAGACAACAAGACTTGCTTGAATGATCGAACTATCGACGCTCAAACGGGCATCAAGTCCTTCGTCATTGCTTACGAACAGACCGTTGAAGCGGTCAGGAAAATTATCAAGTTTCGAAAAATCATTCTCGTTCCAGGCCAGAAAGTACCCCGATCTGCCCTCATTTTATTACGGAAAAGGTAAAGGTTGCACCGTTATTCTTCTAGGTCAGCTGTAATATTTCAGGCCAACCCAAACCTGAGGGCCTGCTCTCTTCTTCGGACAAACTTTATGACAGCGAGACAATCGTCGAGCGTTCTACAGGATGTTTTCTCACTGGATTATATTGTCTCAAAAAAGAAAGTCTATAAAAATTGTTAAATATCCTGTATGCCTGGAGATACAACTATGAGATTACCGATCAGAAAACGATTCAATTCGACAGAGAAAATAAGAGAGGAGAACAGAGAGAACAGAATCTCATTTTTTTTTCTCGAAAGTCGTTGCAATTTCGGCGGCATTTGAAGCTTTGAATGCCAAGTGCAGAAGTTCAGTGGGCGTTCTCCCCGATCATAGGGATCTCTGTTTCGAAATTAAGAATGCGAGCACATACTCTATTCATTTCTCACCGTCTCTCGCCGGTCAGAGTGAAATGAACCAAACAATCCCTAATTGAAATGACTTATTTGAAACATCACGCTGATTCCAACTGTGCGATCCTTATAAGCGAGAGCACGGGTTATTTCAACGCGTTTGAAGAAGAAATGCGAGGCATTTTAGTGCTTCTTCTCGCGTATGCTACTGTTATTCGACCATACTCAACCTGCGATCTTCATGATGAGCTAGAGATGGAGCGGAAGGAGGACTTTGAAGCGCATGGTAATGTATATTATATACTATTTTTTAAATGATTGAATTTAGAATGCCGAGCCTGCCGTCTAATCGACGTCTGGGCAGACGGAAACTGCCCAGTGATGGGTTATGAGTGCGATGAGAGCCTGTCGATGACTACCAGAGGTGAGTAGATTCTTCGAAGGTCTGAATCGTAAGGGATGTCAAATCCAACGCAACCAATCAATCATTTACAATATTAGAATGCGCAGGAATACTATCAACACACTCAATATTTACGAGGTCACAGCTGGGTGACAAAGAAGTTCGGGGAAGTGCTTAGAAGGTTCCACGGAATGCATTTGTTGCAGTGCTCTCCCCAAACGTCTGCAACTGTGCACAGCTGCGATGCGCTGATCCCCAAGCGTCGATTGCCGTGAATGGAACGATCGCTGGCAAGGTTAGGTCATTCAATTTGAAAATTACCTTCTAATCCATCATGTAGCTCCGCTGCCACGCCAGCAAGTGGATGGCTCACTCAGAGGAGGCGGAGACAGCAGTCTGCGCTAGGAGTACGCTGATATTTTTACGATTGCAAAACGTTCATCTTTCAGAATGCGGAACGGGCATATGCCCACTGCAGCCGGCTCGATATTTCGAGAATAATCGATTCCATCTCCCGCTCGTCGTCTCTCCACCCGACGAAGAGCACCAATGTGCCTGGGCCCAATGTGAATGTGAGTATCTGTGATCGATTTTGAAATAATTTATTTTTAAGTCGGCGCCATCGCTAAGACCTTCGATGGCACGCCGGACATCGTGTTCCAAGGACATTCGCAATTCGCCTGTGCAGGCGATAAATCCTGGACCTACACTGGGCCTGGAGAGGAGAGGCGAAATTTAAGACTTGTGGTGTGCGTGAAAAATGGTCAGTAACTCGGTCTTGGTGTCTCCCACATCTATATGTACATCTACGTAATGATGTGAAGAAATTGGGTGATAATGCTGAACAATTTCGTCATGTCAAGATTTGGTTGAAAGCACCATTGAATTCAATTTGAATGCTTCAAAGTTCGGCATCAGAAATGTGTGCTCCAAGAATCTAATTACAATCCACAGATTGCCACCGGCTGCCCTTCGACGGAGTAAACGCCTTCTGCCCGTCAAAATACGCATGCTATTCGCCGGATTTCATTGATGGAAACGGGGAAGACTGGAAGGCAATGGCGTGTCCCGAGGAGGGAGCGCTGAGGCTTGAGCAGGATAACAAGGAAATCGCGCCTACATGCAAGGCCGGAGTGTGGTTCGCGGCTACGAAGCCTATTGATAGTGCGACTAAAGGTTGAGATCTCGCAATCAGCATAAACGTTATCTGTATTGTTTCAGTGATGTGCGTCACATGCCCTGATGTTGAGAAGGAGCCCAGTGATAAGGAGCAACCGGTGAGTTTCTGATAACATTAACAGGTGTAGAATGAGAGATGTTTCAGGACGTATCAGAGAAGAACAAAGCAGTAAAGTGCATGAATGGGAAGTTGACTATCGAGTTTCAAAGTGAAGGTCCATATTTATTTTACATCTTGAAGATCGATGATCAACTTCAGGCACTCATAAAGTTCCCATTACCTCCCTGACTTGCTCTTCCGACTTCGCCTGGACGACTACTGGTTTGATAAAGGCTAATTCAGCTGAATAATGTCTTGAGGTGGCGACTTCACACCATTCTCATCCCTTGAAGACCTTGTTAGCAAAGGGATCTCGTGGAAAGCTCGATGTATTCTGGATACTCCGAATAGTATGGCTCTATACATGATGTAGTGTAGTGTTCTATTCTTCAGACTGCAAATCATGCCTCAAATCCCTCATCTCCGTCACAACGGATGGCCCTGGCGCCCATGCCTTCCACAGTGACGTCATCGACACGGAGAGTTACACTTGTGCTAGGAGGACGTTCACTTGCAAAGGAGTGAATGCGAATATCGAGGTAGGATATATACATCTTCGGCAGTATGTATACGCGTCTATGCAAACGAACAACAAGATTCAATCACTTCTAGTAGCATTGCATGATACATTCATTGTATAATAGATTCTTAAAGAGGGACCAGACGATTCCGAGTGTTGATATCCTATTTGTGAAGGTCAACCACCGCACGGGCGTCGTCTCCGACGGCGACGACGGAGTGGTGGATGGCATAGCTTCATACACCGGTGCCTGCAATGCCGATGGCACCGCGTGGATGGGCGCGGATGAGGTGGTCACTCGGATGGAGTGCGCGTCGGCTTGTGAGTTTCAAATACGAAAAACCTTTTCTTTCGGCTCAGCCTCGAGTGTGTAGGTAGATTCTGAGATGAAGATTGACCATGAGACATGTTTTTGTCCATATCGGTGTCACAAGAATCACGCTTACAGATTGTCAAACGCTGACCTACGACTCCTCCAACACATTGTGTCGATCAACATTCTTGTGCTATGCGCCAGAATTCGTGGAAGGAGAAGAGCCGATCAGGATGAAGTGTCGAGATGATAGGGCACTGAGGCTCAGTGCTGATAATCAGGTTGGAGTCTTTCTTAATGGTTATCCAGAATCCAAATTCAGGAAATAGCTCCAACATGCCAAGGCGGAGTGTGGGCAGCGGATGGAAAGGAAATGGATAAGGAAACCAAAGGTTCAACCTCTGAATTGACCTATGATCTAATGTTGTGTTTCAGTGATGTGCATCACTTGTCCTGCCGTTGATAAAGTACCGACTGATACGGAACAACCTGTAAGATTCAGTGTATTGTATTATTAGATTTATCACAAGAGACCGTTTGAGGCAACATCTGAAGGCAGCAAGGAAGTAACGTGCGAAAATGGACAACTGACTATTGAATACGAGAGCGACGGTAAAACTACTTCTTGTATTTGTAAGACATTTATGATCTACAGGTCCACATCAAACTCCAGTTACTACTCTCCAGTGTTCTCCAGACTTTGCTTGGATCGCAACTGGTTTGTCCATCATGATCCATTGAATTTTGAAATGTATCTAGGTGGCGACTTCACACCATATTCCTCTTTTGAAGACGCAGTTGCCAATGGAGTTACGTGGAAGGCCAGATGTGTACCTGAGACTCCGAAAGGTGTGTGCGCGTTTCCCCTGGGTAGGCGTTGATATCTTCCCAGACTGCAAGTCCTGCTCTCTGGACCTCATCGCCAAAACGAAGAACGGACAGGGATCACACGACTTCGATGGGGACGATTTGAACAATGATGGAGCGTGCACTGTACGGAAATTCACCTGCAAGGGCAGGAACGCGAATATTGAGGTGCGGCTTTGTTATGGCATCGAGATCTATCGAGAAGAGGAGGAGGGGATATTTTGAACTTGTAGAACAACTGGACAACATAATCCTTATGCAGCTCAACGGAGGCAAGGGCGTCATCACTGATGGCGAGGATGGACTAGTTGACGGCATGGCCTCATTCGCCGTGGAATGCAATGCGGATGGGAGTGCCTGGATGAATATGGGCCAAACGATCGAGCAAGTGGAGTGCGCGTCGGCCCTTCCTGAACCATGATTAGACTTCTATTCTTCTCATCGTCATCATCTTCAAGATCTTATGTGGCCAAACCTAATGAGAACTGTTTTATGCATCTGTTATACATCAAATAAATAATATGATATGATAATTAGTAGTCGTTCTTCGAAGGCTCTTGCTCACAGTCCTCCTTCGTTCCAGGCAAATGCGGCGGCGCCCGCAGCTGCTGACTGAAAAGGGACATACAGATTATCTTGTGGTTACTCATCCATTCATCCATATTCATCCATCAACTATCCATTAGGTTAATCACAGATGCGATAGAATCTTGACGAGGAACTTACCGTGCTTCCCTCCGGCTTCACAATCTCGATGCTCTGTCCACCCGCCTTCTTATGCTGCGCGAGCGCGGCCTTGAGGGGCACGGCGAACCTGCAAATGGCACCTTGTCAAGCTTTATCTTGTTCCAAGGTTCTCAAGATTATTCAGAAGATCCATTGATAGCAGGTATTATGACACCATGGATAAACGCTATAGATGAACCGATGAAAGCTTCATAGGATCCCGGATGGCCCTAACCTTGGAGATGCGGCACTTCCAACCAACAACAGCTTCTCGTGATGAGCGGCGAGGGGCGTCAGGTCTAGCAGGTTGGCGATCACGCGACGACAGACGGCGGTGATGGCCTGGAAGAAACACATTAGCCTTGTATGAACTCTCTGGTTTTATCGTGATCGTGTGCTGATTTAACTATGTAGTCGATTATGCAGTATGCAGACGATCTAATACTCACCTCTTCATCGGCAATCGGTCTCTTGTTGGCAGATGAAGTACGACGGATCACCAGTGGCTCGGGCGCTTCCATGCCTCTCTCCTGGTGCAGCAGACCCGTCGCCTCGGTGGCCAGGGCGTCCTGTATTGGGTTTCTGGTTCCTGGGACTTGGTTCCAAGATCTAGGTTACGGATTCTGCATTCTAGAGTCGATTATAAACACTCACGATGGGATACAGCTCGCAGAAGGCGTCCGACGCCTGCAGCAGTGAAGAGATGGCAGCGTTCGAGGGGTTGGAGAGGCGCTTCTGGAAGAGAATCAGACTTTTGCATTACCATCCACATACATCTCATAGGTTCTTCTACATTCCATAGTTATTGCTTTCGCCTAGCCATCGGTCTTTTGGCATGTTGCAACGCGAGCAAGATGTTGACACTAATCCCCGCTATGGTGACTAAAAGGGCACATCTCGAATTAGATTCGAGTCTGTGGATAATTCGTTCCCCCGTGTCTCACCTCGATCTCGCTCTGCACCATGTTGCCTCCATTCATCGAAGTGGAGTTGAGCACCTTGGAGGTGCCGAAGAAGGGGATTAGGAAGCAGGTGGAGCGGGCTGAAAGTGGAACATGGAAGCGAATGGATATCTATTTGATGTTTATCGATTTTAGGGAAACAGTCTTAGAAAGGATATGCACATAGAGCTCGAGTCGACTAAATGAAAAGGAAGTGATCCATGGGTATCGATCGAATCATCTACATAGAGATTCCCAATTGAATCTAGATGAATTCTCACCCAGCATCGCCTGTTCGTACTCATCCGCTCCTCTCTGTTTGAAGGCGATCTGAGATGAGGTGCCCAGGTTGAGGGCTGCAAGAATATCTTGTAGAAGAGTTATCGATCGTCACATATGCACCAGAGGGAAGGACTATTTCTACAAGAGCACTATGATCATTCGACCAATGCGGGTCATCGAGCAGCACGGTCATTGATCCTCTTCTTCAGAGGGATTGATCATTTCAACAATGGGACCATGCGGATGATCATGAGCAGGATATGGGATGAAGACGATGAAGACGATGAAGATGATGAAGAAGATAAGACACCCACCAACTCTGTGGTCGTCCGTCAGCAACGGGTACATCGTGGCCTGAAGGTCGCCCAGTGCGACGAATACTGATGCCTGAAATCAAATCAGTCTTAATCAAGTCAGTAACGCCAGATGATTCTCGACGCCATTGAGATTAACCGGCCCGCCCACAGGAACACCCAGTGATGGATCTACTGTAAGAATTATAGGAGCTGATTGTTCCAATGGACCCACCGGCCTCTTCACCCTCCCGAACAGCGTCGTCGTGCCCGCCTTCTGCTCTGGACTGACGATGGATGGAAGGAGGGACTGCCAGCGACCTGGCTCGGCGGCCGGGCCTGGATTGGATGGATCCAGGTTGGAACCAGATGAAAGCGAGCTGGATCCAAATTACTCACCAACCCATCGCCTCTCCTCTACCAGACCGAAGGATGCGGCCATCTGGTCGCTCATAGCGTGCGATGAGAGCGAGTCGGCGCAGAGGATGGCCACGAGGAGGTCTAAAGGTGGATATCCGAATTAATGGTAGCATGGTCCTTCTGCCCATTGAAGAATCATGTGTGGCAACGAAGCGATCTGGTGGGGTTTGGACAAAGATAGTAACTCTGTTCTTCAATCGTGCCTCATACTGGCGGACGGTGTATGTATAACAACAAGACCAACCTCCAATAGTCCCCGCCCTGTCGTGTCCTTCCTCTATCTTGCCCTGCTGCTCGAGAAAAGATAGTGTGACACAGCCGAAGCCGGGGTTGGCGCAGTAGCCGGCGGCTCTGGGATGTATTTCATCATCTTCTCATCACCCCTAGAAGTTCTTCGTCAGATCTATCTGAAAAAGCTGTAAAGCAGTAAATGCGTCAACATTCTCAAGCTTTCCAGATCTACGATGATGAAGTAGAAGTAGAAGAATTTTTGAAAGATCTGGAAGAATGAATGACCAAACCTCCACTGCTGCAGCTGCTCCTCATCCCTTCCAGTGTACTCCCACGTGTAGAGCAGTGAAGTGGATGCTGTGTCTCCTTCAAGGAATCATAATGGTGCTTTATCGCAGAAACAATTCTAGACCAGATGATTCATACTGGTAACAATACGGTGTCAGGCGAGTGTGAAATAGAGCTTATCGATAAACCGCTTTCCCGAGTGAGATGAATCATGTTCACTGGTCAACAAGTTTTGAATCACAGCATGTCACAAGCCAGAAAGGAATCAGACAAGCTACTCAGGCCAAGTCAGATGTACGCTCTCTTCGACTACCTTTACAATAGATTCCCCTGGCTGAATCAAGCTCACAGTCATTTTGAGGAGTCTGAGAATCTCACCCTTCTCCTTCACTTCCTTCCCGTTCCACGTGCACACACCATGCATCTGCGCGCACACAGCGACGGTTCGCAGCTTGAGGTTCTGAATTGCATCATGAAATAAACGAGGTTGACATACGTTTCATAACATACAGACATACAGACAGACATGCAGACAGTCAGACATACAGACAGACATACAGACAGACATACAGACAGACAAACAGACAGACAGACAGACAATCAAACATACATACAGACATACAGATAGACATAAATACATCATAGATTGGAGACCGACTATCATACCTTGTCAGGCAGCGCCTCAACCACCTCATCGATGACTGCGCGACACGTCGAGAGGAGTTTCGAAACGTTCTGGATACCGCTGAACATCAACACTTTCGAATCAAAAAGGTGCAGGTGATGGTTACTTTGCTAAAGGAAAAGATGCTTCCACATAAAATGTGACAACTACGATAGCCTATTGATATGACTCGCTGTGAATCTGATACCCCAGAAGAAAAAAAATTAGACTCACGCGCCCTCCGACGCGTTGTGCGGCTTGGAGCGCTCGATTCTGAAATGATAGATCAAACTACAAACTATAAAGATCAAAGATCAGAGATCAAATACCAACTCACAGGTCATCCTTGAACTTGGCCGCGACCTTCACACTTGTAGTGCCGATGTCAATGCCGAGCGAGTAGGAGGGCATTCTGAATGGAGGATATTAAAAATGAAATAAAATTATAAAATATAAAAATACTTAAAAACACAAGAGAGGGAGCAACGGGGAACGTTTTTTTGGGTCTATAGAATGAAGACAATAAGCTGGATGGACCTCTTATAGAGAGGCCTGTAGAAAATACGCGAAGCGGGATGTCTCTTTCAAAATTGTGACTCATTGACAGGTGCGGTCACACAGGAATAGCGCCTCTGTGCGAAAATAAACAAACGAAAAGGCGCGCCCACAGGGAGAAAACGACCGGCTGAAGCGAAACGAAGCGGTGAAAATGACCAAATGAACCAGTAGAATCAAGTATGCGAGCGTCATAGTTGTGGCATTGACGATATGGCACAAACGCATACCGCGTATAGTGGACGGAGCGGGAAACTGGGGAGGATAGAATGTGTAATGTATTCAATGCTCTCTCACTTCATTATAATCTCTTGTTGATCAGACAGTGTGAGAGAGCGTGCGGAATGGAGAGAGTCAGACATAATCGGATGAAGTGATAACAGGGTCGAGAATCGTTCTCTGACAGAAGGAATATTGAGTTATGGTCCGACTCTCTCCATTTCACACGCTCTCTCGGTTCTCTCACGATAATGTAAACTGATTTCAAATGGCGATACGAATAACCGAATTGCATACTCTGGAATTGCGCGGTAAATTCAAATTAAATTAAAAAGCTTGTTTATTTTCGAAGAAAAACAACACGATTTTTTTGCAATTTCACCTATTCTCTAATCCTATTACCCATCCTCCTCTTCCTCCACTCCCTCCCTCCTCCCCTCATTCGCTTCTCTCGCCCTCGTGCCGAGTAGTCGCCGCCTCTACGATGTCGTCCGTCGACGATGACACGTCATCTCGCTCGCCCTCGCGACGATTGAGATCATCCGGGTAAGCACCCCAGGACCCCAGGATCCCAGGATCCCAGTACCCCAGGACCCCAGGACCCCAGGATCCCAGCACCCCTACCGTACTCCAGATACCGCACGAGACCCTGCCTGCAGTTCAACACGCTGAACGAGGCCAACGCCGTCCTCTTCATTCTCGAGGTGGGCTCCGCCCACTCCCTGGCCCCGCCCACCTGCTAAGCCACGCCCCTTTGCAGAATCGCGCGCGCAATCTGCGTGCCGAAACTGCGCAGATACGCCAGTGGGAGGAGCAGCTGGCCCGCTACAACAAGTCCTTCGAGGAGCAGGCCGACAGGGTAGGGTCAAGAGGGGGCGGAGTCAAAAGGGGCGGAGCCAGGCGAAGGAACCGCCAAGGAACGTGATGGATTGGAACAAATGACGAGCGGATGGAAAGCAAAACAACCTGGCACCGTGCCAGCACTCTGAGATACTGCACCAGGACCCTACCGTACCGTATCACCAACAGTTGCATACCGTATTCCTGTATCTACCGTACCCCCATCAGGCTACCGTACCCCCTTGCTACCGTACCCTACCGTAACCCTTTCAGATGCGCGCGCGTATCTTCGCTGCCGAGGAGGAGATGCGCGGCCGTCTCGGGCTAGAGATGGAGCCGGGCTGGGGCGCGATCCGCTCCATGCGCTGGGGCCCGCAGGGCACCGGAGATGATGAGGTAAAGGGGCGTGGCCTGAAAAGAGGCGTGGCCTAGGCTTGGCTAAAACGAGACCTTGCAGACGACGGTGAGCCTCACGGAGGAGACCTCCTCGCTGGCGGGCGGCGCGTCGGCGGCGCACAGCGACACGAGGTATACGGTAGCGGCGCACCACCGATCGAGCACTGACTTTATTATCGTCGTGCGAAATGTGATAGTGGTGTACGGTAGTCGACGTTTCCGCGTTGCAGCATCGAGAAGAGCGAGGGCACGCCGCCAGTGAAGGCTCGCAGCGACACGAGGTATACGGTAGCGTGGTGTACGGTGGTCGACGTTTACCAAATTGCAGCATCGTATCAGCCAAGCCGGTGTGCACGCCAGTGTCGTGGCAGAGCACGCCGAGGTATACGGTAGCCGCACCACCACTCACGTGGTGTATGATCGACGACATTTCCCAAATTGCAGCCTGCCGGATTCCTGCACTGCGGATCGGTCGATAAACTATCGCGAAGTGGCGTTGGAGGATGAGGACGAGGCGGGGGTACGGTAGCACCGCCGATCGAGGAGTGACTGTATTCTCGCAGAAGCTTCCGCCCGATTCCGTGCGCTACCACTACGCGAAAGCCCTCAAGGCTCTGCAGTGCTGCTACGCCGACCTGAAGAGCATTGCGAGTGAGTGTACGGTAGTATACGGTAGATCACTGGGTTATGGTAGATCTGGGTACGGTAGATCACTGGGTACGGTAGATCACTGGGTATACGGTAGATCACTGGTTTACGGTAGATCACTGGGTTTTCGGTAGATCTTGGTACAGTTGATCTTGGTACGGTTGATCTTGGTACGGTAGATATTGGTACTAGGGTTGGCAGAATGAATCTCTGAGCGAATCCCGAATCATTCCTGGTTGAATCGCGCGGTCGTGGGATTCGAATAGAGGGATTCAATTGAATCCGGGATTCATTTGAATCCCTGTTCCAAAAACGTCTTTAAAATAGCCTTTTCGGCGTTTTTTCTACGTCATATAGGTTTACGATGCCTGCGAATTCGAATATGATAATTTCGAGAGTCAAATTTGAACTTGCGCAATGTTGGTATTTGGGTAGTGTGTTAGAACACTCGTAAACAGGCTCACGGAGTCCCGGATGTCCACAGTGGGCTTTGGATTACTTTTCCACTATTCTTGGGTGGAGATCTCATAAAATAGTGCTCGTGCTGTAGTAATCCGTATCGTTTTAGAATTACTGTACTTTTGCAATACTGCGTAAGCAGAGACTACAATTCTATAGGGAAACACTGCTAATCAAGCCTACGGGATATCCAAAATATGCGATATGAAAAATGACGGTATTTGGCGCTTCATTGTACTCGGAAAAACGTGGATTCAAATCACGCCTGTCACCTATCGTTCGAGCGCGCGGTGGCACAGAATGAGAAATAAGAATTGCTTCAAAAGCTGTTTTCGGGGTTCAAATGACATTGTCGAGAAAATTACATTTAGACAGACCCCCATCAACTTTTTGAGCTCTATCCAATGGTATATTTTATTTTTGATTAAAATTATTTTTAACATGTGTTTTTCATATTGAGAAAACTAGCGCAAAGGATCAAACAATTTTTGGACTGGGCATTGGTCAAGCCTCAAAAAGCTTAACTCCAAAATCCTCAGTCATAGAATGGTGACAGGCACATGCTACATCCATCCAAAGCACGCGAGAATACGGTAATCCCCTTCATTCCTCTCCCCACACCGCGCTCACCCGCCAAGGCGCGACGAATGATTCTTCTTCAACTCAGAATTACCGCATATTGGTTATGCTTCAAGGGTAGAATAAGATTCGATACTTTTTCATTTATAATGTGAGCGGGTGGAACTCTTTTCGACCAGAACTGGGATATTTATTCCTTCTCTGAAACATAACCCTGTTTCGTGGAAGAGGAATCATTCGTCGTGCCTTGGCGGGCGAGCGCGGTGTGGGGAGAGGAATGAGGGGGAATTACCGTATTCTCGCGTGCTTTGGACGGCTGTAGCATGTGCCTGTCACCATTCTACGACTCAGGATTTTGGAGTTAAGCTTTTTGAGGCTTGACCTACGCTCTGTCCAAAAATTGTTTGGTCCTTTGCGCTAGTTTTCTCAGTATGAAAAACACATGTTAAAAATAAGTTTAATCAAAAATAAAAATACCATTGGATAGAGCTGAAAAAGTTGATGGGGGTCTGTCTAAATGTAATTTTCACGAAAATATCATTTGAACCCCGAAAACAGCTTTTGAAGCAATTCTCATTTCTCATTCTGTGCCATCTGCCCTCTCATTTCGCTCGAACCTTAGGTGACAAGCGTGAAATGAATCCCCTTAAGGATTCACTTGAATCCCTCTTTTCCCCTCCCTCTCATACTCGGATTCATTCCGCTCTCTCTCAGCGCGGATCGAGCGGTCTAGAGGGATTCATTCTGCCAACCCTAATTGGTACGGTAGAGATGGGTACGGTAGATCACTGGGTATACGGTAGATATGGGTACGGTAGATCATTGGGTATACGGTAGATCTGGGTACGGTAGATCTGGGTACGGTAGATATGGACATACGGTAGTGGATACGGTAGTCAGAAGAGTACGGTATGTATTTCAGTCACGTCGATCAGAAAGGACGACCCCTTGATCCAAAACAAGGAGATGGTGTTGAACCTGATGAAGAAGCTCAAAGCCTCGGTGAGTTACGGTAGCTTGAGCATACGGTAGCATTGTATACGGTAGCTTGGGTATACGGTACTACAGTACAATCATTGCAGAAAGATCTGCTCAGGGAGGATGAATGAAGCCTCATCAAGAAGAGAAATAGTCTCTGGTGGCCCTCTCTCAAAACTACTTTTTCAACTGCTGAGGCTTTTGCGACTAGTAGACTCTTAACACTAGCAGATAAAGTCGTAAAATGTTGTATCCGTTGCATTACATGGCTTGGAATTCCGAAGTGTTCTAAAGAATCATCATAGAATCTTCCACTTGATTTCTTGTCGTCTAGCCAAGTCATTGTGATTGTAATCTCAAAATAATACGGTCGGAATCGTAGGTGTTTGAACAAGTGATCTCCTTGTCTTCGTCATCTATGTTTTTTTCTGAATTGTCTCTCTTCAGCTTCGAAAGCAGCACTTCTGGCTACAATACATGATCAAACTTCTCACACGTATGATACATCTCTAGTAGTCTACCATAGATTTGCGTGCATCCTAGAAAGGGATTAAAGGAGAGACGAGCGATATTGAATGTCAAAGTATGAAAACAAGACAGGACAGAAGGGGTGGTTTGGACTCGGGGCTAGAGAGGAGTTAGAGAACATGAGAAGTCGAGAGAGCCAGGGCAGTCCCTCCTGAGGAGATTAATGCTTGTTCAAACTCTGATATTTTGCTCATCATAGAAACGCTCTGGATGTCTTCATTTCTAGTCTCTTGCTAGCAGTTTCTCCATTCGTTTCGTATTAATGTAATAGCGCTCTCCGCACCTGTCCTTTCCCGAAAAAAAACAAATAGATGAAAACGAATTGAGTTTCACTGATTCCCCAAATGAAATGCATTTTCGCCGCGTTGGTAGTCGGATGATGGTAATGGGGGTGCTTATTGATGTCCGGGAAAGTGCAGAAATAATTGTATTAATTAAGAGTGCAATGCTGGGCCGCACCCGACTCTGGGTCATTGTCGGTTGCATCTTTGTTCCTTCGGCTCTAGTGTACTTCATGCTGCTGGTGTTGACAAGAAGGGAACGAAATGTGGACAAAAATTATGCATCGCTCTACTTCCGCCTTTTCTTCGTGCAAGTGGGTATTTTGTCTTGTTTTTGTTGTTGTTTTTCCGTGTTTTTAAGCGATAAAAACCACTAATTTAAGGGTGTTATTGAATTGTCGATGCTGTTTGTCTACATGGCTGGCAGGCTGCTAATCAGAGAAAGACTAGCCGGAAATGAGTTCGTCATGTCGATAAACGGAGGATTCATTCCCATTTTGTACTACTACGGAACGATCCAATTCTTCTTCAATATTCAGGTAAACTAGCGTGTTTTTAGAGACGAAATGACGATAATTTCCAGATCTGGGGAGTCATCGTTCAGTCCATAGGGCGCTTCCTGCTTATTTGCCTACCCGAGTCGTCGAGAGTGCGTAGGGTAAGCAGTTTCTTCTCAAACACCCGGACCTTCGGATTTTCAATTGGACTTCTGAGGCATTTCTAACGAGCGATTTTTAGAAAATAGCCAGTTCTCTCTATTACAGCTCCTCGAATCCACGCCAGACCCGGCCTGGGCTCTGGTCAACATTATCGTGCCTCTGATCCCTCTGGGCAGACAGGTACTGCAAGACCCCGTCTCGTTCGTCCTCGATGCCAATGGAAACGCCATTCTCTCTGTGCCGCCGGCAGTGAGCCAGGTGATTAATTAGTTAATTAATTTATGAGTATATTAATTAATTAATTAACTAATTACCAGGCAAACGCGACGCAGTGCACGATAACCACCACAGTGGCCACGGTGTTCAGCGCATTCTGCAATGTTGCTGTTGTCAGACAGCTGGTACTGTCGAGGAGCGAACTGTAAGGAAATTTTTATTTTGGTTCCACTCATTTTACCACCACAAACTCTAGCAACAAAGTCAAGTGAGCTAAAAAGACGAACGAACCCGGATTTGCTTCAACAGATTCAACAACAACTTTCCTTTCAGCAGCACCCGCAAGTACCGTCGTGAAGTGCGACTCGCGATCGTTGGAATCGTTCATTTCCTCGTGCAGTGCTCGATGACTGCCTTTCACGTCATCGTAATCGTTACTGCTGAGGATGTGAGCTTCATTTAGGGATGGCTTCGCATGAAATTACACTAATAATTCTGCACACTAACTCGCCTCTCTGACCGCTGAAAGAGTAGGCAAAATGAAGAGAAGATTTCTTGCGAAGCCATCCCTAGTTTCATTTTAATTGCATTGTTCTGAGCTGGCCTAGGCATCACTATAGAGCTCAGTCAGATCTATTCGCTCAATAGTGAGAAGAAAATATCGAAAAATCGGCAATTTAAAGTGGGGTTAAAGAAGGAGAAATATCAATGTTTGAGTGCCTATACTGAAAACGCAGTCTTGTAGCTATCTCCAACCATATCAGAATTCTGAAAACCCCATGTTTATATCTGGTTTCTAAATCGAGTTAGTTGGCAGCGAGCCAAGTCACCCTGATCCCAGGCAACGGGCGAGAGAGCGTGCGAAATGGAGAGAGCGCAACCATGCCAGAGGGTATAGCCTCGGTTCGCATCTCTCCTTCTTTAAAGTAGTTATTTACAGCAACACTTCATCCACCTATTCCGTCACATTTACATCATCCCTGTTATGCTTCTCACATTTGTAAATCCCTGGATGCTGATCATAACGGATGGCAATATGAGACGGCTGTGAGATTTCTAATAGTGCAATGCTCCCTCGTCCCGTCTGACTGGCGAAAGAGCATGGAGAAATGAGAGACAACGAAGAATGAACGCATTACAGATTGGTCGGATGCTCCAGGAGTAACAACCAGGAAAAAGCTAGTACGTATTCCGAATAGATGTATGTTTTTGCATGATAAAGCATTTGTATCCATTGTGTTTGCAATTCAAAATCTCACATGAGTCAGCAGGGATTGCATGCATTTTGCTTATAAGCCGCTCAATTTTTTACTAAAATTCAACCATGAAGCTAATCGCCCTTCTTCTCTTGCTTTCCATCGTGATTTATGCTGATGCCGCGTTCAATAAAGACTTCCCGGTGAATTTTTTTTGTTTTTTTTACTTAATTAATAAATCACGCCAATGAATAATCTAAGATGTGCTCTGACGTCAAGTGGGCGGGTCCCGCTCCTTGCTACCAGTCGGAATGCCCAACAGGATGGACCAAGATGGAGGCAAAATATAGGAATCTAGGAATCAAGCTATTGTGCGTTTCATCTGATTGAGAACTAGATTATAGAAACCTTACTCAGGTCCCCTACTGCCCCGTTGAACTGTCACGGCTCAAGAAAGGAGCTGTGCTGCAAGCCAAAATAAGTCTGGATAGTTGATGTTAGAACTCGTGACGATAAATACATATTTTAAATACACTTGAAGAGTTTATCAAGAGTCGATTGGCAAAAAACGATTATCCGAATCTCAAGCAGCCCCCATCAGTAATCTGCCATTCGATGTCGCTCTGACGACGTCCTCGGGGTTTCATCGTCGAGGGACAAGGTGGGAGCGTCGTCCTTCTTCTTGGTTTGATGAGCAGGTTCCGCTTGGCACGAATAAATGATGCTGAGTCGGTCCTGGAATGAATTTGATAATTGCCCTGGATTTATATCCCTAATTATTGAACAAGGCGTGTGAATTTCCGTGTCCAAGCGTGCATAATCTAGATCGGGACTGATATCGTCCTCGAAACTCACAATTGGCCAGCCTTGTCCGCGTTGGTAGCTATCACCGAGGTAGAAACCAGTAGAAGAAGGAAGAGTGTAGAGTACAAGATTTGTGGATCATGCAGTGAATTGTAGAGGCTTTATAGAGATCGTGATCGTAATATCGGATTGTTATGTGAATCAGCGGTTATCTTGCTTCAAAATGCTTCCTGGTAGGTCAGAGATGCGAGTGAGCGTGAAACATTGTATCGTGAGCAATTGCCATTCAGGATCGTTGAATGGGAGTGGATCTACGTTGATCGTGCACTTCACATGAGTTCTGCAAAGCATCGCTGTGGATGCTTAGCGGGAACCGAGAAGAGAAGTATTCACTGTGAAAGTTCCTATTGTATGAAGAAAGTGAATGGGTTATCAACTGTGATGTGAAAGTGAACAAAGCTTCTCTTCCCTCCCCTTATCCCTCCCTTCTCTGATCTTTAGAGAACGCGCAAAGTCGAGAGACACGTTTTCACTTTCCAGAAAGCACAGATCCATGAGCGAGTTTGGGAGCTGGCAGTGCCCATGAACGAAATCCTTCTACTACTAGTTCTAGCAACCATCTGTGCTAGCAAAGCCGTTCCCAGACTTGAGCAGGTTCATTATTTTTATTTTTATTTATTTTATTTTTATTAATCTCAGGATGATCTACTCTCTTTGGTTCCAACCTCGGACTCGGATCTGGCCCACAGCAGAAATCCGAGATGGGCGCTTACTCTGCTCAGTCTTGCATGGCGTGCCGGAAAGTTATCCCTTCCGCTTTTGGGAAAGTTGATTTGGAAGGTAAGACTTTTGTCCTCAATTTTAAATTAAATAATCATTTCAGGTCATCAAAACCGCCGGTGCTGCTACAATGAAAGTGCTGCTGAAAAGCTTCAAGCATGTTGCGAAATCGGCAGCAAGTGGAGCAGTGAACGCTGTTGGATGAACGTATCTTAAAATAAATCTTTTTCGAAATGCAGATATCTTCATTATTTTTAGATACCGAAATTCCACCTACTGATGAATAACACCCTGCTTTAATAAATTTGCTGTTCAAATAAACCTGCTGACCTGTTGTATTCTAACAGTTTGATCAGAGAAAGCCTCTTTCAAAACACGCTAGCGACCATAAATCTCTATTGAATCTTTCATCCTTTGATGCCGCGATAACTTCCTAAAAGCCACAATTTCAACGCTTTATGGCTAGTTATGACATGAAAGATGTTCAAGATAAAAGCCGTGCGCCCTCGCAGAAAACAGAGGATGCTCATACTTCTGTTGCTGATCTTCAGTTCTCCTATCGCTTGTGAATATCCTATCCAATCAATAATTCATAATGGTGAAATAACGCCATTTTGCGTTTTAAAGCACAATATTGAGGCGATACGCTCAAATTCAAGTGCGACGACCTTCCGTATCGCTCGCTTTATTTAGATCGAACTTGCTATTTCGCGATTGTTCAACGAGCGGTGAGAAAACTCCTTTTTTCTGAAGAAAGAAAGCGTCTACTTCGAAAATCAATTTCAGCAAACGCTAGATCAAGCCAGGATTTTGTGCAAAAATGCCATAAATTTGGCGGTTCTGATTAAACCGAATGAAACTGTGGCGAAAAGGATGTTCCTTGAGGTAAATATTTTCGAAACGGTAAATTAATTAGCTAATTAACAATTACAGATGTCCGATTTCCACCTTGTTGACGACTCTTCGTCCGGTCAGAGGAAGATTGCTCTTTGTGCTTACGGTTGGCATTTCATCCTCATTTTTTCAGGTAAAAACAATCATATTTTTTCCAGAATCTCCCTTGAACTGCCCAACAGGCAATGATTATTATGTGTCTGGAGGCAAGTGCGTATTGCGGTCACCGGTGAAGATGGACTATCGCTCTGTGAGTTTCGTCATCTTGACCTTGTCTCTTCATTTCACACGCTCTCTCGCATGTCAGAAAGTTCTATAGCCCCATTTATCGATCAATTAAAGGCCGCGAACTTCTGCTTATCCAAAGGAGCCAAATTACCACTGCTCAAAAATGCGCAAGAACTAAAGAAGCTTCTAGGTGAGCCACGCTCTGTTATTATTGTTGTTGTTATTATTATGTTATTGTTTTTGTTTTCCATTCAGATACTGTGCGTTCCACGCCCATCTGGATTGGCGATCAGGCGGATGGCTCTATGTGGAAGGCCAACCCCTACTCATGGCACACCCGGTGCAAAGTGGACAGCATACGTGAGTTTCTCTCTCTCTCTCAAATTTATTTGTTGTTGTGGTTGTTATTGTTTTGATTGTTTATTTTTGCTATTAAATAATTATCGATGTACAGCGCCTGCTCACGAACGCCCGAAATTCTGCGGTACTCAACTTGCCCACGTGGTGACCAAAGGCGCGTATACGACTATCGCCGAGCAGTCCACTAGCCTGTACGTTGTTATTGTTGTTTTGTTGTTATTGTTATTGTTGTTGTTATTGTTTTCCCATTCAGCATGGACGTCGTCTGCACTCGCGAGCCGTCGTCGGACTTCTGGACGCCACCGGAGCCTTCCAAACCGCTTTCGACGATTATGCATGCAAGGGCGACGTCTCCCCAACCAGTCAGTACGGTTTATGAGGTGATGGTTCAATGGCTTTTATCAACGAATTGACTCTCTTATGTAGATTTTCCATTGTAGCTATTATGGAGGAACTCCGTTTCTCTACGATTTCATGTTAGAATTATGCCCCTCTGATGGGCTAGGGGTCATTCATGGGATTTAGCTGCATTTTCAACACATTACAGAAACTCTCCTGTCCCCCGGGCAACAACGGTAGATGGAGCGAGTGGGAGACTACCGGGTACTGCCCTACAACTTGCGGGTCATGCAACGTTGCCAAGAGAAGGAGGGTGTGCAACACGACCTGTGGATGTGAATGCAAGTATGTTGATTTGGTAATTCCGAAAGTGATTCAAAAGTGCAAACTATGATTCAAAAGTTATAAAAATTCTACACAGCGACCCGTATCAAACGCTGATATGACTAATAATGTATGTTTCCAGAGGAGTGGCAGAAGACATCGGACCTTGCGGCATTGCCCTGTGCCCCTTTCCCACGAAGACTTGTTGCTTCAACTACGTGAAGTCACTGAATTGTAGATGGTTCTATTTCACCCTTTGTGAATTCCTGCACTGCAGACCGCGTATCCAACTTCTTCTGCGGTCTGGAAAACCCAGCAAAGTACCCGGCCGACTGCGCCCCTATTGTCGATGCGCCCGTCCGAACGAAACCTGCCGATACCAAGCCGGAGGTTATCGAACCTCAAAATAGAACACAGCCTTTCCCCTCTCGACAGCATTTAAATTTCCCGAAAATCTAGATTTCTCGTTCAGAAGCCTTCCTGCCCACCTGGGAATGGTGGTCGGCGAGTGGGAAACAACGGGGCACTGTCCGACAACTTGCGGGTCGTGTAATGTTGCCAAGAGGAGGAGGGTATGCAATACGACATGTGGATGTGAATGCAAGTGAGCTGTTTTATTGACTTCTGCCGTTCGTATGAAGAGCACATCTTTCATAGGACAGGACAATAAGAGAGTGGGCGAAATGAAGAGACGATAGTTTTGGCGCTATAAAAAATTCCAGAGGACCTGCCGAAGACGTCGGCCCTTGCGGCATCGCTCTGTGCCCTTTTCCCTCAGCTGTGGGCACCTGCTGCCCCAAGTATACGAAGTCACTGAATCGTCAGTCCTTGTTGTTGTGTTATTGTTGGGGTTGTTGTTGTTGACCACCAATTCGCCCAATCGCAGATCGCATCGCCAACTTCTACTGTGGCACCGAAAACCTACCCAAATACCCGACCGACTGCTCCCCCGAATTACCGCCCTTCCCTCTGAAAGTGCCAGACCGACCGCGGCCCACAGAACCCAAGCCGGAGATACCGGTACCAGGGGGCGGGGCCTGGTACCATCGAACTTGAACCATGTTCCAGAAACCGACCAGCTGCTGGTCCGAGTGGGCCGAGTGGGTGGGCGAATGCGACCTGAATCCCGGCTCGGTGGATAAAAACGTGCGGCCGAGCGCCACTCCGTGCGGCTGGTGCGGCAAGCACACGCGAACGAGGAGAAAGCTGCACAGCCCGTGCAGGTAAGTCGCGCACTTTTATGTCTGACTCCGCCCCCTCCGCCCCTATTTTCGAAATTCAGCGGCGAAGCTTCGGAAACGGAGTCGTGCGGAAGCAGGAAACTGTGCCAATTTCCTACTAAGACCTGCTGCAAACCGTATAAGAAGTCGCTTATTGAGAATAAGCTGATTTGTGGGTAGATCAGAGCAATTATTGATCGCTTATGGCGAAATTTTACTGGAATGTGTACTCATAACCGATAAAATGAACTCATGTTGTCTCGCTGTTTTAACATTTCCTTAATTTTCAATAACAAATTGATTCAATCAACTTTCTCCTCGTCATTCTCTATCCAATAGCTCGATTGAGCAGTCGTCTCCTCTCTTCTCCTTCCCTTCCTCCTCTTCCCTCGCAGCCATGCCTGAGACCGAGGCGCCCAAGACTCCCGCCCTCAGCTCGAACAGGTATACTGTAGGTTACGGTAGTAAGAGATTACTGTAGTTAACATAACCATATGATATGTGGTGTACTGTACTGGACGACGTTTCCCAAATTGCAGCCTGAGCCCGATCCTTGAGGTCAGCGACGAGAGCGAGGGCAGTCGAGTGAGCACGAGCGAGGAGGAGGAGGACGAGGTACGGTAGCCGCACCACCGACCGCGATCGACGACTGACTTTATTCAGAACTCGGTCGTCGTGGATGGCTACGAGCACGCCATCTTCCACATCGAGCGAGCCATCGATGCCCTCAGGGGCATTGCAAGTGGGTTTCAAGGGGAAATAAGGAAGGGCGACAGTGTGGTTATGGTAGTAAGAAAGTACTGTAGGATACGGTAGTAGGACGAATACGATAGTTTATGTGGTTACGGTACACGGATAGTACGGAAGTTTGCGGACACGGTAGTCAGTCGATAGAAGAGTACGGTATCTTGCAGTCGCATCGATCAGCGCGGACGACCCGCTCGTCATGCACACGGAGAGGGCGAGGGAGCTATTGGAGCAGCTCAGAGCTACTGTGAGTTACGGTAGCTTAGGTATACGGTAGCCAAGGTGTACTGTAGCACTGGTATACGGATTATCAGGTAGACGGTACATCAATAGTCATTAATCCCCATTGCAGCGCGACTCGCTGCAGTAAGCTGTTCATAGAAGACGGCTAGGAGTATGATTTCTGTGTTTCTTCGAGTTGTATGATAAAGTTAATCGATAGAGCAGTTCGATGCAGCATCCCACCGCACGTAAGGAGCACTCGACCAAGCACGAGACAATTAATATGATAACAATCGTGCTTTTCGTTCACCATCAAGTCTCTATTTGATCTTTGATCTCCTGACCAACTTATTCTCAATCAAATCGTGATATTTAGCACAGAGAGACTGCAATCTCGTCTCCTCACTTGTTTTTTTTAAGTTTCTTACTGATTGTCGAACAAAGAATTCGCCCTCCTTCTCAATTCATTCAGTCCTCTTTCGCTCGCCTCGAGCGGCTCCTCCTCGCTTTTCCTCTTATCTCACGCTGCTAAAGTAGCATTATGGTAAGCGAATAACTCAATTTGAGGAGGCAATCACTGCTTTAGATGAATCTTCATTTACCTCTCTTGATCCTCGTGTTATTGTTATTGTTGTTATTATTGTAATTCAGCGGCGAAGCTTCGCAAACGGAGTCGTGCGGAAGCAGGAAACTGTGCCTATTTCCATTGAAGACCTGCTGCAAACCGTACAAGAAGTCGCTTATTGAGAACATACTGATTTGTGGCTAGTAAGGAGCAGATACTGATTAGGGTTCCGCAAGTGAAACATCTCTCATTCGAGACACTAATTCAATCAATGTCTCCCCTCATTCCTGTCTCTCTCGGAGACGTCTCTCGGTCCAAAATGAGAGGGAGACAATTTGAGAGACGTCTCTATTTCCTTTGTTCACCAAAGTACGAATTTATGATTAACGATCATTGAAACCTATTCATTTCTCGAAGAAAATGTCATTGTTCTTCCCCACCGCCCGCAAAATCTAACGGCGAGAAGAATGGGGAGGCGTCTCTCCGATTTTCTTCACAGAAAAAGAGACAATGAAAGTCCATATTAAAATGAAGAGAGACGTCTCTCGTCTCCAATTAAAAATGGAGACAGGAGTCTATCCTTTGTTCAATGTCTCCTCGAATGTCTCACTTGCGGAACTCTAATACTGATCCACCGAATACGCTGATGGAGATAAACTGAATAAATGCACTGTGTTCTCAAAGCTAACATTTCGATATTTAATGACCAATTGCGACTAGTTATGACTAGTTGTTTTCTATGTCTCTTTCAAAATATGGAATTCATAAATAGAGTAGCTGTAGGTTACCGTATTTCAATAGTTATGACTGTTAGGTCTCGTTACCGTATCTCACCGTATTCATTCGATTAAATGTTTTTAAAATCAATGTTTATGATAACACGCAAGGAAGTATAGATCGCTTGATGAAGAGCTCCCACTACTATCAGAAATAGTGAATAAAGTAGAGTAGCATTAAATCCATTGTTCCCCCTTGTTCGACAATCTAATTTGTCGTTTCAAGTCATAAAGTAGGCTCATTTCTAGCAAGCACTTGTGCGAAACACAACCAGGCTTTGTCTGATATTTTTTATGCATTGATGAGCGTGGAACTCGATCGAATCAGACTTGAGCACAAATACATATATATGGTCTACTAATCCTGTCTACGGAATCTCCTGATCATCTTCTCCTTATCGTTTTTCGCTACGAGTCTGTCGTAAGTGTTGAGTTCGTTGTTCCAGTTCTTTTGCAGCTCATCCGACCCCGACCTGGGCATGTCCTCCCAGACGTAGTAGTCGATCCGCTTGTTGAGCGCGTTGTCCCTCGCTCTTCCCTCAAACACGCACACATTGGGTGGTCGGCTTGCTCTCTGCGCACTTACATTCCTGTTGTTCATCTTGGAGAAGTCCGTGTACCCCGGAGTCGTCGTTGAGTTGAGGTCAAGGTCGAGCCTCGTCTCTTCGTCCTGATCGACGTGACAATTGACAATCGGTCCGTCAATCACAATTACCTTTCTGAAGTACTGCTCTTTGCCAACATTCGGGCCAGACAGCTCCTGCAAAGCGAGCGGGTTCCTTGCACCCGGGACCAGGGACGTACCATAGCATTGCGCTGATGGCTCATCAGCATCTTGTTCCAGGAGTGCTCGGGCTGAATGCGGCAAATTGTTCCTTGGCTGACCCTCAGCCCTAATACCATTCCACAGACTTCATTGATCTGCCCTACAGATTGGGCTGGCCGGCACTGCTTTACTTTACCGGACCAAAGGGTAGAGGGCACAGGGCTGGGGCTCATTTCATTCTGTGCGCGTCTGCGAAAACTATCGGTCACGCCAGCGTCCATTGGTCCGGTAAAGTAAAGAAGTGCCGGGCTGACGCGACCCCTCAACGCACTTCTTTGATCGACCGCTCCTCCGCCTCGGGATGCTCCGCGGCCAACGCGGCATACTCGTCGTCCTCAATGCAATAATACAGCCACGCTCGCTGTCCGAGCAGCAGCGCTTCGTTCTCGCGCTGCTTCTGCAGCGCCATCTGCTTCTTCTGCTGCCGTGCAGCAACGACCGTGAGCGCAAAGATGACGCCTGCAATTTCACTCGTATTCGTCTGACTCTCCCATTTCGCAGTGCTCTCTCATCGATCAGAGAAGCGAGAGAGCATGCAATAACGAGAGCGGCTCGTGGAAAGCACTGGAATCGTACCGCCAGCGATGACAGCTACGATGATTATTCCGGCAACGCTGCCAGCGGCCGCGATCACTTTATCACTGCGATCCTTGGACTCGTCAATTTCCAAGGGATCTCACAAATATGCTTCATTTTTAACATGTCAGTGACGATGACTTACATGTGCACACAAATTTTGTAGATGGCTTGATCACACCGATATTTTTGCTCTTTGTCTCTACATATTTGTACTCTCCGGTTTTGAAATCACAATAGGGCGGTTTGATTTCGATATTCTTGTTTCCGTCTTTCACGCTAGAAGAAGGTCACTTTAATCGGAACAACAGCTGATCCAGCTGCTGAAACTTACTTCAGCACTCCCTTTTCGAAGCATGTCGGAAGATTTTTATCATCCTGCAATGCTAATTTATGTATCGCTGCTCGTCATAATGACCAACCAAATCTCCACTTATCACTGAACTTTCCTTTATTTTGAGATAAAGATTGCATTCCACTGAAAACAGTTTTCAGCAGATGCACAAAATGAGCCAATCTCACAATCTTTCGTGCAGTAAACAGTCGGGCCGTTCTTATCCAAAGGGATTGGCTTTGCATTAAGTCTTTTAACTCTCCAGAACGGATATCCGTTAATAGCCACGCATTCAAATTTGGCGTTTTCAATGGGTTTGTCGACGCCTGCTACTCCTGATACGACGAGATGGGGTTTCTTGTCTGGACACTGAAACGACACCCATCTTCTTTAAACAGTAAGAGCCAATTTTAGAGGTTTTTTTCTGAGCCCATAGCAATGATAAAATTTTTCATTCATTTACCTTAAGCGTACTTGCTTGATTCGCCTCATAGTTGGACTTCGTAGGAATAGGGCCCTCTTGACCCGGCTTCACTTTAACACCTTCATTACAGAAGAATTTTACTGAAAAAAATATATTGCATCGGACACTTGAATCGACGGTATTGAAGAAAACATACCATCAGCAACACATCTAACTTCGAGATCGTCTGTAAAGATTGTCTCTCCATCTACTTGCAATTTCCATTGAAAAATCTTTGCTCGAGTAGCGGGGTCTGTTTTGGAGCCATCTCTTATGCATTTAATATCATCTCGAAGATTAACAAATTTTGGTGATGGATTTTTCCGATATCTAAGAAGAAAGTGCAAGAGAGGATTGGGCCAATGAAGACTCACTCCATTTTATAAAGTGTGTCGCAAGAGAGCTGACCAAGTTTGTATTTCACCTAATACGGCATAGATTTGATTTTTTTTGTAAACCGCATCTCACATACCTCTTTAAATAATTTTGCACCGTTTTTCTCTGATTCACCTTGTTTGAATATTGATTTATCACATTTATCTGAAGCGAAATTACTCTGAAAGATAATTGACTTTTTCGTAACTTACCCTCGGGCTTGATCATCGGTGGGACACCTGTTATTTGACTATCGTCTTCGTTTAATTTGAAAAATACATTGGAACCTCCAGAACCAAAAATCTAAAAATTGAGTATCTAGTATTGAATTATTTTTTTGTGCGTGTGGAGGTCAGAAAGAATCACATTCAACATTCCAATTGAACGGATTCCGCTGTTCCCAGCACATCACGTTTTCGCACTAACGGTTGCTAAACGGAACGCGGAATAACCCTCTTCTCATTCCCCACTCTAACTCATTCCGCAAGTCGGTCGCAAAAAAAGCGTGATTGCATGGTTTTGCTCCCGCGTGACGGTACACCATGAAGATTCTAATATATAATGAGAAGAGTATCGTTCCCCCCACGCGGCTGTGATTTCGTGATCTTCTATTTCATTCGTTCCAACCATTTCGCAACTTGTGTGCGTGGGGAGCGTACTACGGTACCGAAACAGGCTACAAAAATGATTGGATGAATAATGCCTAATTCGCCTGTTCATGAATGTAGAAAATTCTCAGGCGCGACTAGGCGGCCTATTTAGTCCATTGTTTTGCGGTGCACCGCTTCGCTCGCTCGCCGATTCGACGGTGAATGATTGAAGAAGAAAGAGAATTTCAAAATGCTTAGGTTTCTGTGGAAATACAAACGTTTGGCCTACAGGCGCAAACGAGGAAATTGAAAATTGGCCTAACAGGCACGTATTCGTATTCTCCAGTCCATTCAGGCAATCTCACCGAGCGAGAAAACTTGATTGTGCGGAACCCTAGAAGGGACACACGCACCGACGCTTGCGCTTTATATACAGGTAATGATTGTCATTACCAGGAACCAGCAATAATCGAAAGCGGAATACTGCTCACTTCTTTTTTTCTGTGTATCTCCACTGGGAATTCGCATTTAATTTTCTCCGGAATAGGATTGACAGGTTCTGAAATTAAATATAATGAAAAACGTGGATGACTCACACACGTCCCACAGCATGTCAGAGTGGATTTTGAGTGGCGGATCAAAAAGCGGAACTATATTTTCCCACCTATTCATTCTCGCCCATTTCGAGTGCTCAGCGCGGTCGAGAACGAAGGAAATAAAAAGGATTCTCATTTGAGTTTCTCGAATTTGACTTTTAGCACCCCTCATCCATTTTTCATTTTTAACAATTCTGAAAATCAGTATTTTCCCAGAAAGCACCACATTCGCATAAATTCTGTTGGTGAAACACATTTGTATTACCGCAATATTTTTCTTTTTAAAGGCAATTTCTCTCGAATTTGTAACTTTACGCTCTATTTTCTTAACCAGCGCTCAACGAACCCCACACATTACATATTATCAGTTTTTCATGCTCTGCAGAATCCCATGTGGAAGAGAAGATAAAAATCGCCATTTTTGGTCTTTCAATTCTAGTTGCTCAACAAATAATATCATTCGGCAAGAAAGCTAAAAAAAACCAGCTGTTTCATTTTTCTCTTTGTTACCATATTAGAATTTTGAAAAGCACATGTTGATATCACGGGTCTTCTGTAAAAGTGTAGGAACGCGTGCTGCAGAAAAAAATGGTCTTAGAATTAGCTGAAAGTGTTCACTTCGTTATCGAAATTTGCATGTCTAAGTGGTTTTACCTACATTTAAAAACAGCTGTATCTCGCTTCGTTTTTGACCTACCGAGTTCTAGTTAGTCTAGATCGACTCGTAATCTTCGGGACTTTTCTAGTTCCGCACTGGGCCCGCCCCCTGACTCCGCCCCTCGACTTCATCCCTTGCAAAATTGGCGGATCCTTGTGATGAGTGGCTAAGACTAAGACTAAACCTAAGCAGCAATCATAGAGTAAAATTCGTTAGAATTGTAAAAAAAATCACCCCAGCGTTCAGCCCCATTGTCAAGGGGGGGGGGGGGAAGGAGCGGGGCACGGGCGGCGGGAGAGGGGGGGAGGGGCGAGGGACGCGAGAGGGGAGGGGGCGGAGTCCCAGTGCGGAACTAAAACAGTGCTGTTCTAGTTCCGCACTGGGCTCGCCCCCTGACTCCGCCCCTCGGAGGGGGTGGGGCGGTGGTGGAGAAAGCCCCGCCCTCAACACGGGGCGGAGACGCCTCCTTCCAAAAATTTGCGCATGGTTCACCCGTGCGGGCAGCGCGACACCCGGCCGCACGTTGGGGATCGGGAGAGGGGTTCTTGGAGGGAGAGTGCGTTCTAGTCGCGCCGAGTAGCGAACCGGCGGGAGTGCGAGAGAGAGGGTGCGTCTCTCGCGCCCTTCTTATCTTCAAATGATCCAACTGGGATCACTTGCGAAATTTGCATCTTTTGTCTGTTTTCAACGAAAAACTGTTATTGTGCGCACATTATGCAAGATATTTCGAAACTTTCCTCTTGGGATCATGAATTTTATTTTTTATAACGATTCCCCATCCATGGATGTGATCCAGTTTTTCATTAGTCCCAAAACATGGCAGCAAAAGCTGCACCCAGCAGGTGAAACTTGGGACTATTTTTCGACCAAATTACGGATTCGGTAGAATCTCACTTTAAAATCATGCAAATTAAAACTTTAAAAAAGGAAAATGTTGCATTTGTTGAGCCTTACAATAATATTATTTTTTCCATTTTGACCTTAACGATCAATAAAATTATTTTACAATACATAAATGTTCAATAAAGATCTTTTTCGCGAAGCCAAGTGTCAAAACAGTCAAAACGGGCAACAAAATCAATCAATTCAGAATCAAAATATCTCGAAATCGGTCCACTTTGACGACTTGACTTCCGGACATTATTGTGAAGCTCAAAAAATGCTACGTTTTTCTTTTTTATTTAAGTTGTAATTTGCATGATTTTAAAGTGAGATTCTACCGAACCCGTAATATGGTCGAAAAACGTACAAGTTCTAGTTTTACCTCTTGGGTGCAGCTTTTGCTGCCAAGTTTTAGGAATAATGAAAAACTGGATCACCTCAGTCCATGGATAGGGAATCGTTATCAAAAATAAAATTCAAGATCCCAAGAGGAAAGTTTCGAGATAATTTAAATAATGTAGGCATAAAAAAAGTTTTCCGTAGAAAAATGGCCAAAGATGCAAATTTCGCATGTGATCCCAGTTGGATCATTTGAAGATAAGAAGATTACGAGTCGATCTAGACAAACTAGAACTCGGTAGGTCAAAAACGAAGTAAGATGCAGCTGTTTAAAAATGTAGGTAAAAAACCACTTAGACATGCAAATTTCGAAAAACGAAGAGGATAGGCGTCCTCTCAACTTCCATTTTGCCTAGCCAAATGACTTTCAGCTAAGTCAAAAGCCCAAAAAAATTTCTGCAGCAAATGGGTGTCATTTTCCTAAATTTTCCTGTAAAGGAGACCCGTGATATCATAACCTTAATAGAATTATTGCTAGTTGGCACCGAGCCATTGACGCTTGAAGCTTAGGGACTAATCCAAAATCTGAGTTTAGAGGGCAGAACGAAGAGAGAGCGCATGCAAATTTGTTGTTCTCTAGTTCTGGAAAAACGGTTGCGACATAGCGATATCGCAATGGGAGAGCGTCGCGAAGTTGCAAATATGTAGCGACGTCGCTACGAGACAGGGGTGGACAGAGAAACGCCAGAAATTGAGTGAAAGGAAGAGGGAATATCTCTCTCTCGTAGAAAAGTCGTAACAAAAAGTGCAGGTTGTTACGACGTTGCAAACAACGAAATGGCAACGTAGAACACGTAGAAATTGGAAGGATTATACATTACAAGACAAAAAAGGTTGACGTGACCTTGTATATCTTTTCCCTGTCCTTTATAATTTCCGAGAAGCGTCCACTTTCCAGATCCTTCTTCTACTTCGGACTTTGTGCATGAAAACGAGAAGAGGTTTGCTTCATCAAAAAATTCAATAGATGTTATAGCTGCATTGAAGCTTTCGATGGATATATATGCATGATGCTTAGCGTATTTGCTGAGATTGGTAGATGTGAATAAGAAATGGAATCAAGCTTACTAGATACGGATGACTGCTTCGCAATCGTCCTTCACTTCACTATCAATGGCCGAACTATCAACTGATTTAATTGTACCAGATTGGATTGTTTTCGCATTATCGGGTTCGCATTTCTCGGGATACAAACATAGCTGAAAGTTAATGAGTCAGAAGAATATTATATTTAAAATATTGAAATATATATATATACCCCACCCCCCAGCCCCATTGAAAAGAGTTTTGTGAATGAGATAGATGATATAAATTCAGCCTCAAATAAATGCAGGGAAAGGCTTCAAGGACAAGTAACCAGGATTGCATACACTTGCAATCTTCCAGTCATAGCTTACATATATCTTTCCACATTCTTCGAGTTTGATTCTCCCAGCTGTTGTAGCGATCTGAGCCAGCGAAGAGATGAGCACGAGTGAGATAAGCATCGTCCTGTAAGCAACCGTATATTAATGCACGCATGGTGTATCACGGGTTTCCTGCAAGAATGCAGGAATGCTTGCTATAAAAAACATTTTTGTCTCCGATTGCATTGAGTTTTCGGACATAGAATATAGAACGAAATTTCGAAAATTTGTCATAACTCAGCTCAAAATGATCGTACTGGGCATTTTTAAAAAAGCACTAGATAGCTTTTTGAGAGGCGCATCTTTTACTCTTTATGGAACGAAAAAAAGGTAAATGCGGCCACATCAAGCGATTTTACTGTCGAAATTCGACTACGCTAGGTGGTGCTCGTCGGTGGGCCGACTTGCTCGATGGGAATGCGATTTCCCAATGCTTCTAGGGCACGTTACCTCTTCGCAACCGAAGTTACTACCAATTTACCGACCCCGGAGGGATAGAGGGCTTGGTTGGCCTGGGCGGGGATCGAACTCGTGACCCTTCGATAGCGAGCAGCGCCTCACACCACTGCGCCATCCTACCACTGATCCAAATATCAATGCAATCGGAGACAAAAATGCTTTTTTTGTAGCAGCGAGGCCTCATTTTCCTACACTCTTACAGGAAACCCGTGGTATGCACCATCGTTACTACATCAGACCCCGCGGTACGGTATAGGCAGTAGGGTTGCAGTATCAAGCCATGAAGGTACGGTTACGGCAGCAGGGATATGGATTCAGATTCTGATAACCTACCCTATTAGCCAATGAGATATGGTATTGGGTATCAGGTCCGAGGGCGAGACGAACCTCATTGCTCTTCCATTCGATCCGACCTCTTGACGTGGAATGAAGTGGTGGAAATGGAGGGAGAGGAGGAAGAGGGCCTTTTATAGGGCGAAGAGAGTCTATGTAAATTGTTGTAATTGATTTTTTAAGAAGAGGAAAATCCAAATGTATTTATGATTGAAAAAATTAAAACAAAATGTCGCACGTAACACTCCACATTCGATATCGACTAGACAGGACGAGTTGAATATTGATATTGGAGTGTGTGAAAGTGTGTGGAAAGTGTGTTCATGTGTAACCGAGACACAGTGATGAAACTCAGCAAAAATAGCAAGAAGAATTAGTACTGCTCTACTCCCGAAGCCTTGGCGCGCTATTCGCATACAATATCGCGAATAGACGCACGAAGACAACAAGAGCGTGTGTGCAGGCACCAAACTACGTTTCTAGCATGACAGGGAAAGAAAGAATATCCCTAATCCTGATCCCTTACTTCTACTACCAATCGATTGAGCCCTTTGATCTACCGTACTACTAGGGCTGACCACCCCCACTAATAAACGATGGTCTCTATTGATCTACCGTACTAATAGGGACTCATATCGAATGGACTCCACGAAGTCCAAAAAGCAGACGCGGAAGACCTCATTCAAGATGGAAAGATCTCTTCATGAAAACTATCGGACCCTCCTTTCTGATACAAGCAAAAAGTCATGAGTGGCCATCCATGCACATCAGAGCATACTCTTGATAAATGTGTTTAAATCCAAATCCAAAACTACTAGGAAACCCATCCCTACTACCAAACGATAGACCCTTTTGATCTAACGTACTACTAGGGCTGCCCCTTCCTACTACCAATCGATTGACCCTATTGATCTACCTACCCAATAGGGCTCACCCCTTCCTACTACCAATCGATTGACCCTATTGATCTACCTACCCAATAGGGCTCACCCCTTC